>OX411312.1:30393772-30913772 GCA_948150685.1 Rhaphigaster nebulosa | reverse complement strand
AAGTACTACTTCCGGTGATCAAGCAGTAATCAAAAAGGGAGGTTCACAACTAGATTTTACAACAATCCTAAATACAAAATTTCAACTTTCTACGGCTAACCGTTTTTGAGTTATGCGAAATACGAACGAACGTACGTACGTACAGACGCCACGACGAAACTAGTCAAAATGGATTCAGGGATGGTTTTTACTTCCTTTACTTCGTGCAAGGAAGTAAAAATAAATCAATAAATAAAAGCCAATAGGACAAGAAAAATTATATATTCATATAAAAATATATAATGTTAAAAACATACTTTAAATGGGATGTATTATGTTTTTCTGTTTATTGCCAAATAATGATACATTATTTATAGTCGAAAATTACTTGATACTTATCCTAAATTACGGTTTTATGGAGGTAATTGGAGATCAAATAAAATCATGGCACAGCTAGTTACCCCAGAGCACCTTACATATTGAAAATATCAAAACCTTTTGTTGTTGTTTTTTTTCAGGAATCTTGAATTTTTCATTTGATAAAAACTTTCTGTATATTAAACTAAATTTTTAAACATCGAGCAAAGGTAGGATGATCTCCTTGATCAGCAAAGTTTAAAGAAACAATATTATATCTCCTGTGTGCTAGTGAAAAGCATTAATGTGTTAAAAAATAGTAATATGATTAAAATTGATAAAAAAAAAATCCTCTTATTATTAGTGTTTATCATATTCACAATAGTTGGCACTAGAAATAATAAATGAGACACTTCCAAGATAGTTTTTACAAAGATGATTTCACTGTTATTTACTTACCATGTTGGAATGTTTATAAAATTATATTTTATAACATTGCTTATAAATCAGTTTTTCGTTTGTCCTGTAAAATCATGTGTTTGACACAAAGGAGGTTTCACAGCGGTAATGACGATATGTTTTCGTCTTTCTTTATTCTTCCTTACATATGGATGTCAATTATAAAAGAATTTTTTTTTGTTTTCGGTCTTAATTTTTTTTTCAAGTGGCCTTAATGTTTAATATAAATTATAATAGCAATTAAGTAAACATATCATAAACATTCCTATAAAATTACCTCCGAAAGCAGATCCTTTCCAAGTGCGACCGGTTACAAGTTGAAAAGGTCGAGTTGAAATTTCTCTTCCAGATTCTGCTACTCCGATTATAACAGACATGCCCCAGCCTTTATGGCATGCTTCTAAGGCCATCCTCTCAAAAAGAAAAAAAAAAAAATTTCATTTATAAAGCTCAATGCTGTTATCATGTTTTTCTCAAGTATTTATATGAAAATTAAGCAGAATGAATAAATAATTTTTAAACAAAATTAGTGCATTCACTGCCAGGTCCAAATGATGTGATGATATACAATTTTTCTGGAACTGCAGCGATCTGGTTCTATAGTAGGCAGGTGTTATCAGAAGAAACTTGAGTGCGTAAGATGGAGCCATAAAATAAAAATTGGTTTTTTACTTAAATTGGATAATAGATACATTACTGTACTCTTTAATTTCTTAATTTCATTTTAACTTATGCCATCGTAAGTATTATTTACCCAACACATATTTTATTCTCTTTTAAATACATAATTTAAAGAGCAGCAAGTCAAACAAAGGCTAACTTATTAAGATAAATAGATGCACAGATATGGACGTAAAAGAACCTAGGCTGTAGATACACAAAAGCCCATCCTCTTAGGAGTTAGGAGTGAAGCAGTGGTGAATAGTAGTTGATCAGAGCACCCACCAATGTATGAAAAAAAAAATCTTATTTTTTAAATGCTATTTATGATTAATTTAGTATTTATTAGCACCTAATTTAAATTTCTGATATAAGGGGGTGAGAAGTCAAGGGGAGCAACTGACTTTTTTCCAACAAAAAAAATTAAGTGTGGATATTGCATATAAAGTGTTGGTGTCAAAGAGGCACATGTAAATGTCTATCCTTAGCTGAGATCAACATTATCTACTAAGGTATTATTAATAAAAAAATACCGTTTGCCAAACGACTGCATGAAGAATCCATTGATATAGCATGTATTCAGGAGACTCATTTGAACCCCAAATTGCGCTTCAGTATACACGGCTATCAGGTCTTCAGGAAAGACCGAGCTCATCGATCGAAAGGCGGAGTAATCACATTGGTTAGAAACTCTATCCCAGCAAGATGTATCTCTTCACCAAGAATATACATAAACGATGAAGCAGAAATGGAAGGGATACTCCTACAAATTGGGAATAGACAAATAGAAATTTATAATTACTACTGTCCTAATGACAAACTGCTCTCCCTTCATAATATGAGAATTCCTGATTGTGACTGCTTAGTGATAGGTGACTTTAACTCCCACTCACCTTCATGGGGATATGATCACTATGACCCCAGAGGAGAGGAACTTGAAGCATGGCAGACTGAATGCTCGCTGATACTGCTCAATCAACCTTCCGACCCCCCAACATTCTACTCCAGAACATGGAAAACAACCTCTAAACCGGACCTAGCCTTCGCCACGAACAATCTGGCAACCGTTGCTCAAAGGGAAGTTCTGAATCAGCTAGGAGGTAGTGACCATAGACCGATCAGAATTGCAGTGGATATTGCAGCCCCACCACACGAAGTAATACCGCTCCCTAGGTGGAATTTCAAAAAAGCTCAATGGGACAAATATGGAAAATTAACGGATATATACACTGCAACAATAAATGCAAAATCGAAAAAGGTCAACCAATCCGCAAAGCAATTCACAGTGGCACTTCTTCGGGCGGCTGGAGAGAGTATTCCTAGAGGAGCACGGAAGGATTACAAACCCTTTTGGACCGAAGAAATTGGGGCTATAGAGAGGGAACTGGCTTATGTAAGAACCAATGCAGAAATAAACCCTGGAGAAGACACTTGCATCAAGTTGAAAGAAGTCACAGCCAAGCTAAAACGAGAGATAAATCGATCAAAAAGAAAAACCTGGAAAGAAAAAACAGAAGATCTGAATTTAGATCGAAATGGCAATAAGCTATGGAAACTAGCCAAATCATTGGCTGATGACCATACAAAGTATGACCATCTTACCCTTGAAAGCGGAGGGAAACTTCTCACAGGAAAAGCAGCTGCAGACGTGCTTATAAAACACATTAGTAAGACTTGTGAGATTCAGATAGATCGACAAACAAAGAAAACTGTACACAGACAGCTGAAACGCCATCTTAAATTTTCTAAGAAGACCCAGAATCATCTCGATACTCCCTTCACTCAATCCGAGCTTGATAATGCCATCGACTCTCTGAAAACTAAAAGTTCTCCAGGGATAGATGGTATAATGAATGAAATGATAATAAACCTAGGAGTTAAAGCAAAAAAGAGACTCCTAAGGCTTTTCAACACCAGCTGGAATGAGGGGGAAATCCCCCAGATCTGGAAGGAAGGAGCCGTGATTCCCATTCTCAAAACAGGTAAACCAAAGCATGAGCTCTCCAGTTTCAGGCCTATTACTCTATTAAGCTGCCTGAGCAAGCTTATGGAGAGAATTGTCAATAAACGACTTACTTGGTTCCTGGAAAAGAACAATCTGATGGCTCCTGAGCAAGCAGGATTCAGGAATTACAGGTCCACAGAAGATCAGGTTGCATATATAACTCAGGAAATTGAGGATGGATTCCAAAATCAGGAACATACCCTTGCTGTTTGGATAGATATGGAAAAAGCATTTGACCGAGTTTGGATAGAAGGTCTGGTCCTTAAGATAGCAAACATGGGAATAACAGGCAAGGCACTGATATGGCTTCACAATTTCCTGAAAACGCGCAAGGCCAGAGTACATTCTAGGGGAATAAAGAGCCGGGTCGAACTTATAAAAAATGGAGTTCCCCAAGGTGGAGTTCTATCCCCAACGTTATTCAACATATTTATTAATGATGTATTAAATAATCTTCCAAATAACGTTAGCGCCTCGCTGTATGCTGATGATATAGCCCTTTGGTGCAAGACTTCATCAGTTATAGCTGCTAAATATCGGATGCAAGACGCACTTGATGGCCTCTTCTTATGGACTGAAAAATGGGGACTGAAGATAAACACTGGGAAAACAAAGTACACCATCTTCAGCCTATCCAAAAATGCTCCTGAATCCATACATCTAAAGCTGGGTGCAAGATTGATTACGAAGGAAGACAAACCCAACTACCTCGGAATCAACTTAGACCCAAGATTAACATGGAAAGGCCATATCGATAAATGTGTTGTAAAGGCCACAAAATGAACTAACCTTATGAGAATATTGTGTGGCTCAAATTGGGGAGCAGATCATAAGACCCTGAAATCTCTTTACACCGGATATGTCAGGCCCACGTTAGAGTATGGGATAACCAGTTGGGGAGTAGCAGCAAACTCCAATTTCCAAAAGGCCTCTGTAGTCCAAAATCAGGGACTTAGGATTATTACTGGAGGTCTAAAATCTACTCCGATAAATAAAATGGAGTCCATTACGGGCCTGCATAGACTGGAGGACAGGAGGGATATAAAAATGCTTAATTTGGACTCAAAAGCAAAATGCATTCCTAACCACCCACTGAAGGATCGTGTAGGTCAAAGGATACGAAACCGTATAAAAAGACAAAGCTTCCTACACAAAACACGTTCAATAAAAGCAGAACTTCAGTTGGCAGAAATTCAACCTGAAATAAAGAAGGCAACAGACGACTCCCCACCATGGTCGTCTCCTTGCAGACCCTCAATCTTTCCAACTATTCCAGGGATTAGAATGAAAAGCGACCAAGATCAATTGGAAATTAGAGCTCGCGCACTCGAATATGTGAATTCAACCTACCCAAAAAACTTGTGGACCAGAATCTATACGGATGGTTCAGCCGAAAATGCTACTAGAAATGGAGGCGGAGGCATTCACATGGAATTTCCAAATGGTCATGTGCTTGAGAAGGCGATTCCTACGGGGTTCAGCTCTACAAACTACAGAGCAGAGCAAGATTCGTTACTGGAGGCCACGAGAATTCTAATAGACCTCAAGAGAAGCCAGAAATCAAAAATTGTTTTTCTGACCGATGCAGCAGCAGTTCTTTTGAACCTGAAGTCCAAATGGAAAGCGGGGCTGATATTGCTTGCCTCTGAGTTGGAACGCCTTACAACTGTATATGAACAAGTCACTCTGCAGTGGATTCCTGGGCACTGTGGAATACAAGGAAACGAGCTGGCTGATAAACTTGCCAAGGAAGGTTCCAAATTTCCTCAGATCACCTCCATACCTCGACTGGAGGAAGTTAAAACTATAAATAAAGCATCAATTCAGCAGAGGTGGAACAATCAACATCCAGACTTTAAACCCCAGGATCCTTACTACTTGCTTTCCAGAAAAGAACAGGTTTTAATTTTCCGTCTCAGAACTGGTCATAATCAGCTCAACTCTCATCTCCACAAAAAATTTAAAATTGGCCCAACTCCTTTGTGTGAATGTGGAAGAGGCGAACAGACTACAGAGCATATTCTACAGTCATGCATAATTATGGAGGAGCAACGGAGGCAGAGGTGGCCTCAACCTACTGACTTGGTGACCAAGCTGTACGGCGACCTGGAGGATCTCAGGAGTACCGCCGACTTTATTCTGTCATTCCCTGACTTGGCCATTTGAATGGGAAGATCGAAGAAGAAGAAGAAGAAGAAGAAGTGTTGGTGTCAAAGAGGCACATGTAAATGTCTATCCTTAGCTGAGATCAACATTATCTACTTAAAAAAAAACGACCTGTTTTGTTTGGTGGACAATGGGTACAAGTGACGCTTGTATCTCTTGTATACCAAAATGTATGCTTCAATCTTGACAACTGTTGCACAACCCACTTTATACAAAAAAATTAATCTATTTAAGGCTACAATAGCATAACCTGTTTTTTTAAGTTTTTCTAAATAAGTATTTTAGCAGTTGGAATTGGCAGTTACAATAATGACAGATAATTCTCTTTTTAACCTCGAGGGATGTGTTTTTGTTTTTTCTGATTTTAGGTGACTTTTCAATGTGGCTCATTAAAGAATTTATTGTGAATTTTAATTACTTATTAAATAATTATTTATTTAGTTTCTTATATCTTTTTTATTTTTTTTTTTTTTATGAACGGACAGAGTACTAACTCTAGAGTTTTTAAGCAGATTTTTCTCTCCTAAGCAAATGAGTAACTAGCATTATTAAAAATATACAAAATTCCAATACAGGTATTTTCTCTGGAAAACGTAAACTGCCTAGAAACAAACTTTGTGATGGACAACCTGAATGTGCGAAAGAACACATCCAACATTTTCCCGAACACAACTATTCATCTGCTGAAAACCCTTAAGCTATAAAAAAAAAAAAGGAGACAGTATTTTCGACAGTGGGTTACAGCAAAATTTACTTAATTTGAACAACAAATTTCTATGATGTAGGCATTATTAACCTAATCAACCACACATTTTTTATTTGATTTCTGATATCAACACCATTAAGAATATTTCACCAATAAATACTATAAATTTATATTTATAAAATTTTTGTTTAGCATTCCGTAAACTTAATTATTTTTGGAAGCCAAGGGGTACAAGTGACACTTTTAGTACAGGAAAAATAGACTAGATAAACAACAAAATTTGTACATTTGGGCATAACTTCTTCTTAGTAATAAGATTTGAAATCTGCAGTTTGCCCAAATTTTCAGGGGACAATATCCCAAGGGAAGGTCAAAATTGGAGCAGCCACAAAATGTGATTTTTCACCTAAAATCAGTAATAACTGCTAAACTATTGACTATATTATCATGTGAGTGGTCTAATTCGTTTCAGAAACAAAGAAACGATACCTTACTAGAATTAATTTGTGCAAGATATTTGGTAAATATTCTGCCCTCATTTCGACCACTGGAGGGAGGATTGTCCCCTGAAAAATTAGTTAAAAAAATAAAAGCTCTCTCTAAACTTACCATAATATTAACATTTCCTACACATTCAAATGTATAATCACAGCCTCCATCTGTCATTTCAATGATTACATCCTTGAAATCTCTATCTTTATAATCAGCAGGATTTATGAACTCAGTGCAACCGAACTCCAAAGCTAAAAAAAAGATTATTTTTAATTAGCTTTCACATTTCACACTATAAAGGATAAATAACAAAATTACGAGGGTAAGCCAATAATTGTCCACAATGCAGTTGCATTTGTGTTTCTGTTGGCAACACTGCCATCTTGTGCAGGTGGCGCATGCGTGGCTTCATTATGATTATTATTGTGTGTTTCATGTTTACCGTTAATCATGACTGCCCTGCTTTCTGTTTGCACCAAGAAGAGGAACGCTCAGTGACTTGATTTTTGTGGTCGTAAGGTGTATCAGGGATCGCAATCCCTCAAAGACTTTTGGCACAATACGGGAACAGTGCCTACTGTCGAAAGGTGTGTTGTTGCAGGACAATGCCCATCCACATAGTGCTGCTCACACTACTGAAGCGCTCCAGAAGCTCAATTTTGAAGTAATGGATCATCTTCGGTAAAGTCCTGATCTTGCACCTTCTGACTACCACATATGACTAGCTCTTATTTGGTCCACTCAAAGAGCCATTAAGGAGCCGTCAATTTACATCGGACGAAGAATTGAAGGAAGCAGTGCATTCGTAGCTTGTTTCTCAGCCGAAAACCTTTTCTGAAGGCATCAGGAAGCTTGTGCAACGATGGTCCAAGTGCGTTGAAAAGCAAGGGGACTATGTTGAAAAATGATGTTAATGCAAGTTAACTATTTGTATTACAATAAAATTTATAACTAAATTACGGATAATTATTGACTTACCTTCAAATAAAAAAATTGAATTAATGAAATATTTAACCCATTAAGTACCAGGTATTTTAAGTGTGTACTCTCTGTACCCAAGAGAACATTGCCTATATAATTCCTTTTTGGGATTATATTTTCACATTTATAAAGCCATTGTTAAAATATTTTTCATTATAATTTTATCTTTAAACAATTGATATTTTAGAAAAGTATTCAATATTTTAGAAATAAGATAAAGAATTAGTGAATCTAATGATATTAATATATGACTTACCATATGGCTTTTTATTGGAATTTAAATCGATTCCAATTATTCGTGAAGCTTTGGCAGCTTTACAACCCATTGCAACAGCTAAACCAACAGCACCAAGTCCCCAAATCCCTACTGTGGATCCTGGTTCCACTTTAGCTGTGTTAAGCACTGCACCATAACCTGTTGCTACGCCACAACCAAGTAAACAAATTTTATCCATTGGAGCTTTATCGTTTACCTAACAAATATATAGCTTGTTTCATTATTTCTACCACAGCCATAATATAATATTTCATAGTGTTTAAATTAAACAAATTTGTTAAACAAGAACATAAAACTAATATATAGTAGATTTTTTATATAAATCACTTGGGGAATTGCTTTTTAAAAAAATAAGTATTACCAGATTAGACAGTAAACCAAGTATATTAAGTATATCATAATACAATTAAAATTACGTAGAAAATACTAATATATATAAAATAGAAAATAATATATATATTATTATTAGAAAATAATATATATATACATATATATATATATATATATATATATATATATATATATATATATATATATATATATATATATATATATATATATATCACTACTATATATTATTACGGTAGTATAGATCCCTTTTCCGGCACTCAGGAATGATGGATTTTGACGGGTGAGGTATCAAAAGAAAGGGAATTTCATGGAGATGTGACAGATATCAATTTTGTTTCTTAAATTCTTACTAGGGCTTAAATAAAAGTGATGAAAAAACTGGAAGGTTTCAAAGTTTAGACGACTAAAAGTCGGCAGATCGAGACGGGATAAGTTGGGTTTTAAAGATTTGTATGCCGGTATCAAGATCATATACGTTCCTTTGGAACATATTGGTCCAGTGCTTTAAAGCTCAAAAACTTATTGTTTTCGAGATAACACACGATATAGGTCCGCACGGATCCTATGCCATCTTGTGTACGTGCCGTTGTTATGGCAACTATATATTAATTTGAGTCTATTTACAAACACTATTAATGATTGGGAAATTATATATTGTTTCCCATGTCCAATCCTAAAGGGGCACTGCTAAATATGAATACTATACATAGAAAATGATATAGCTGAGTCTTAATGCTTAACTAATAAACTGAAGGGATATATTCCAGTGGGGTAAGCTAATTACTTATGAAGTATGAACTATTACTTAAATACAGTCATTACAAACTATGTAGCTTCACCAAATGTGTGTGTTAAATAAAATATCTTGGTAATATTCTATTGTTTATACGAATAAATATGTTTCCCTAATATCGCTTATACTTAGAATTAGGGATTAGAAGATATCTAATGCGAGAGTTTCTCGCTCGGGTATACTAGTGTATACATATATATATATGTATACATACATATATATATATATGTATACATACATATATATATATGTATACATACATATATATATATATATATATATATATATATATATATATATATATATATATATATATATATATATATATATATATATATAAGCCTTAAATACACCTAATCTTGTTCATTTAAATATTTTGGAATTTAATTTTTTTTTTTTAAATTAAGAATTTTTTATCTATGAATTTTAACAGCTATACGCCTATCAATAAGATGTTATCAAATTTATATATTTAAATTATAAATGTTTTAATGATAATAAAGCCATCATTGGCTAATTCCAGAACAAATCTACATTTATTTAGTTCTTAATCAGTGACAAGCAATTACTAAAGCTATTAACTGAATGCTCAAATAAAAAAAATTTTCAATTCTGAAATGAAAAATTACAATTCTGGCACAACAAAATGTTTACCTTTGCAATAGAGATTTCTGCCACAACAGTGTATTCAGAAAAAGTCGAACATCCCATAAAATGGAACAATGTCTTTCCTTTACAAGTAAACCGGCTGGTACCATCAGGCATAACTCCTTGCCCCTAAAAATTATTAAGATTCAATATGGTTAAAGTGGTAAAAAATAGAATATAAATATGTTTATAATATGCACAATGCAGGATGTAAATATCATGAGCGACAAACACTTAGGAACTGATTCCACAATCGATTTTTTTCAAAAACTCGCCCAATAACCTTCTTCTGTTTTTTCTTTTTTTTTGTTGGATTTTTATAATTTGTTCTTATTAAAATGATTATAATTCAATAACAGGGCTCCAAACAGTTATTAAACTTTTTCAAAAAGTTTTAGTTTAACTGTTTTACAAGGACTTTTACAATTAAAGTATTAACTCAAAAATTATACATCTTGCCAATACTTTTTTTTATAAAAGTTCTGTTAATAGAAGTTCCTACTAGAACATTTGAAATATCAGTTTTCACAGACTTTGCCCCAAAAGTATGTGAAAATCTTATGGAGGTGGGGGAAACCCCGGGAGACAGCAGTATTGTCGAAAAAATTAAAAAATCTTTTAACAAAACCATAGATGATAAATTAAAGTCGAAATAAAAGAAAAAATAGAGAAGCAATTACCTTTTTATTTATTTTATTTGACATATAATTTTTAATTTGAATAGAAAAATTGGTTTATTTTTTATTAAATCACCTACAGAATATTTATTTAAACAAATAACATTTTAAGAACACATTTTTCGAAAACATTTAATCACAATTTACAGAGGAGCTGGTCATAAAAAAATTGCATTGCTAGTAAAACTTTTATAAAACTATATTTTATGAGCAATTGCTATTTTCAAAGTGCAGAAACAACACGAAGAAGTTGAATTATAGATCATGATATAGTTTATAATTTTGGAGGACAAAAAAGTAATAAAAATCTTTTTTTTTAATTCTTATTTGTTTTATGACAATAATCATGCATTTCAATAATTTATCACAAAAAAAGAACTTTTTTAAATAAAAATATTTTAATTTCATAATAACATTAAACACATTTAAAAATATGATTTTTTTCAGAGTATGAAATGACAATGAGCATACCTGAGTGGCACGAATTTTACCACATAAATTAGTCTTTGGTGACTTGCAGAATTTGCATTCCTTGCATTGAGGAATATACAAAGGTATCACATGATCTCCTAGAAAATGATTAGAAATGTTATAACAAATTGGAAAGTATCTATTAAACAAATTGATTTAATAAACTTTTTAGGCATATCTATACTTATTTACTCTTTGGAACAACTTTTTTTTACAGGCAATCACTTATTCCTTTCCAATAATATTATTAGACTATGTTAACTATAATAATTATGGTGAGTTATAAGATAATTTATTTTTGGAGTCATTAAATGAAAGTAGGAGAAGGAACATGACTAACTAAACTTAAAATATTTCCAACATTTTGGGCTGAAAATTGTATAAACTCATTAAGATTACATCAAGATGCATTAATAAAAATAAAAAACATCCTACCCGGTTGTACTGTTGTCACTCCTTCTCCAACACTTTCAACAATACCAGCTCCTTCATGACCGAGTACACAAGGAAAAAGACCTTCAGGATCATGACCATCCAGCGTATAAGCATCTGTATGACATATTGCTGTTGTCAAGATTTTTATTCGCACCTCGAAAGCTTTGGGTGGGTCAACACTAATTTCCTCAATGCTTAATGGTGATTTCGCTGACCAAGCTACAGCTGCACGGCATTGAATCACCTGGAACATAAGTTAAGTAATCATATCACATACAAGAACTAAAATGGAAAAAAAAGAAAAGAAAAATTTACATTACTAAACTATCTTCACGATGATCTCAGTAATAATTATTGATTTCCTACATAATTATATCCTTATAGAGATACTTACGATTGTTACTAATCACTAGTTCATGAAAACAATCTGGAGCTAAATTTAAATTTTTAAGACTAAACAACTATTTAATTTATTAAATAGCTACTCAATTATTCTTTCATGATAATCTATAGAACCCCTTCCCATGTTCAACCCCTGAGAAAAATATTTTTGGGAGTTCCAGGAATCAAACCAATAGCCATTGATTAGTAGTTATAACTATGTTGTACAAACAAAAAATAACAATTCTGGCTTACATATTGAAATAAACAAATAGGAGTCATTAATAATATAAAAATGATAAAAGAAAAAAAAATTCTTGTCAAGCAATATAAACAAGTACTAATAAAAAAGAGAAAAGAAAATTACATTCACCCGTTTGACAAAACTTAATCATTAAAATAATTATTTAAATCTCATAGTGAGAAAATATATATAAACTTGACAATATATATTATGTGCCAGGCACAAAATATATAAGTTTGCTTATGGTAGTGTAATTCTTTGACCACACCCTCCCGACCAACTTCTCCCTTTAAATATAAATATACGGTCAACAATAACTCCCTCCATTAAAAATATACCATGATTAAATCAGAGAGGTATATTTGTCTCACAACTTGATTGTCCTGAGATGGTGTGCTAGCCATTTCAAAACACAATTAATAATGAAGAAATAGACTCGATTGACAACCCATTAAAAATATGTAAACTAATTTCAGTAACAGTCATGATTAACAATTTATTATTTTTCTGAAAAGATACATTTACATATACTTCACCAACATGCTCTCATTTACAAAAGATTCTTTAAAAAAACAACACTAACTCCGAATTGACGAGAAAACATAAGTACATGGAAACTTCCATAGTATTATATGTTAAAATCTGACAATTTTACATCAAATTGCCAACTTATTTAATTTTAGAAATAGGTGAAGAGATTTGATATAGTGACTCCAAATGTTGGATTCAGAACAAATTAAATGATGTTCAAAGTTACTTCACGTGAATTTAAACACCAAAAAGTCTAGATAAGGTTTCTGATAAGTAATTATATCCCATAGTAAATTCCCTTTTGATAGAACAAAGAATGAAGAAGACAATTACCTTTCCAGAAGTACTAGACATTTTTAAAAATAATCAGATTTTTCGTCGATATGAAATGAATTGAAGCTAATCAATTCCTCTTCAACCAGCAAAGTACTGTTCAATGACAGATCAATGCTGAAGCATGTAAATGTATTGAGATAACAGTTATACCAATGGATAAGAGCGGCAACAATTGATAACACTGACAAAGAGGTTTTCGAAGTAAGTTTTTATCTCTAGTAAATCTTTATTACTCTATAAAGGGAAATTTTAAAGTTTGTATAGCCAGCAATAGTACCACCAGTTTACAAAATATATGAAAAATTTATAAGTTGGAAAATGTACTGAAAATACCTTATTCCTATAGTTTTTAGGGTGCTGAATCCAAATATGATATTAAAAAAGCTGTATCACCCACAATTTCTTCACATTTTATAGTTAAATTTATTAAATTAAGCGATTTTTAAAGAATTGACCACCTTTAATAGTTAAAATTGTGGGTGATACTTTTTTTTTAATATCATATTTGGATTCAGCACCCTAAAAACTATAGGAATAAGGTATTTTCAGTACAAAAGTTATTTCATCGTTGGCCTGTGTAATCAACATTCTAAGGCTAGAGCCAACATTCCCCTTTAAGACGGCCACTGACTATCACTCCAAATGGAAGATGGAACAACTGGAGTACTTGGAGTGAAGACGATTTCGAGGGCCCCACTGACGATAACTCCACTCCATTGTTCCATTTTTTACCGACAAGTCGTGACTTATTCTCACGTAAACATGCTTTATTGGGCTATAAATTGTGACTCTACAATAGCAAACAAATTAAATCTTGACCCTCCTCTCCATAAAATAGTGGGCATTTTATGCATATTAGAAATAATAAGTCCACTAAAAATATCAATTTACTTAGAATTAACATTCATAAGTATTTTCTAACATAATTATTAGTAAAAAAAAATAAACAAAATTATATGTTATTCATATAAATATATTTTTAAAATATCGTAAATTTTAACACTGTATTTCTTAACTAACAATGTTTATAATCATTAGTATAGTACAGTACAAAAACTATGTAGTTCATTGTCCCACTCTATTCGTTTTCCGCACTCATGATCGGTTGGAGTGATTGTATTTTGTTATAAAGCGGTGGATTTTAGGGCTGATGGAATTCCAATTGCTCTCCTCTACTCCAATCACTCCACATAGGATTTCAAACTCATTCTGGTGTGGAGTGATCGCCAGTGACCCACATTATACGGAATCCTCTTTTAAAAATCTCCCTTTGGGAACGTTGTTTCATATCCGCAAATCTTATTATTTGGATGGATTTTTTTTTTGTGTATATATATGTATGTATATATATATATATATATATATATATATATATATATATATATATATATATATATTAGTCCTGTATACTTGTCTCCTTAGGAGGGGGGGAGGTACATTGTGTCAGAATCAGTAGTTCTGATTTTTTGCTGAATTGCTTATGGTATTGGCCGAATGAATAATCTTTTTTACCATTTGTTGGTGTTTTTGATCCTCAGTAATAAGAGTTACAATAAACTTAACCGATTGATCAATCAGTCCAAACGACGACGAATTGGTCTTCTTATCCTCAAGAATTCAGATAAGCTCAAGAATTAAAGGTTTTTCTGATAAACTGATAAGGTGACAAAAGTAGTTGCTTCTAAAAAAGACGGTAACGACAACCGAAAAAATGTATATTTTGTAAATATACATATTAAGAATATGGTTGACCAGGTCAGAATAAAGGGGGATGCAGAAATCAACCTTAGTTAATTATTAAAAGATAAAAAACAAGGTCTGAGGATAGAATTTGTTTGAGGAAGCCAAAAATTGATTATATGTAGGTAATATTTTATCTGGGCGGAATATTTTTCAACTTATAATTTTTTCAAATATTTTGTTAACCTGCGGCGATACTGTTGCACCAAATATAATGCATATCAAAGACTGGTATGTCATTTCAGAATCTTATTTTATATTGAGACACGTGTCTAGGATATTTTCAATCAGAAATTTATTAATCTCTCTTGTAAAGAGTCATAGGCATAGAGGAAATGGAGCCATACCTTTGTAATTACTACATTCAAATCGATATATTTTTTTAAATATAAAATTCAGTATAATTTTGCTTTAGTACTTTAAATAATAATAAACCAAATGGGTATTTCATAGGTCCATATTTTTCCTATTCATGGAGATAGAGTAGAAAATTGAAAGTGTTTTGGAATCAAAACACACACAAAAAAAGTCTGCGCATGCGCTATTGAAAATCCAATTTTAAAAAAACGGAATCAGAACTCTCGATTACTTAATAAACGATCACTATATCGAAGAAAACTACAACAGTAATTCAAAATGCGCATGCTCTATCAAAACTCCGATTCGGAAAACGGAATTTGATGTTCTGAACAGTTAAGGCACTGGAGGGTCTGAACCGCTTCAAGAACTAAATAAAATACAGAACTATTGATTTTTTTCCAGTCACTTCAGCGGTATTCTGTTTGTTTTAAGAAAATACGAACAAGTAGAAATAGAAAACAATTAAATTATTGAGAAATTTACAAGCTTCACAGTCTGGAATATGTGGAGAATTTTCTGTATTTTTTTTATACTGATGTTTCAATAGGAAAAAATAATAGTTTCTGCTTAGCTTCTCAATAACCTATAATAAACTAATTGCACTTTATATAACTGATTTAGTAGGTAATATATTAGTGCACCAATACAATAGCTGCTTTAGTATTTGCTAGGAAAATCTTAGATAAAATAGAAAAACAATCGATTTTTATTTTATTAGGTGGCGCTTGTGAAACTGAAAAATGAGTATACGATTTTCATAAATTCATTGATAATCAATAAAGACACTAAAATTAAAATTTGATTTTCAACTTAATTTTTAAGTGAGAGCAAAAGTAATAAATTATTACTTTAGTTAATTATATAAAGAATTATTTTAATCAATCATTATGAAAACACCAATCAGGAAAAATGAAAGAAGTTACTTCTTTACCATTCATTGTAGTAACCTTCATCAAAATTAAATTGTTTCATTTATAGGTTAAACTGTTCACCCCATGATTCCTTCCAGTTTGCATTTATACCTGTAACTGTTTACCCCATGATTCCTTCCAGTTTGCAATTATACCAACTCTCAAATAAAAATTCCTCTTCCTATTTATATTAAATTAAATTCTGAAAATCAAATTTATCGATTTCTAGAAATAAATAAAGTGGGAGTATCTTTAAAGACACCCTGGCCTGTTATTGATTAATAATGTACAAGATAAATCTATACTAGGAGATGCCTTAACTTAATTCATGTGACAAAAATGATTTGCTATAATTCTCAAAGTATGAAATCCATAGAAATTTATGGATTGATCAAAATCAATCCAAATTGGAAAGAAATAATGTCATCGGCTCAAAACTTATTACAGACAAATGGGTAATTTGTAAGCATCACGTTGAATACTGTTCCAGATATGGTGATAGACCCTTGGATATGCTAGTAGAAGTCAGTTCAGCAATACAAATTTCGAACTGGTAAACAAGGAAAAGGACAGATTCTTGAAATAAGTGCTACAATGGATGAATAATAGAGACATCCCTAATGACTAGTTAATCAAAATATTGTTTTATTATCATCACCTTATTACTAAAGTATATAAGTATTAAATATTTATAAAATATTTTTATTAATAAAAGATAGAATAATTCCAAGATATTGCCATCATTATTCAAGCTAATCACATGCAATTAAAAAAAAAAAATAGAATCAACTCCAAGAAATAATTAAATACTATTATGACACCAGTAGTAAGGGAAATAAATTCATTATATTTAAGTAAACCAAAACTTCTTTAATGTTCATTATCTATTTTGATTATATTTTACAAACAATATCTAAATAAACTATTTAACTAAAAAAAAAATATATTTCTGGGCCAATTTGGATTAAAATATGAATAAAATAAATAGTTTATTAATATAAAGACTAATTACATTTCTCCAACTCTTGATTGAATTATTAATCAAAATATAAATAACTGGAACTTTAATTTTTTTACCTACAGTGACCGAACTTAAAAATGTGTGATCTCTAAAAGTACTTGTTCAAGAATAAATTATTTTAAATTTAACAAAACATTGTTCAATAATTGTACAATATATTTGAGAGACTAAACAAATGATTATTAGAACAGTAATCCACTAATTAATTTTGCATTGTTTTTGAAAATGACTAAACAATGGTTTTTTATTACATATATAAACAAATTAATAAAAAAAAAAATAAGTAAATTTAAAAAATCTGCATCATACTTAAAATTTTTATTTTAGAGCAAGTTTTATTGACCGTAGATATAATTAAAGAAGAAGTTGGTCGGGGGGGTATGGTCAATGAAAAATACACTAATAAGGGTTACTTATTAGTGTGTTTTTCATTTACAGCTCCCTCCGACCAACTTCTTTCTTTAATTAAAATTTTTATCATTATAGTGCTCTGTACAAAAAGCCATTAAGATTTCATCAGTTTCATGTGCCAGCTTTTAACAACTAATAAATTAAATATTAATGTTTAAAATAATTTCATATTATTTTTAAAGTTAAGCAACCATTTCATACTTTTTGCAACTGATTTAACTGTTGCAAAAAGGAATTAAGAAAAACTACTTATTACATTTATCAATATTTTTTTCTTTTCAATTTTAATGAGTTAAATTTTTATCAGCCAGAGGGAAAATAATTTCAAACATTAATATTTAATTTATTAGTGGTTAAAAGCTGGCACATGAAACTAATGAAATCTTAATAGCTTTTTGTACAGAGCACAATAATGATGAAAATTTTAATTAAAGAAAGAAGTTGCCCGGGAGGGGGTGCGTCAATGATAAACATACTATAAGTATGACTCCTTTTATATCAACTCTTAAGTATCTTAAAACTTACGGCAATATAAATTACTTAAGTAGAACATTGTTCAGTAAATATGATTTAGGAATTCTTAATTTAATTGTGAATTTTTAAGAGGGCACATCTCACACAAATCTGTATTTATGTGGAACCATTGGACTCATTTGAACAGATATTATTTTCTTTGTGTACTTTATCATTATAACAATCAGTTATCAGCCGTTATAAAATATTGGTCTGTATGAGTAAAATAAAAAACAAACGAAAAAGTCTATTTTGAATTGAAACCGAGATGGTTCCTTTTCGAAATTTGCAATTCAATTAAAGGGTACGGACTAGTTAAAAAAGTTCATAATAATAGTAATAATTAATAGGCGTTTATGTCTAATAATCTACTATTTATCAGAGTTTATCTAATGAGAAGCAAAAATTACAAATAAAAACATCATTAATTAGATGTCTTTGAATTTTTAAATAGATGTATAACTTATATTAATTTAAAAAAAAAATTTATATTACATTACAGAAATTTTCTTAGAATGATTATTTGTATGGAAGTACCAATGATTATTTCAATGGATATATGCCTCTCTTTAAGGATATTTTATTAACTTATATTTTTTATGTCATGAATCTAGTTACGTACCATTATTTATAAAAAATTCTTTCCAGAAATTAGTAAATAATTTCCAATGTATAGTGCAAAGTGGCACTAATTATATATTTTATACAATGTTTTTACTTTAATGCAAGTTTTTCTTTTTCAATTATTGATTACCAAAAGTTATTTTTAGTTATGAATAGATTTATTATGATTTAAAGAACACACTAACACTTGAATGATCAAATAAATATTTATTCTTTCACTTTTCATGCAGTGATCAAGAAAAAATGACACTTATTGGGGGCTCCAAATCAATAAATAATAAACTTTTGTGGTAAATAAAAAATGTTCTTGGATCACTTAAAAGTAAATTAGCATCCAAGAATTAAAACTTGCATTAATTCTGATTTGATAAATTTAGTAGCTTTTTAATCGGTTCAAAATAAATTAAAAACCATCCAATCAATAATTTAAATATTTACTAATTGTTTTGATTCATTAACTTATTTTTTTTGGTCTTGAAATTTGATTGTTTTTAGTTTTGTACGTATACTGAATATTCATAATTTACAATAAAACGGTTCAGAGAAAGATGCTATCTTGTGCGTCTATTTATTAAATAAATAACACTTTTTTCAAGTTTATAATAATTTTGAACTTAAATCTTATTTAATTTACGTTTCACCCCAAGGAATTAAATTATTTGAAAATCGAAATCTTTGGTTAATGAGGTGAAAGCACGGCAATGCTTACAACATAGTGGAAATTAATATTGGCATCAAAGGAGAATCAAGAAAAATGTTAAAAATTTCAACTGGACGGTCAAGTAGTGGCAACACTGTCGAGAAAATTATGTTGTTGATGGGCACTAGTGTAGATAGGGGTGGAAAGATTGCTTCTTTTCAGCTAGAAATGTAAGTCAAAAAACTTTTTGATACACGGTCTGCACGTTCCATCTGACATCTTTATAAAACTGGTAGAACTTGAATTTCATTGCGCACAAATGAAGTGCGCGAAGGCATAAAGTGTTGTATGCGCAAACTCTAACAACATGGCGACCCATATATATGGCCTTTGGCTGGGACTAAAATGTGTTATCAATCGATAAACATGGGTGACTTGAGAAGAAAGGATGTATGCCTACTTATATTACGGGACTCGGGTGGTTGAGTTGTTATTTGTTTGAATAAAGGGTTGTTACTATACCTCGTTGTTTTGTGGTGTACTTTAATGAATCCCTTTTAAATTAAGAGCTCACACGCAGGTGCGTACGCAGTCGTACACTATCTTAGGAATTATCTTGCTTCTTGTAGTACCATAGCTGTGTTAAAAGTTGTTTGAAGTAACCTGCATGAGTGGAACTAGGGTTATGCTCAGTTGATGGCCTCTCTTGACAACGTTAAGTTAAAATAGTTTATAGTTTTTCAAGGTTTTCCTGGCCAAAATTAAGATTAAATTTAAAATATGTTTTGTCTTATCCAAGATTTTTGCTTGAATTAAATTTGTTTTAGTAGAATGTTTGATCAATTTTGTTTGTTTCACATTTATATGTATTGATTATAATTTGAAGCTTATTATTCATGTATATGAGGGGTTTAGGATGGAAGGGAGTGGAGGCGAAGGAGATCTCTCTGATTATGGAGATTGTGGTGAAGAAACTGGCGGTGAAGAGGATCTTATGTCTGTTGCCCTCCACAACTCTGAAATTACTGCTCAGTTAGCTGCTGCAGGTATTTCTTTTGAAGCTTTAATATTAAACCAAAAATAGGATTTTTATGTGTGTATTGGTTGCTGTTCATTGTTAATTTTTTTTACATAACTTCACAATTTTTTTCTCCAAAAGGAAATATGTGTAGGTTTGACTTAATTATTAAATTGTTTTTACTGTGAGCTGCTTTCTGATTTAAACATTGCAGATTGAAATATTTGCTTTTATTTATATTGTAAACTTGTGTTCAATAGTTTATGAAATTGTTTTCTATTTTCGATGTTAAGTGGCTTTTTGATTAGTTCTAGTTGCATGAAATTTATTAAGCTACACAACTTTGCTATAATGTTCGTTGATATTTAAATATTTCCTTAGTTTTTATTTATTAAATTGGCACTTAAGGTTTATTCAATAAATCAAGTATGATTGTAGGTACTTCTAGTTATTTACTGATTTTCATCTTTTGTTGACTGTTTTATATTCAAATTTATGTTCGCAATTAGTTGTGTCTTTGTTTATTAATTAAATATTTGTTTTTTAAATTTACTATCATTAGATGATTTTATATTAATTAATTAAACAATTTTCTGATGAAATGACACCAACTGTGATGTTGGTATCATTCATCTCCTTTCATTAGTCATGGGTTGTTCTGTTCTTATAATTTTTGTTATTGATTTTATGCCAATATATCAATAGAAACATTTCCTATCAAAGCTTATTGCTAAGTTTATCTCATAATTAGGAATTTAAACTTTTTTTTTTGTTCATAATTTATTATGCATACTTTTAAATAACCTGCATGTTTTTCTCTTCTAATAAAGATATTAGTACATAATTTTAATAGTTATTAATAATATATAAGCTCAGGACCCAAAAAAGTTATTTAAGAAAAGAGTTATTTAGATATTATATCCTTTTTATTAGCGTCAAACATTGAATACTTACATTGGTAGTTAGTGGAGTAGAAGGAACTGCCTAAAAACTAAATTGTGAATGTATAATTTTTAAGGCTAAACCTCACTGACTTTTAGTAAGATTTTTTCAATATATGG
The DNA here is from genome assembly GCA_948150685.1 of Rhaphigaster nebulosa. Classification (NCBI taxonomy): domain Eukaryota; kingdom Metazoa; phylum Arthropoda; class Insecta; order Hemiptera; family Pentatomidae; genus Rhaphigaster; species Rhaphigaster nebulosa. The sequence continues at coordinate 30,892,524 of OX411312.1, read as the reverse complement.
CGACAAAATTCATGCGAAATTTATTAGCTTGTTTATTTGAAAATTGCTGAATGAAACTAAATCTTTTTTGATGATTCAATAATTTCCCTATAATAGAATATTCAATAACTATTTTCGATGACAAAGTTTAATTGATTAATTAGATTTTTAATTTTTATTTCGCAAACTATATCTTTTAAAAATAAATTCTTGAATAGCCATGGCTAATCATCTATTTATTAAGGATACAATAAAAAAGTTTCAATTTTTGATTGTTTACATGCCCTTAAAAGTAAAATAAAGTTGATTCAAAGTCATATGATTTGCAACGAAACAATTAGGGTAACTTAATTACCTGGGAGTACCAAGTGGAAGGGATGCACGACTGAGATAGTGGTCTATATTTGAAGAAACCTGGCCAAAACTCATTTTATCGATTTCATTGTTTTAGCTTCCAAATTATTTCAAAATGTGATCTAACTAATTAAATTTTATTATCGGAAATCTTACATAGATTACCCAAAATTTGAGATGAAGCCATAATTATCATAAATCATTATTAATCATTAATAAAAATTTTATTCTAACAAAGTTATGTGTCGTAAAAGCAAAATTAATCATCTGTTGTAGAATTCATTAGTTAGAAATAACATTTTAAATTAATCACGTAATTATTTTAATAATAAATAAATTAAGTATGTATTTAAAGTACTTAATAAATGTGACAAAAGAGTTAAGTTATACAGGTATATTTATGAAGAAATTACATTGATCTAGTAAAAGACAAATATTGGAAGGCAATTCAATGAACTGTCCCTGCAATTTGGTTTTGATAAATAAATTAATTTGGAAGCTGGTATGTTAGCTAATTCGATTTTGGAGTTTCCAGAGGCTGTGGTACAGTTAACATAAGCAGATTTAGTTTTTTGATGAACCAGCTTCTTGAAATTTGTTATAAAAGAGAGAAAAAGAAAAACAGTAAGAATATAAAAATTTAAAAAAATGTATTGAGCGGTTTTCATTAATAGCTTTGTATAATTTACTGTGAAAATTGGAGTATCGGGGATAATAATTTGTAAGCAGTGCTTAGAGTGGACGCGCTGATTATCAGTTTATACTATTACAACTATCTTCACTAATATTCTAATATAATTTATATTCCTTTTGCATTTCAAACCTCAGGTTTTTATTAGGAGTGAACGATAAAGGAGTTAAAAGTGATAGAAATGATTAAAAAAAAAATACATGAATTTCCAAATTCTTCGTTGGGGTTTGCATGAGAAATATTTTGAGATTTATCCTTAAAATTAATTTTGTCCTAAAACAATAAATAATTAAAATGTTATTTATTTTTTCAATTCTATTAGTGCTACCACAATTATTTTTAAACCTTAAAAAAACAAAATGTAAAATCCTTAGGTATTATCACTAATTATTTTAATAACTAAATCCTTACATATTTAAATAATGATATAATTTATTTACAACTAGTAAGTATATTCAATCCTAGTGAATATTTAAAAAAATTGTATTTATCAAATTCGGTATTTCATATGAAGGTATAGAATAAAAATTTTGGATGTTGGCAAATGAAATATTGCTTGTTTGCATTTTAATTATATAAAAATTTATCTTTGAATAATATAAGAAATCGGGTGTTACCAAAAATTTCAAATCACAAAACATGTTTGGTACTGTTACGTTTTTACATAGTACTGTGTTTTTACAACCAAGTGCCTTATTTATATCTATTATAAATCGATCTCACCATAGGTTTTTATTAGTACAGAATAAAATGGACTCCTAACATGAAGAATATTTTATCTATAAGGTATTGAGGAAATACACTATTCTCTAAACTGTCTACTATTATTCTAGAACAGCAGGTATACCTTCCTGTATTTCAAATACCTGATGTGGACAACACATGACTTCCTTGTACGCCTATTAAACTATAAATCGATGGCTCAAAAAGTGATCCTGAATTTGTTACTAGTTTCCGAAGATTGCAGAGTCTCAAAAACGACACTTGGCGTTGCGACATCCATCTATTGAGACACTTATAACACTAACACTCACACACATACTCTTGTTTCTGGAGGTCTCATTCCGTTATTATATGTCGTTTTCTTTCAGTAGGTAACTAGTTTCCTACAGATTTTTTCGTGTTCCGTTACAACATTAAAACTGTCAATATCACTAGATAAAGCATTGAAAATTGAATTTCGACATTTTAAGCGGAAAAACCCACTTAACTTATATTTTATTCTCCTTCTGCAGACTTGTTCATCTCACAAATGAGGAGGAAAACCAGTATTTTATACTCAATTTTAACAAGTAATAATAATATTTAATTGGATTGGAAACCTAATTGTGTTTGTAACCTTTATTACCGAAACATATGATTTCTGTATTTAATTTTAATATAAGTTTTTATGTAAGTTTATTATGACCTTCAAGTAAAGCGCCCTTTTCGGCTCACCAATTTTAACCAAAATCTAGTAAATACATTCATATCAATATAAAAGCCCTATTTTCCAAATTTGAGAATGATATAATTATTGATGAAAAAATTATTTATACCTTCAAGTAAAGTACCATTTCCGGTCTGCCAATGTAAACCAAAATTTATTATATTTATATTAATATGAAAGTCTTATATACCTAATTTGAGAAATTTTGCATTATATTTTAATATAATTTTTGATGAAAATCAATAATGACCTTCAAGTAAAGTACCACTTCCGGTAATCATATAGTTACCAAAAAAGGGAGGTTCACAACTAGATTTTTCAGCAATCCAAAATACAAAATTTTTACTTTCTACGGCTAACCATTTTTGAGTTATGCGAGATACAAACGTACCTACAGACGTCACAACAAAACTAGTCAAAATGGATTCAGGGATGGCCAAAATAGATATTTCCGTTGAAATCTGAAAACCAAAAATTTTCGCAATTACAATACTTCCTTTACTTCGTACAAGAAAATAAGATACAATAATTTAGAAGTATCATGAAATGATATGCCTTTCTACATTATAATTAAAATTAATAAATGTTTGTTCTATTTTTTTGATTTTGTATTATTTGATGGCTCTGATTTTCTCCTTTTGACTGACAGACCTAACCTGAATGAAGATTTTGTTGGAAATCTATTATTTTCACTCATTTTTCTAATCAAATAAAAAACACACAAATGCGAGATAGAACTGTTTAGTTACAAAAACACTGATTGAAGAATTTAGTATATGTGGCAACCAGAAAGGGATACCGAATATTGGTGTTTGTAAAGTTGAGAATTGAAAATCTACTTCTAACCGTGAAAATAGTAGAAAAACATTTTCCTCAAAGAGTTACTAAAATTTGAAACCAATGCCAACATATTTTTCTTATGATTTAAGTGAAGAAATGTTTAATTCTATTAATAATAATGGGCTATATTTTACTTTACCAGCTTTATTTTATTATTTTATGAAGTTTTGGCTGTACATCCTCAGGAACATTATAAGTTGGAGCTAATAGTATTCAATTATAAGGATTTATTTATTTGTGTAACAAAATTGGAACTTTGTTGATAAAATGTGTTTAAATAGAAAACAATTTATTTTTTTGTCAATCGTCAACATTCGCAATAGTTAAATGAAAAGTTCAGATTTAAAAGATTTGGAATTGAAAATTACAATATTTCACAATAGTTGTGTAATGAAATAGTTGGAAAATCTGGTCAAAATTGTAAGGAAATTTTAGATTCTGCCCCTTTCAATAAATTTTGTAACAACGTCCCTAGTGGCGATATATTACAACCAAAATGTTTCTCCGGATCAATATCTGCCCCTACCCTTTTAACTAAGCGCTTTGTTTACCAAATTAATCTGCACATCTATCCCTAAAGCTGTATAACAGTTTTTTTAAATTCAAATTCCAAAGCCCATTTTTTCTATTCAAATATTGCTATTACCATTATTTGACGTACTAAAACCTTCAAACATAGTTATTGGCAATTCTATGTAAATTAAGAGTAAGTTGCAATTTATAGAACGAAAATCGAACATTTCGTTTCAAAGAAAATTTTCTAATTTTGAAGCGCGAGGTGGTGGCCATAAAATGAACTAAAACAGTGAGGTTTTGCCTTAGAGTAATTTAATAAAAGCAAAGGCTAAAATTTAAAAAAAAAATCTGGTGCGGTGCGAGTATCACACAGCTTTCCCTTACTGTCCTGTAATAATTATCTTTTTAATACAATTTTAAAGAGTTCACATAAACACTGCTTCTACTAAACTCAGCAGCATACACATCTTCTCCCACTTAAGTGCAATAAAAAAGTTTTTTAAGCAATTTTAGTACAACAATCCTGTACACTACCTATATATTTTAACTTTGTAAAGTTGCTAATATATTTTAAAAGTTTCTGGTTTAGTTTCCATGGAAACATTTTCTTTCCATTAAATAATGTGAAAGTAGAAATTATTAAGTTAATTTCCGCTTTTGTATTCTTAAATTACTTTATTACAGGGCGTATTGTTTACAACAGATTGGCGGATTGGTGGGAGGAGGTTCGGTTGCATCCGTCTCCTTTTGGATGTGTTTGGTTATCCATCTAGAGTCTTGTGCTCCTTATAAAATACACTGTATCTTTGCTAATACTGGTCCGATTTTGTTGATTCTTTTATTCTTTTTTAGATAATTTAATTACCTTTCATACAATTCTACACATAATTTACCGTGAAATGCATACTTTTTAAGCTATGCGCAACTAAAATATTCTTTTTATCATAACTTTTTTTCCTGCAATTTGTCGGCGATTTACTACATAAATGAAAAGTTAAAGGCCTTTATGAAGAATAATTTAAGCAAGTTTTATTAAAATCGTTAGAGCCATTTTCGAGAAAATTGTAAAAAAGTGTAAAATCGATTATTTAAAGTGGCACTTCCGGTTAGTCAATTTTGACGAAAATGTTGCTGTAACATCACATGCATGTACCAACATTAAATACGTAATTTCAGTATCGTACAATTTTTCATTTTTGAGCTAGACTGATCACATACACACAGACCATTTTGCGAGACTTGGTCATTTGGACTCAGGAGACCTTAAAACGTGTATTTCCGTCGAAAACTCGAATTCGAAAATTTTCACGATCGCAATACTTGGTATATAGGTGAGGGAAAGTAAAAAAAATCTCAAAAAATATTTGGATGACAGAATGGTTCCTTGTGTGATTATCAAACATTTGTATCTAACTCATTGCTAATTTAGAAGTGAATGTTTTCAAGCAATTGAGGCCAAAATAATACTATATAATAATAATAATAAGCTAAATTTGTTTTATTGATACTTCTTTATTGAAAAAACATAATAACCATTATAGAAGTTGTTTTACGGTAATTGACAAACATTTTATGACAGGAATACAATCCCCTCCCTCCAGCTTCCCCACTACAAAATGAACTCCATTAGACGTCATGAGCTTGTTGGACTAACAAGATTGTATTGTATACCCCTAGTCAATACTTTTTAAGCCACTTACTTTCAGTCTAAATGAAAATTTGTTAAAACTCAGAAAGCTTTTCAATTTAATGTATATTTTTTCTTTAGCTTTATTATTACTATTATCATTATTATTACTAATATTAGTAAATAACCTTTAATTCAATCCTTTTATTTTCTTTTGGCTACTAGCCATTATTTTATTTATACTGGATGCTCTGTCACAAATAATAACTTTAGTTGCTTGGAGAAGTAATTTTAAGTAAGAAATAATTTGCAAACATTGGTCTTATTTCAATCAATTACAGAACAACAACAGACCCAAGTTTTATTTAGAAAAACTTTTATTTACGTAGTAAGGTCTGTAAGTTTCTGGCCTGTTCTCGTTCCCCTACTTCAAGCAGGCTGAGACTTACCTGCCGTGCATGTCTATGCCTGCACTCTCCATACCCTTCACCCGCACTTCCTCAGTCCATATTTAATCTTGAAGGAATCTGTGCATTTTAACAATCTTAAATTTTTGTGTAAAGAGTGCCTTACTCCTGCGCAAATTAAAGAGCACTTGGATGGTGTGTATGGGGAGTCCTCTCTCTTGTATTCCACTGTAAAATAATGGACAAAATTATTTAAGTTAGGGAGAGAAAGTGAGGATGACGACCAGTGTCCTGGTCGTCCATTGGAAGCTGTCACTTCTGAAACAATCCAACTTGTGGAAGCTAGCAATTCAGTCTGATCTGAGACTGAAGACCAAAGAAATAGCAGCAAGGTTGTGGCTTTCAAAAACAAATGTTCTGAGGATCATTAAAGAATATTTGCATATGAGCAAGGCGAAATGGGTTCCAAAAATTCTTTTGGCTGCTCAAAAAGATGAATGTGTTTGCTGCTACAATGAATTTTTACGTGGGCATAATACCGACTCAAAAAATTTCTTTGATTCAACTGCAAGTGGGGATGAGACAATGGCTCTATGCGATGGCTCAATCAGCAAAAGGGAGTCCATGGAATGGAGAAGGCCAGGAGAAGCACCTCCGCTAAAGACAAAAGTTACGCATTCGACAAAAAAGATGACGACCACCATTTTTTGGGTTTGTAGAGGAATACTGCTGATTCATTTTAAGAAAAGGAACACCACAGTGTATGCCAAGTATTATGCAGCCCTATTTCACCATTTATGAGACACCATCAAAGGCGGGGAAGTTGAGCAGAAGTGTTCGGCTTCTTCACGACAATTCCCCTGTCCACACAGCATTTATTTCCAAGGCCACTTTGAAGGACTGCCAATTCCAAGAAACCTCCCATCCGGAAACTTATGAACATTACTACGTTATATCTATGCATTTGAAAATGAATGATAAACCATAGTCATAATTAATTGTTGTTCAAAATCAACTGTCATCTCTAAATATTAATTTTATGTTAGTGAAGAATTTAAATGTTAATATTGTGTTAATACTTTCTGTCATCATAGTGTTTTTTATCTATTAAGAGAATACTGATGGAGATCTCTGAATATATGTCAAACCTTCCTGTTTTGGAAGGGTTTTCGAGGCAAGTTTATTCTGGTCGTGTCTATTGAGAACATATCAAAAATTTCAGGTGAAAAATAAACACTCATTTAGTATTTAGAAAGGTACTTAATGATGTTAGTTTTAGAAATGAAGTACTAAACATAAGTTTTAACTGAAACATATATTATAAGACAAAATTACTCAATTTTCAACAGTTTCTTTTGATTATAATAGTACTTTTTGGAATTCCTTTGTTTAAAGAATCACTTGATGCTTTTACTCATAATGCATAGAACTTTATATGACTATAATGTAAATTAACAGACTTGACTTATATAAACACAATTGTGTCAATATTTAGATAAACCACCACACAAAGTTACATTGTTACACCCCCAAATTATAGAAAAGTGATAAACAAGCTTGGAAGTTGTTGAATTAAAACTATATCTAATCCATTTATTAAATAATTTAAATAAGGAGGAGGTTATAAGTTTGTCTTTGTTAAGGCAAGCAAATGAGCTATTAAATAGGGACTATATTGACTGGTGAACAGGTCATTAAGGTCCTATTGCTTAGTCTCCAAGCCCCCTCCTCCTCCCCCCCCCCCAATCTAAATCTTCTGTTTTTTTTTTTTATCTTTTGAGTCACATATAGCAGCCTAAACAAGGTCGAACTGTTAGGTTAAAGAAAAATGTAAGCTGCCATTGGCACAACAATAATGTTATGCTATATGTTCATAACTTGTATAATTCACAGCTTGCATACAATCTCAAAAATATCTTGAGTATCTTACATAAATTTCTAATTCATGTGTTATACGGAACAATTAGTAATGGTTTTGTTTTTCATCGATAAATGTATGTTTCTAAATAAAATTTTGATCTAGCCATCCCTAAGCATTATTGCCTATATTATTAATAATATAAAGACTATATTACTGTACTACTACAATCCATGAAGGATCTTGAGCTCAGTACTTGATAAGGACGTACGGTTTGTTAGCCAAAAGTTGTGCAAGAAAGTGATCATGCTCAACTGCCAGGTTTTTCCCCCAATTAAGGGTACCCACTTTATAGAGGCTAAGTGAGCTCCAGGAGGGTCTCCTGACCCCACAGGTTTGATCCACGGCTGATAACAGAATAAATAATTATCTGCCACAGCCGGTCTCAAACCTGGGGCCGGGAGCATAGCAACACATTGCCTTACTGGCAATGTGTTCGGAATATCTCCCGCTCCCTGATATTAATAAGCAAAATATAATTTTTGTGTGGACATAGAAATATTATAATAAAGTCATTACCCAGAGAGCACTATTTCTAGAAAAGAATCCATTTGACTTTGACTTCATAAGTCAGATCCTGTAATTTTTAAGAAAAGGCTGAAATTTATGCTTAGTAATAAGACTTTAAGAGTATAAAATTAAATCTAAAGTTTTCTCTGTTAATGATTCTGCAATGACTAGGGTATATTTCAAATTACATAATTTACTAAATTTTATTTTATTCTTAGAACACTACTTAAACAGTTATAGATAAACACATCTGTCCAATACTATCCCAATCCTCATGTACAAGCAAACTATTTCTTTCTCCCCATTACCCTGTGGTGCAAGGCATCAGCATAAATATATCTTTCCTTGTTTCTTAAATGATCTTTATTTCATTTTTCTTGTTTGAATAGTCTTTCACCATCCATTCATCATGATTATTTTTTAAGAAAGGAGTGGCAATGATCTTTGATTTGATCTTTATTGTAGTCCTGAATTCCTTCAAATAAATTAATTATTTTCCACAAGAAAAAAAAAGAAAGAAATATTTTCAAATAATCTTAACGTTGATTGTTTGCTGAGACGTTTTGATGAATTTTATCTGATCTGGCTTTGAAAAATCCACAATTTGATTAGATATCGGGTTAAAATGCATGTTAGATCAAATTAAATTACTATGTTGCTTATTATTGTTTAGTAGGCACATTACTGTCATCCCTTTAATATGTTTTAAGAAGCATGCAGTAACATAAAAATAAAAATATGCATTAAAAATTGATTAAATATACAATGAAATAGCCAAATAGTTTCTCTGAAAGATTATTAGTGAATAAAAAGCCCTAACAGCAACATAAATATAATAATATTATAAATGGTGAAATGTTAATGATAGAATGTACAATGTCCTTCGGTCAGGATGGCCGATACTTCCTTCAGAAAATTTAGGTTTAGCACAAAATAAAAATTCAACTTTTACTATTTTACGAGAATTTGAAAATTCAGATGTCCTTTCGGTAGGATGTTGTTCTGTTTGTTTAAGAAAAAAGGTAAATTTATTATGTAAAGGGAGCAAATATAATTATTAATTACATAAAATAAATTTAAAGAAAGGTGTTAATTTTTTTTCCCCCAAAACCCTTTTACATCAGGAAAAAAAATTAGAAACACAAATTTTTCTTATTTTGTGTAAACTAACTAGAGCTGTATAATCAACAACAATATTACTATTGTTCATATTCATTGGGATTCTAATTTATTAAATAAAATTAATCAAATTAGATAAAGAAAAATGACCTTATTAATCCCACAAAATCTTTATTAATAAAAACTAATTGACATAATAAATATATTAATATTTTGTAATGTTTCGTCCTTTTTAATCCATTTATTGGCCATTTTCAAATTCAGTTAACATCTGCATAATGGTGTAGAAGGATCAATCTAATTAGGGATTGATAATTTATTTACCACGATACAAGATGTTATACATACATCTTCAGTTCTAAAAACACAAAAAATTCAAAAATAAGCAATTTAAAATATAGTTTGGTATTATTATACATATTAAATTAGATGTAATATAAATCAGTATTATAAAAAATTTATGCATTATGAATTTAATTAAGACAAGAAATCGAATACATGTTGGTACTCACCAAGGTTTAAATGGATTATATCAAACAGAAAAGTTTGTACTGGTTTCTTTTTGTACTGAACTAACAATGAAAGAAAGGTAGGTAGGATGTTAATAGGTAAATGGTTTAAGGGTCAGGATTTTTCCAGTAATGACGGTGAGTAATTGGTTTTTCTGTTATAGATGGGAATAAATTTAAGATTGGACTATTGGAGATATTTATTTGGTCATTTAAGCAAAAATCTCGATTGGATTTGAAAGACTTTATTATTTCAAGTGCTTCATATATATTTAATTTGAGGCTGTTTTCAACATGATGTATTAATTTAACTCCTGAGTCTTTGATGAATTTATGGTTTTTTCTTTTAAATGAATTGCATAATGGGAATTCTCTGTCATTATTATATGCACGTATGTGTTCCTTTAATCTCTGATTTAGCGATCTTCCAGTTTTTTCTGTATATTACGCTGCACAATCATTACAATTTAGTTCGTACGCTCCGCTTTTTTGGAAAGAGTCTATTTTGTCTTTAGGAGAAGAGAAATATGAGGATAGAATTTTTCTATTTTCATTTTCAAACTATCCTATTTTGTCAACCATGCCCTGTATTAAAATACAATTATTCTACTAATAAAAGGAGTATTGTTATTAATTTTCAAAATGCCGAATTTTCATTATATTAATTGCAACAGACAAAAAAGGATACAGCACACCCTATTGGGACTGATTAGGAACTATTTATTGTTTATAAAATATAAAAACTGTATAATATATTATTTTTCGATTTATTCAGCATATCTGATATAGATATTTTCAGAATTTGTCTTAAAATTTACTGCATTAGCCAAATTTTCTGTCATTGTAAAGGCTTCCAAAAGTTTTCTTTGTAAAAAAATTTAATGTCTTCAAAATCAAACTTGTGATCTTTTTCGGTACTATCTATGTCGTGCAGTTTTTTAATTATATTTTGGGTTATTTTATTTTTATAATCATATATATATTGGTAGATCCTGCCCTTTATATATTGGCTGCTTTCTCCATATTATACCCCAGGATAATTTTAACAGTTGATTTTATGTACAATACCTGACGTTTTATTTTTTCAGTTTCATGTTGCTATATAGTTCAGATATTTTTATTTGTAGGTTTATATCCAAATTTATATTCTGGTATGTCATAATTTATAAATGTTCTATTATTCAAACTATACGTTAATTTATTTATATATCTACATTTTCTATTTTACAACATGCATGTTTGGTGTTGTAATATTTTTATTTCTTACTAATTTATTTGAATTTTTATCCATATTTATCACAGAGCTCCAAATTTTTCTTATAATATTTAATTGGTAAAAATTATCTAGAAACAATGTTTATAGTTGGTTTTTATTACTTTGATTTTTTATTTATATTATTTTTATTGCTTTATTTATAACATTCAATATTACATCAATCTTCATGTTATAAGGGTGGTTCGAAAAATAATTTGAAATAACATCACAAGCTCCATCCCTTCTTGTCCATTCTGAAGGTTAGTTCCTTAGTCTCTATATATTTTCATGCCAAGAAATCTTATCGCCTTATTATTTTCTGTTTTTATTGCGAATTTTATTATAATAATAATAAACTCTTTATTGATTCTGGAACAAGTCCCTTTAGAATAACAATTACAGGCAATGATAGGTGGGCTTCAGAGCCTTAGAGTAGATGATATAGGAGCATATGCGTTAACAGATAATTAAAAAAGAAAAGTCAATAAATAAATACAAATAAAAATTATAACAAGTCATAATGCAATAACTTCTAGCATATGAAATAGGTATTAATAGTCTAATTGATTACGTCTTAAAACAAAAACCACACAAAATTCGTATGTTAATAAGATATGACAAAATTATAAATGAAGGAACATATTTACAAATGTTTATTGAAATAAGAGAAAATCTATTTACAATGTTTTTTGGAACTGGATAGATTATAATTATTCAAACTTTTGAAAAGTATCTATTTCATCTTTTTCTATTATGCATAAAATGTCATCAATGTATTTCAAACATAACTTAGGTTTATATTTGAATCTTTAATAGTATCGACTGCATGATACTGATAGTAAATTTTCATTACTAACTCAGTTTTGTGGCCCCCTAATGATAGTTTTCCTGTTGTACTGGAAGATAACATTAGACGTCTTTAATTACCTTTCCAACAAGCCCTTGTTTTAAGATGAGTACACTTAGAAATTAAATTGACTCTTTGATAAGCTAAGCCAAACATGACTTAAAAATTAAAAATTAAATTGACTCTTTGATAAGCTAAGCCAGACATGACTAGGAAGCCAAAAATAAAAATAATAAAGAATCATGCACCAATTAAAATTGGTTATTTCCTATAAGAATTACTGAAAATAGTTGGAATTATTCATTTGATTCAATAACGAAAATGTTTTTCATTACCGATAAGTTATCTTATCATATTAAATTATTGTATTGGTATCAACTACATATATTGATTTAGTCAAATTGGGAAAGGTTATGAATGAAATCCTTACAAAAATATGTATGTAGTTGAATTTATCAGTAGTTAATGTTGATTAACATACGCTACATAGCATCTGACTTTGTCTTGCAGTGTTCTAGTTTCTAATCTATTCTAGATTAAGTCCTACCAATGAATTATCATTTGCTATAATTAATATGTTGATTTAACTTCTTCAACCTCTTGAAAAATTAATTTTCCTCAACAGAATTATATCTATTCTATTATTATTTCTTTTCATAAATTTGATATATTTTCTTTAAATTTGATTATAGTATCATTCACTTTGTAGGACCTGCTGGTTTAGCTGCCGCTGCAGCCATTGTTTCTACAAAAAAAAGAAAACGGCCGCATGTATTTGAAACTAATCCTTCCATTAGGAAGAGACAACATAACCGACTTCTTAGAAAATTAAGTGTGAGTACCAAATGTTCCATAAGTTAAGAACTTTATACAAGCAATGCTAATTTTACTTTATAAAAACTTATTTCATGTATTATCCTTTATTTTTTATAGTATACTATTGATGAGCTTGCTACTAGAGTAGGACAGCAAGCTGTTGTTGTTGTTGCCACTCCTGGCAAACCTAATGGAGCTTTTAAATGTTTTGGTGCTAAACCACTTGAAGATGTTGTAAGTATCTTAACATTTATTAGAATATGTACTTTTTTTTTTAAATAAATCATTTTTATATGGTCATTGGTATTAATCATGATGCAATTAAATTATTGTAATGGATTATACTTTGTTTTCAAGATAAAGAACCTGAGGACAGCTATTTTAAGTGAGCTTGAGACTGCACTCAGCGAACAGGCGCCGGCCCCAGCCCAGGAGGATCCTAGTCTTTATGAACTTCCTCCTCTAGTCATTGATGGGATCCCGACGCCTGTTGAGAAGATGACTCAAGCCCAATTAAGAGCGTTTATACCATTAATGCTCAAGTTTTCCACTGGTAATTATATTTATATTATTTATCTTTTCATTTAGAAATTTATTTTGTTATTTTAATCGAGGATACTTCTTCTGAAACATACTAAATATCTTTTCTTCGAAATTGAGAATCAAGTTTCTTAACTCAAGTTGGGTATGAGACCAGAAATGCAACATAAACTAATGTAACATAATATTTAATGTGTGACGATGTTTTGGTCTAATTTATAGGCCTTCAGCTAAGGTCTTTCTATTATTCTCATATCTAAACAAGATATAAGAATAATAGTAAAGAGACAAATAAATATAGTTGAATGATACAGGGAAAATTCTGTACCAGAAAAGAATCATATAAAATTTGAAACATTAAATAATTTTATTACATTGTATATTTGCATATATGTAGTAGTAACGGCTAAGAAAACAGCTAATTTCAAACCGCTCTCTAATACCCTCAAATCTCGCGCAGAACAGTCCTTTCTACATTCAGCGAAGCAATATATCAAATCGAACAGGATAATGAAGATAACTCATATACTTCAAATAATTGGAGAATGGGCCTTTTAGCATTCAGCGATTCGTGTGCAGAAGAGCGAGCCAAATTTCATTTGTGCCTATTAATAATAAGGCTACCAATTGTTCAGTTTTGATTGGGACTTTTATTTATTTTGTATTTGGGTGTACATTTTCAAAAATTAAATGTTTGATGTTTTGAAAATTATCTTTTATTTTAGGTAATGGAAAGCCAGGGTGGGGTCGAGAAAGTACAAAACCTCCTTGGTGGCCTCAAGACTTGCCTTGGGCCAATGTCCGAATGGATGCTAGGTCTTGTGATGAAAAACAGAAGGTAATTTTGCCAAAAAAATTAATTTCTTAGATACTTTTATAGTACCTTTTATTTCAATTAAACTCTGATTTAGTTTGTTTAACTAAATTAATTTAAACTAGTTAATTAAAATATTTTAATTTTTCAAACATGTTTTTATCATTGTTGTTTTTTTTTTGTTTCATAAAAAAGTTAAGCTTAAGGTGTTACATTATCAGTTGAAGAGAAAAAAATGATGATAATTACAAAATTTAAATAAATATTAGTTAGGACACAAAATTGAATAATTAAGAAATATAATTAATAATTTAAAAATATCATTGAGATCAATTTGATTTTAATTGACTATTATAATAACAAATAATTGTAATTATTGATTTTTATATTGAAAACACAAGACAACAGTGATTTTGTGGCACAGGGTTTCATAGCTGAATCTGTATAATGCCAGATATTTCTAACTATGAGAAAAATATCAGATTATATTTAAAGAAAAACAAAAGTTTTATTTAGAGTAGCAAATTATTTAAACTAAAAGACTGTTATTTTTTTATTTAGAGCGTGATGAGGAAAAATAGTGTTTCGAAACGCATAGCAAGTTTTAATAAAATAAAAAATAGGTTGGAAAGCTTAAGATTTGTTATTTATTTATTAAAAATAGACAACTTTTATTTTGATATAGGAACAGAATTATGAATGTCAATTAAATTGATTAATTATATTCATATAAAAAAAAAAATAAAAAAAGTAGAGTCAATTTGTACTCAACAGTTTTTTTTATTGGTATTTAACGTCCTATCCTACTCCTACTAAGAAAAACAGGACGGGATTGAACAAAGTAACTATGCATCATGTACCTTTGTAGATTGATAAATCTAAACTAGCTGACCCGGCAATGCTTCATTATTGGTAGAATTGAGTAAAAGTGTTTATATAGATTAAATGAGCACATTTGTAAGTTTGATATTTAGTCTGCGCCTGCGCATGTTTAGAGCACCCACGCTTTACATTGCCTCTCTGTTTTCTTGCTGTTATAACAGAAGATATCGGAGTGAATTTATTTAATTGATGACCACAAGTAACAGTAGCTGAGAAGCATCAGTAAATATCTGTGTAATCCCACAGTAAGTTTAGTTTATTTACTGTATCAGTGAAAGACAGTTTTCAATGTATCTGGATAGCCAGCCATACTTATCCCTACCACGCCTAGTCAAGGCTAGCTCAGTGCCCTGAGTACCGTTGTGGGGAGAGGTTCGCGCTTTCCTTGCGCTCCAAGGTCAAGTTCACGCAGAGACGTCTTTTAATTTTAATTTTCTTTATTATTTTACTTATATATTGTTTTTTTTTCTCTTCTATTGTTTATTACATTCACTCCTACTATGAAAAAATGAAATATTTTCATCGAGTTATGTCAACTTCTAAGAGATCAAGATCTGCAGGCTCAACGCCTCGATCTACCCCTCCGGAGCAAAAAAGGCCGCGTCGTGGTAAGATATAAACCCCGCCAGTAACACCAAATTCAGCTGAGGAATCCGAACCAATGCCCGGCACATCATCACAAATCACTCACGATGAATCATCCTTCACCCCTAATCCGTTTCAGGTTATACAGCCGAAAGATAACAACTCAATGGAAGCTGCACCTACACCTAGGGAACCCCGGCCCCCTCCAATTTTTGTTAAAAACATAAAAAAATGTCAACTACTTTGCGCTCAGTTGAATAAAATAACGACCCCTGATAGCTACTCCTGTTTAAGTAGAAATAGCGACAATAAGATATCGCCAGACACAGCCGATATTTACCGAAAAATAGTTAAATGTTTAACTGAAACCAAGGCGGACTTCCACACTTATCAACTCCGCCAAGAGTGATCTCTTAGGGTGGTAATTAGAAACATGCACCACTCAACACCAGCCGAAGTCATTCAAGAAGAACTCACGGCTCTAGGCTTCAAGGTCCGTCACGTGACTAACGTCCTGAAAGATAATTCCGAGGAAAGTAGAAAAATAGCCCTACCTCTATTCTTCGTAGACCTGGAATCTACACCAGGGGTCGAAAAAATATATGAACTGAGAAGGCTTTATTATACTGCCATCAAGGTTGAAAAACCATACACCAAAAGGAGCATAGTTCAGTGTCATAATTGCCAGGCTTATGGCCACACCAAAACCTATTGCCATCATGCACCAAGATGTGTGAAATGTGGCGAGCAGCATAAAACTGAAGTATGCACTAAATCGAGGCAAAGCCCGGCAGTTTGTGCCTTGTGCTCAAAAGATCATCCTGCCCACTATAAAGGCTGCCAGATATACAAAAATCTGAAGAACAAATTCCAGAAACCTGGAGGCGGAGAAGAAAACATGAAGCCAAGAAGAGAACCATCCAAAGTCATTGATCCAACGATGTCCTTCGCCCAGTTACTCGGAGGAAGAAACCAGGAAATCAAATGTGAGACCCTGCCGCAACAACAAAGTCCTCAACAACCCATCCCTCAAAACTTACCAAATCCTCAACAATCCTTTCAACACCAAATTTTCCATATTCCTCCCCCTCCAGTTGCTACTGATCTCACCAGTATGTTGACATCCTTCCTCTCTGAACTGAAATCCATTGTCAACCCGTTAATATCACTCCTCACCAATCTTGTATCCCATTTTATTCCTCCCTCAAGAAACCCTTAAATGAATTCCATTAAACCCTTATCCATCCTCCTTTGGAATGCGAATGGCGTTCGAAACCATATAAACGAGCTATCAGTCCTACTACAAGACAAAGACATTGACTTAGCACTAATAACTGAAACCCGACTAACCAACAAACGACAGTTCTGCATTCCCGGTTACCAAATCTATCGAACTGATCATCCCGATGGAACTGCGCACGCTGGCACTGCAGCCATCATTCATTAATCTCTCTCCCATCACATGGTCCCCTTAACAAATCACAACTTCCTTCAGACCACAGCTGTATCAATCCAAACCTCACTTTTTCCATTAACATTTGTTGCAGCATATTCCCCACCAAAAACACAATTTTCCGAATCGCAGGTCAATTCCTTCCTGAACTCCTTAGGACATCGATTCCTTATAGGCGCAGACTTGAATGCCAAGCATCAGCAGTGGGGAGCCAGAACCACAAACTCCCGAGGGCGAACATTGCTATCTGCACTTATTTCCCATTCCTGTAATATCCTTTCTCCCGATACTCCTACGTACTGGCCAACCGATCCCAACTGTAACCCCGATCTCCTAGACTTCTTTATGCACAAAGGTCTAGGGCCACTAAATTGTTCTGTCCAGCAGCTAGATGACCTCTCCTCAGACCATAGTCCTCTAATCCTAACCCTTTCCTTATCATCTATTCCAAAATCACTTCCACTTTCATTCATCAGAGGCCCAGTTAACTGGAACCGCTTCCGTCAGATTATAAACCATAAAATAGACCTCAGAGTCTCCCTAAAAACCCCTCAAGACATAGATGAAGCTGTAAATTCCTATACCACCCTGATCCAACCAGCAGTTTGGTTAGCACCTCTTTCTTCCACTAAATACCGCAAGAATCCTTTACCCCAAGAACTCCGAGATCTTATCCAAAGCAAAAGACGTTCTGGGATCCTCTGGCAAAGAACTAGGCATCCTGACGATCGGAAATCATACAATTATTATTCCAGGCTGGTTAAAAGAAACTAGCAACCCATAGATCCCAATCCTATAATTCCTACCTTTCCTCATTATCTGCTACTGATAATTCCCTCTGGAAAGTAACCAAAAAAATCCTTAAACACCACCATATTTCCCATCCCCTCCGACGTGATGATGGCTCCTGGGCTTCGTCAGATGAGAATAGAACAGAGGAATTTGCCAGACATGTATCCAATATATTCACTCCCCATCCTGAACACCACCCCACCCATACAGCTGAAGTAAAAGAATTCCTCTTCTCACCGATCTCACTCTCTCCACCTCCTAAAGCTGTTAACCCCTCTGAGGTCAAATTCCTTATAAATAGATTAAAATCCCGAAAATCCCCTGGTCACGATCTTCTCACATCCCAAATCCTGCGACAGCTTCCAAAAAAAGCAATTATATTCCTAACCTACCTGTACAACTGCATCCTTCGTACAACCCACTTTCCCCTAATATGGAAACACTCTGCAATCATCCCTTTTCTTAAACCAGGCAAACCTGTCAATAATACCTCATCTTGTAGACCAATAAGCCTGCTTCCAATTCTTTCAAAAGTGTTTGAAAAAATACTTCTCAAACGCATCCTACCCTTCCTTGAATCCCAAATAATCCCTTCACACCAGTTCGGATTCCACCCTAGACATTCCACGCTCCAACAAGGTCTTCGTGTTGTGGACCATATATCCTTTGCACTTGAAAGCAAGCAATATTACACTAGTGCCTTTCTGGACGTAGCACAAGCTTTCGACCGGGTGTTGCACGATGGCTTGCTTTTCAAGCTCAGAATCCATCTACCCCAATCCTCATACTTAATCCTCTGATCCTATCTTTCTAACTGAACCTTTAGAGTTCGCTGCGGCACTGAATATTCCGATTTTTATCCAATCAAAGCCGGAGTTCCACAAGGCAGTGTCTTAGATCCTATCCTCTATATCCTATACACCGCGAAAATTCCCACAAATCCCGATACCTTCCTAGCAACATTTGCTGATGATATAACCATCCTATCTTCTCACCCAGACCCTGATGTAGCATCCTTTAATCTCTAGAAACACCTCTCCTCGATTGAACAGTGGTGCAACCATTGGCGCATCAAAGTCAATGAATCCAAAAATGTCACCTTCACTCTCCGTCGCAGACCCTGTCATCCAGTCCATTTCAATTCCATTCTCCAATTCCCACCTCCGACACAGCTCGGTATCTTGGTTTCCTCCTAGACAAAAGACTGACATGGAACCCACATACCAGGCTTAAGAGATAAGAGCTCAACCGAAGATATGGCCAGTTATATAGGCTATTGAACAGAACATCACATCTTTCAATAGACAAAAAACTATTAATCTACAAGACCATACTGAAGCCTATTTGGACCTACAGACTTGAACTGTGGGGGACAGCAAAATCTTCTAACATCAAACGTATCCAATCCTTCCAGTCCTTTGAACAATAGTCAACGTTCCTTATTATTTTTCAAACAAGATCTTACATCATGACCTAAACATCCCATTTGTACTTGACCTTTTTCCATCTAAATTTTCAAACTTTCACCAGAACCTTAGCTGCCATCCTAATCCCTTAGCACAATCCCTATCCAGCTCAAGCCATCCCTATAATCCTCCTCGTAGGTTGAAGCGGCAGTGGCCACGAGACCTTCTGTAAATATGCTATTGGAGTCCTGGCAATGGCCAGATCCTCCACTCAAGTCCTGAGCGACTGTGGCCCTAGTGCTCTCACTCAGTTTCCACTGGCTTTAATCCAGTGATGCGGCTCAGAGAGAAGCGCTGGGACCTCTTTGAGTCTTGCCTTGTCATCTACAAGTGGAGGGCAGGGCATGGCTGGGAGTTCCCTGGGCAGAATGTAAATGTGTATATGTATGAATGTAATCTAGAATTTTTATTTATTTATTTTATTCTATTTTTATCTTATTTTATTTTATTCCTTCTTCTTTTGTTAACATTGTATATTTATTTATCACCAGTGTCCTTTATTTTTCTTTGTATTTATTTTATTGTATGCATAGTTGTACATACAGTGTGAATGGGTACTTCAGCCCTAATACTCATTGCCCTTGAGTGTGGCAGCTTGTATTATGCTCAATAAATAAATAAAGAGGTTAAAAAAAAAAAGTTTGATATTAATTATTATATTTTATTAAAATTAGTTATTTACATACCTACACATTATTATTTTTATATTTTGGATCACATAAGTTATAATTGCTGTTTTATTTAATTTTAAGTTCATTGCAATGCCCTGGGATATACATTTTTTTTTTGGTGATTATATATTCAAACAAATCTCTTGGTTTTCCTACACGGGAATATGCATCTTATAATTGCTCATGAGAAAAACTTGGATTCTCCAAATTCAATCAGCATACTTATAATGATTGACCTTTATTAACGATGTAATTATTCCAAGAGAGAAAATAAATTTATTGTATTTCTGAATGAGTTATATTTTGAGTTTTGTCTCCTGTTTGATAGTGAAATGATTTGATTGTTAGGATTTTTAGTTCTGAAATACCCCACATAAAATTGGCCATGGAAAAAATATTCCGTACGAAGATTCACTCTAATATATTTATGTATGTTTGGCCTTGATATTTGTTAATTGTAATACAAAAAGCAATTCTAATTGGAAATTGTAAAAAAAATACAAAGCATAATACTTATTCCACTTCATTTCAGTAAAAACCATGGGAAATAGATTGCAGCAAACAATAGCTGCACTTACGTAATTAATTAAAAATACAATACAGATTATAATAACCTCTATTTTTTTTAGGTCATTTACACCCTAAAATTATAAATTACTTATTCCGATTCACAAAAAAGGTCTGAGGACAGAGTGTAATAACTATTGCGGAATATCACTTCTCCCTGTATGTTATAAAATATTCTCGTTGATCCTAACTAGTCGAATCACGGAATATGCCGAGGAAATTATCGGAGACTACCAATGTGGTTTTAGACAGAACCAATCAACTATCGATCAAATATTTTCCTGACGGCAAATATTAGAAAAAAAATTAGAATTCAACGGTGTAGTTCATCAGCTTTTTGTGGATTTCAAAAAGGCTTATGATTCCATTGATTGCCAGTGGCTGTATAACATTTTGATTGAGCAGGGAATACCGAAGAAGTTAGTAAATCTAGTAGAGATATGCATGACCGAAACATTCAATAAAATTAGAATCGGTAATTATTTTTCGGAGAAATTTGAAGTTCGCTCGGGGTTAAAACAAGGCGATTCCCTTTCACCTGTCCTATTTAATTTAGCACTAGAGTATGTCATTAGAAAGGTGATGTGTACCGAAAGGGGTTTAGATCTGGGTGATAAATATCCGTGCTTGGGTTTGCAGATGATTTAGTATTATTAAGTGAGGACGCGGAAACTGAACACAACAACGTTGATGACAGCTGGGAAAGAGGTTCGTCTGAAAGTAAATACGGATAAGACGAAATATATGGTTAGCAATAGAAACAGAGGCGATTTTGAGGATATATATATTGGAGAAAATAGGTTTGAACACGTTGAGAAATTTAAGTATTTGGGGTCTGTGATTACTAGAAAAAACGAAATTCAAGAGGAAATAAAGGCTCGGTTAAAGGTGTGAAATTCTTGTTATTTTTCGGTATCAACATTACTTAGGTCGCGCATTTTGTCCAGAAACTTAAAACTTAGAATATACAAAACTATTATCTTGCCTACAGTTCTGTACGGGCGTGAAACGTGGCCGCTAGCCTTCAAGGACGAACAATGCCTTAAGGTCTTCGAGAATAAGGTACTGCGTAAAATATTTGGTCCGAAAAAGGATGAGTCAACTGGAGAATTTAGGAGTCTACACAACGCGGAATTTCGCAGCATGCACCCTGTTAATATAATCGAAGTGATATCATCGTGACGGTTGAAATGGGCTTGCAAAGTTGTTGGGCTCAGTAACGAACGAATTCCTAAAAAGTTAATAAACGCTGAGCCGACTGGTAAACATCCGAGGGGTAGACCGAAACGTAGGTGGGAGGATTGTATTAAGAGTGATCTAATGAATTTGGGTTTGGACGGTAATCGGTGGACCGAGATTTGTAGGCAGCGATTAGTGGTATCGGCATCGAACCTTCGGGTTCGCTAAGCCTTTTTTTATTATTATTATTATACACCTAAATATAAAATAACTTTTAAAATAATAACCTATGAAACACAGATCGATCTCATTTCTTGCATACATTTTTAAGTAACAGGATCGCAACGACAAGTTTGTCTTAATGGCAATAAAGTTTCACGTTTTCATTCTAATTTTTTTTTTCTCGCCTTTATTGACAAAATAAAGTTTTCACTCAATAATTTCACACTTACTAAAAGTTTTGCTCCCACAGTTATGAAGTTGTCAGGACTCACACATGTGTAAGTTGGACACTTTTTCTCTCTGCAGTTTACTAATCACTTATTTAATAACATCTTAATGAAAAATCGGTATATTTGTGTCATAAAGATGATTTATTCAAAATTTGGTAAAGATTGATTCAGTAGCTTTCGTGGTTAGCAGTTACAAACGAAAAATGGGTTTTCCTTTTATATAATGATATGATTCACTCTAATATCTAGGCTGCAAAAAAAAAAAAAAAAAATTTCCTAGTAAATTTTAATGGCTATTTGAAGTTTAACCTGAAAATAAGGTAATTCTCAAAACCCAGACATTCAGAAGATGAGCTGAGTTAATTAATGAATGTGAAAATTTAAACTTTTATTAAGAAGAATAAATAGCATGTTTTTTTTTTTTTTTTTTTTTTTTTTAGACTTCTTGGACCCACGCACTTAGACAAATTGTAATAAATTGTTACAAGTATCATGGAAGAGAAGACTTATTACCCGCTTTTAATGATAGTAGTACGGAAGATTTAGATCATCATGACGTGAAGAGAATAAAATTATCTCCCAACCATGCGAGCCCGCTGCACTCACATCAGGTAACCTTATAGTTTAAAATTTTTAATTTTTACTGAATAATATGATTAAATATACTTTGATATTACTTTTTAACAGTGATGTTTTAACTCTCCAGCACATGCAACTGGTCTAAGAGGTCCTCTATTGATTCTTTCCATTTTATTGGTTTAGAAATAAGAAATTGTGGCTGAAAGTTTGAGTACCTTTCTTTCTTGGTAAAAGTAATATGTGGCAATGTGGTATATCATTGCTTTAAATTCAAGTTAATTAATTAGTTTTTGAATCAGAAATTGTTATAATTAAGTTAAATTTAGCTCAATAAAAATACAATTCAATCTTATTTGTCTCATATATCCTACTGTTCTATTTCTTAAACATCTTGTAAAGTGTAAAATGTAATTCTTCCTAGAAAAGATAGGGATTTGGAAAAAAAGCCTTATGCCTTGATCTTATAGACCATTGCATGTGCTGTTATTACATATGGCATTACAAATATTGGAGGGTTAATTTATTTAAATCATATTACCTGTATAATTGAACTATTTATTAGCTTTTCATTGACAAAGTTATAATATGCAAACTTTTTTTTTCCTCTTTTGTTTTCTTCTACATATATGCAGAGCTTAAAGGATCTGAATGCAGGACTTATTGGGGTATGTGGCCGCTCACTTACTATTATGTTTATAATTATTTTCTGTGTGATTAAAAATTATATTATTAACAAGAAAAACATGTTACTATCCTATCTAAATATAGATATTTTAAACTGGTTTCTAATTCGTTATTATTTAGGAATTTTTATAATTTTTTATGAATGAATCTGCATTTA
The DNA here is from genome assembly GCA_948150685.1 of Rhaphigaster nebulosa. NCBI lineage: Eukaryota > Metazoa > Arthropoda > Insecta > Hemiptera > Pentatomidae > Rhaphigaster > Rhaphigaster nebulosa. The sequence continues at coordinate 30,868,886 of OX411312.1, read as the reverse complement.
TTAAATATTTAAGAAATATGATCATAATTAGCAATGTAGTTAGTTATGATGACATAAGCTCCTCAACCGATCTCTAGTTTTTGAACTATTAGTTTGTATCGAGTAGAATATAGCCTCTGTGTTGTTTTGGGCTAGTAAAAGTTGAATGATGCATGATGATTCTGTAGTGGAAATTTAAAACCGATGTTCAGTTACGCTTTGACCTATGTAAATCAGATTATTTTGAAGTACAAATTATCCTTGTTTTACACAAGGGATACATTCCTGATTCTTATAAAATCCAGTTATATTTATAAAATCAGTTTTATTGTAAATAAATCAATGTGATGTATGTGCTTTAATTCAATAAGCAACCAAATAAAGTTGTCACCATTTCCTGATATCTGGGAAATTCTTTAATATGATGTTTATAGTGGCCACAATGTTGTCCAGATCTAAACCCTTTTAAACATCTATGGTATGAATTTTCAAACCTGATTAAGGGACACCCAAATTTTCCTGAATCACATTGAGAACTAAACATTTGTGCTGATATGAGAATAAGAAAATATCCCTCAAATATTTATTCATAACTTTATTAGGTCCATACCACATATAATGCAAGTATGCTCTAAAAAAATGCAATTGGAAACCAGAAAAATTATGTTTTTTTTTTTTTGGTTGTCTTAGTGTCGACTTCAAATAACAAATTCAAACAGTTATTATTATTGTTTTCATATGTTGTTTATATTAACTATTAGTACATATGTATATGATCTAATTGTTACTGTTTGTTTTCTTTTCGCCACTCTGTTTAGGACAGCTTCTAATCTTCCATTGAAATTCATTCTGAGCCGGCTTTCTGGATTTATTTTCATAAAATCTTCAAAAATATCAGCTTCCATATCACTCATTCCTTTGCTTCCAAGCACGTTCCAGCCCGAATTTTTCAATAATTCTCTTTATCATTAAAAATGCTTTTATCTGATAACAACGTATTACAATTTATTAGTTTTTATATACCAAACACCAATCATATTTGGTTCAGTTTCTTTAAATAAATCCTTTATTATTTGTTAACATGTAACAATTTTAAAATCTGTCTTATATTTTGGTTGAATATTGAATCTGTTTTTCAATAATATATAACTGATAAACCATTCATCTATGTAATGCTAAGGAGAAAGAAGTAAATTCCTTAATTTAATTTTTTATTTATTAGATCTCTGTATTCTCTTCAAGAAGCAATTTCATCCTTGTAAAAGCCTAGGCCTTCCGAAAATTGTTGCAAATTCATCCCATTTTTTTTTTGTTATATTTTCTGAATTTGATGTGTCATTGGATTTCAAATTAGATTTCACTAGTGGGCCCCAGCGAAATTTGTATGTTGAAAGTTTGGTAAAATTATTGAAAAGAAGTGGGCAAAATACAAATCATTTTATTAAATAAGACAGTTTAGCTACGAACATTTAGCGAAAGAAATATAGTAATAGGTGATTTTAAATGCTTGAATGTCCAAACAGAAAGAAAAGGGGAGGAAGGAATTGAAATGTATGGAACAACTTTCAGGACCTCTTTGAAAACAGTATTGATATAATGACTGCATAGTTATTTTCTGTGTATGTGATTCTTCTCTTGAGAACGAAACATATAGCTGTCCATGAAAAAATTTCGGGTTAAGGAGGTAAATACCAGCTCTATCTAAATTCTGTCTTTGTGACTTGTTAAATTTTATTGCAAATGCAACTTTGACCGGAAATTGTTTGCGATAATTTGAAAAGGATGGGGTCAGGCTGGTCAAAAATTGATCCGAATTAACAACTTTTGCAATGATACTGTGTTCTATTAGGCAACGAACAATTGAGATCTGGGACCCTTGACATTACCATTATCATGAGCTTAAATTTATAATGGGGTATATACATGAAAAATATAGATAGTTCAAATATTTGTTTTTTGGAATGTTTATTGCTATTTAGGGAAACCTGAATTGTTTTTTCTTTTCAAATTTTTGCTAAATAATAACACGAAAGTTTTAATTAAACAAAAATACAGTTAATACGCATGGAATTTAAAACATTTATATGCAAATAAATAACCCACAAATAAGAAATATGAAGTGATAAAAATTCATCAAATATCCAATTAAAATTTTTTACTTTTATTATAATTTTTTTTTAACATAAAGCAACAAAATTGTAAATTGAATTGTAAAGGAAATTCCGTATTCATTATAATGACTTCAAAATGGTCTTCACAACAATACAAACTAGTTATTGAAGATACTTTATATCTTCTCATGGTTTTACATCACTTTGTTCGTATATTTGAGTCTTTTATAAAAGAAAAAATACTTTATACTTGCACATAGACAATATTTGTAAGCAGATTTTCGTTCTTGTTCCATGGCTTAACTAATCAGAAAATAACATCAAATTTATTAAGTTTTACCAGAATTAATTTAATTTTCCTTTAATAGCATTGTTGACATGTTTTGTGGCGTCACAGAATTCCTGCAAAAAATGGCGCATTTGAACAGCCAAAATATCTTACCCGAAGTTTTTAAAGAATGTTTTCATGAATGATTTAATGTGTCACGTCACGTTTGAGACAAAAATAATTTATTTAAGATATTTTAAAAAATCATGCATAACCTATTATGGCATTCTTTTTTAGAACTGCGTTTATACTGTTTGGAAACAGTAAAGATGGGGTAGAGTTGTTCATTGATAGTGTCTTCACTGAGAATGCAATCTAAGCTGTAGTAGGTCTTACCTACCACCAGATTGTTAATGACATTATTTATTTTGTCATAGTCATTATTTTTTGGACATGAAATTGCACTTTTAACAAATGGTTGAATATTGTTCTCATTACATCACTACCAAAAGTGTCGTTAATTAATTGGTCAAACGCACTGCTTAGGAATACCAACTCTAATTGTTGAAATATCCTGGTCAATTGGTAAGGTCCCTTCTTCTAATTTTAAAAGCCATTTGCTGAATTTTTCGTTCCCAGCCGCCATCATATTTTGTTTGATTTTCCTAGATTCAATGTGTTTGACAATTTAGTAACGCAATTACTTTTTCTAGCTCACAAGTAATGGGAATTTCGTGTGAAGGTTGTTCAATTATCGGTAGATAGTCAAAATCCAAGGAAGTAGTGTTTCTTGAACATGGTTGTACTAGGAGGTGATGTGATCAGGATCTTGCTCAACCTCCAGGCTTTCTCCCCAGCCTATTGAAGGATCAGGTACTCACTTTACAGAGGCTGGCTGTACTCATAGTTGATCCAATGATAATGTAACAGAATAAATAAGCGGGATTCGAGCTTGGGCATTAGGAGTCCAGTGCCTTTCCCACTGAGCTATGCCAAATTTTTTAAATAATTAATAACTATACCATTCCGCTCATTTTATCCATTTTTAATTTATAAAAATTTAAAAATGCGTGTTTACATTTCTGTACATCAACTGCTTACCGTTCCATATAGTTAAACAATTTGTTAATTAATCAGTTACTATTCAAATATCAACCAAAATATTATTAATTTTGTTTTATTATGTAGCTGACAGAGGATGAAGATGCTAAGTATACTCAAGTAAGTAATATGGTTTTGTAGAGAAGCTATTTAAAATGCATATTCTCTATGAGAGGTGATGTATTCTCCTCTATGTAAAATTTTTAAATTATGGATAACTAAAGAGGTCATTGGAAAATCAATATTTTTATCATTGTGAATGACAGTGAAATTACGAAATCGCATGAAACTTGAGGGCCTATGAGTATGCAGTGGTTGGTTGTGAGCTGTGGAGAACGTTGTGTTGAAAAAAAATTCTTTTGAGACAGATAAATAAAAAGTAAGAAAGTAGTACAATCCATTGTATTACGATTACTTGAGTATATCAGAATAGATCTTATGCAGTTTTATTAATTTTAGTATTTTGATAAATTTTGTTTTTTAGTTGATTTATTGCTGATATTACTATAATTATATAATATACAAATCATTTTTTTTTTTTGTTGAGTGATCATGCTATTTATTTTTCAATTTTTGAAAACTAAAATTTTTAAAGTTTTATCGCCAAAATATTTTTAAACATTTTTTTTTTTTAAATTAATGAATTTGATTTGATGCAAATTAATTGAGTAATTTTTAATAAATCAGGAATATTAAAATCTTAAACATTTATAATTTGAAATATTTTACTTGAAAAATTATGGAAACTCTCGAACATGGAAAAAGTCTTTTCTTAATTGAATATATTCTTATAATTTTCAATGTAATATTTCGTTGAATTTTTAAAACCAATGCATTAATAGTTATTAATATGTAATATTTAACTCTTTGAGTGAGCTAATAATCTTATATTAAAAAGATTCTAAATGGTCTTGAGTCCTCTAGTTTCAAGATCGAAAATTTTAAAAATAGATTTATCAAATTCCAATAAAACAGTAGATTTAAAACTTATTTTTTTAAAACTCGGTTCAGAAAACTATTCAATTAAAGTTTATTTAAATAGTTATTCCAGAACTTGTAATACAAATTTATTGATGAATTATTGAAGGGCTGATTACACCAATGAGATATGCCAAAAATTGATTGATTGACTGATGCTTCTTGGCTGAATAATTCTGTATTGTCTTCTCTGTTACCTCTGAAGCTTAAGGAGTTGATATCATTCTAATGACTGAAGATAGTGAAGTTCATACACTTAGCTCAGACTCATCAAAGTACTTGATAAATTTTTCTAAGCTACTATTATAAACCATTTTCTCTCATTTTTTTTTTCTTAACATGACAATCTTTTTATTTTTTTAATCACAGATAACGATATGAGTATGTCAGCAGTTTATCATTTTGATCATATTGTATATTATTGTAATAATAAATCATTGAGTCAATTTAAGCATTTGTAGATGCCGTTCGATGGTTGCTAGTTATCGCTAGTCTATTAGTAGATTTTCCCAGATTCTGATTATGCTATTTCTCTGTAGGTGACAGCTGGCTCAGAGATGGTTCCGACAGCCGTATTGCAAACTATTACCAATCCAGATGGGACTGTTTCTATTATTCAAGTTGATCCTAATAATCCTATCATAACTCTTCCTGATGGTACAACAGCTCATGTTCAAGGTGTTGCTACGGTAAGCAAGTTATATTATTTAATTATATATTGAAATGGTACTTCAAGTTTGCTTGTTGTGCATGTTTTATTTTGCTTTGATCATCTCTACAGCATCAAGAAATAAAACTAGATGTCATTAAATGGACCATAAGCCCCTCTTTGTTTTTTTATAATTCAGCGATTCCCTTGAAATTTTTATATTTATTATTTAAAAAACTTGAAATATTGTTTTATTCATGAAAAGTTAAAAGTGCTGGCAAAAAAAAGGTTCTAGACCTTTGCAATGGTTCTATACCTAATAGATCTTTCTATTTAGAGGTCTATTGATGATTTTTTTCCTGTCTTTTGTTTAATCTGATTGGAAATTGTTAAAAATCATTTTAAAGATTTGTAACTATAGTAGGAAATTATTTTTAATATTGAAAATACAGTCGTACCTCTATATATCGAACATGAAGATTCCTTGAAAAAAATTCTATATATGTAAATTTCGATATAGAAAGATAGCAATTTTTCACCCTGTTCAGGCTATAAACAATTACAGCTATCCTTTAGGATTAAAGAAGTACCAGAGACAATTTTTGGCGTTAATGGTGTAACGAAGGCAATTTTTGAGGTTAAAGAAAAAAAAAAAAAAAAAATGAACGATCAGTAGCACTTATTTGAAAAATTGTACAAATCATATCTGTGATTGCAGATTGTTTACAAATGTACATTTACAATTTTATAAGGACATGTATTAAAAATATGCAAACATACATAAAAATTAATTCAATTTTATTTTCGTGCAAGATAGATTCTAATGTCTATTTGTGTATAATTCATCACCGAGGTCATGTTTAGGAATAATGTTCAAAACAAGAAAGGCAAAGTTAAGTTGAATTTTAAATGAAAATTTCAATGTATGTCAGGAAAGAGATTCAGAGACTTTAGATACTTCTGTGCTTCTTCTGAAACAAGTTCTTCCCTGAATTTCCATTGCTTTTCAAATCAGTGGAATTTTTCTTATTTAATTATTTCCCATTCTGATGTACGTAAACTAAGGGCTCTTCTTGATAACAATCACATTTTATATTTTTTTAAATTGGACTATTTTTTTCGATATGTAGAAATTTCATTCGATACTAAAAAAATTTTTTTTTTTTAATCCAAATTCAAGGTTCCTAAAAAAAGTTCAATATATAGAGATTTTCGATATATGGAAATTCGATATACAGAAGTTCAACTGTACAATATTTCAACTTGAGATGGTAAGGATCTGTTTGGGAGTTAATTTATCTCTTAGTCCATTGTAGGAAGTTGAAGCTGTGATCTAAGTAAATGCTAATAGTATTCAATAATGCTGAAAAGATTAACATATCCCAACAGGTCTTTAACGTAATTAGTTGATATTTTTCTTAAAAGAGATATGCTTAGAAGTAGATTTCAATAATTTAATTAATAGCTTCATTAGCAATGTAAATATTGTGCTACTATTAAACTTCATAGTTGAGATAAATCAAGAATAAAAATAACAGTATTAACATACCTGGTATTATTTGGTTATAATTCATATTAATTTAAATTGTGAAATAGATATTTGTGACCTTAACACCTCTATAATGCTTTCTTTCAGGATTTAAATTCTAATAATCTTAAACTTAAGTATATTATATTTCCTTTTTTCAGATACATGCTGGTGATGGTGATGGTAGTGGAGAAGCAGAAACTGTTACGGTTGACCTGAATTCTGTTACTGAAGATCACGATGGACAAATAATTCTCCAAGGCGAAGACGGAACAGGTTAGTTATTGATTTATTTTTTGTTTTGTTTTTAACTTTGTTTTTTTTTTCCTTTTATTTAATTGCATTTTTATCAACCTAAATTTAAGTTTTAAAAAATTAAATTATTATTAAATATTTTTAGTAGGTCTTAGTTATGAAAGCAAATCATTTCTTTTTTCTGACTATTTTATATTTATAGTTAAACGATTTTTTAACTATGAGAAATGTACAAAAACAAACTTTATATCTATTAATATATTTCTATTTATTACTTCCCCAATTCAAAAGAAAGAAGTACTGATTTAGTTTTATGGTATGTCCGAACTTTTTCATCTATGTCTAAACATTAAAATAAAAATGCTATTAACTTTTAAATACTTTATGATTTTTACTTTTGTTTCTTATTGAGTCCTCTTACCCTCTGCTTGCCGTTTTATTTATGATTTCTTCTTTTGTCTAATAGATTGTATTTTGATAATGTTATTATAAGCACTGAGATATTCTTAACTTTGCGTCCTGCATTTTACTAAAAGAAAAAGTGCACTGTTTTGCATTCCGAGCTAGGCTGACTGACCTATAATCTTTGGCATCTCACACTTGACTGGCACCTCACTCTATGATCTCCTTTGCTTGACTGCCTCTGTTAGCATTCCCATGCTGCCCAGTTGGCACCAAAAATAGTCTCTTTTGATAATTAGTTTTTGACTCGCCTTCTTAAATTCCCACACCGTTCTTTACTTTTTATTAAAATAAAGTTTATTGTAACATGACCAAGTCACTTTCAAACAAATTCTATCAATATATTTTTTTTTTTAACATTTGTCAGCTTTCTTCTTTCTTCTGATAAGCATTTTTCACTGAACTTTGATCTCACTGTTTTTATTATTTCACTATGACAAAATTTAGATTATTTAAAAACCTAAATAAATTTTCCTATTTGGTGATAATTTTTACCTTAACAAAATATAAATATATATATATATATATATATATATATATATATATACACACTTTTTTTTTTAAGTTATTAATTTCATTTTGTTTTTTCTTTTTAGGGTATCCAGTGTCAGTGTCTGGTATGATTACGGTTCCTGGATCCATGTATCAAACTGTGGTGGCAAATATTCAAGCTGGGGGAGATGGGACAATACAGGCATGTGAATTTTTCTCTTAAATTTATATAACTCCTTTTTTTAAGATCTAAAATTAGAAATAAATTTATTTAAGGCTGCTCTTGTGTTTAGATTAGTTTAAAGAAACATGGTTTCATTTCTAGAGTTGATTTTACTTACAATGAAACCTATAAATTCACTGGAAATGTAAATAACTAAATGTATAAATTGTCTTGGAGTTTAAAACTGTAAAAATTCTTAAAACTAATTATTCATGCTAGACAAGATCTAAAATCAATAATTTCCTGTACATATACACTAAAAATACATATCTTGATTTATTATTACTTAGTCTTCATCTTGTTTTTGTGGTTATTACCTGCCTTTATTACAGCATCTTTTATTTTGTAATTTAGTATTCTTAAAGTCTCTTAATCTTTGAGTAGGTAGTAACACCAGCGATGATGGGAATGGCAGGAGAAGTTGAAGTGGACAGAAGTAAAACCCACCAAATAGTCGTATCGACAGGAGACGGGCCTCAAGTCCTTCAAGTGCTTTCACTCAAAGATGCTTCTCAGAAAGGCATTGACTGATATTAGGTAAATAATTCTTAATATTATTTTAATGTTTTGATTTTGTCCATGTCTTCATATTCTCTTCTTCTTCATAGGCGCGACAGACGAACAAGGCGGTCCGTAGCAAGTCTCAGAGACATGTTAAGATTTCGAAGGTCCTCTGAGACGCTGTCCTTCCATCTGCCTCGTGGCCTCCCTCGAGCTCTCACTCCTTCTGGACAATCCTTATATAGCTCTTTGACGGTTCTGCCATCATCCATTCTATGGAGGTGACCCAACCACTTTAGACGTTGTAATCTGACATAGTCGGAGAGCTTCACATCGTCATATAGGGAATATACTTCTCTATTCTTTCTAAGACGTTATGCCCCATTTTCTTTCACAGGTCCCAGAATGCACCTTAATATTTTGCGTTCAAAGATGTCGATCTTTTCAGCTGCTGATTTTTTTAATATCCATGTCTCACTTGCATATGCTGCCACTGATCTAATGAGGGTTTTATATAGCCTTAACTTGGTTAAGCGGCTAACTAATCTACTTCTCATAAGAGCTATTGCGAAAAAAGCTTTATTAGCCGCGATAATGCGTGCCTGGATCTCCTCCTCCTCCTCCAATGCTTCATTAAACTGTGCACCAAGATACTTAAAACTAGCAACACATTGGAATGTGTAGTTTCCAATTGTATAGCACATCTGGGGTCGCATGGGTTTCTTTTAACTCAAGATCATAATCTTTGTCTTCTCTTCATTAATTTCTAGGCCAAATCTCCTGGCCTCCCTTTCCAGCTTCCCAAAAGCATTTTTAACATTAACAAGAGATCTTCTAGCTATCATCACATCGTCGGCATATGCTAATAATTGGGCCCCTTTGTAGAAGATACCTCCCTCATCCAGATAGGCTCTTGCTACTATAGTTTGAAGAATGATGTTGAAAAGTAGCGGGGCTAGAGTATCACCCTGCCTGAGTCCATTGTTTACCTGAAATGCGCTGGTTAACTTGCCATTGACTCTAACTTTGCAGCTGGTATCGTTCATTGTGCATATTACGAGTCTGATAATTTTTAAGGGAATATTCATCTCCTTCATTGCCTGGAACAATTCCTCTCTCAAAACCGAATCATATGCCGCCTTATAATCAATGAACAGTAGCCACATAGTGTTTTGGAATTCTTTCATTTTCTCACACATCAGTCGCAAGGAGAAGATTTGATCGATGGTTGATCTGTTAGGCCTAAAACCTCCTTGGTAATCTCCCAGCTTACGCTCCACATATGGCAGTATGCGGTTGTAGAGAGCTATAGAGAAAATTTTGTACGCTGTGTTCAGCAGGCTTATGCCTCTATAGTTCTTGCAGTCCGTCCTATCCCCCTTGTTTTTATAGAGTGGAACGACTGTTGCTTCTGACCACTCTTTCGGCATCCTCTCTACTTGCCAAATGTGTGAAATTAGTCCATGCATCTCACTAGCTAATGACCCATTTGCCACTTTTAAGAATTCTGCATGTATTCCATCTGGACCAGGAGCCTTATTGCTTTTTAACTTTTCCACAATAGCTTCGATATCCTCTTTATCTGGTGGGATATCTTCATCGTCATCGCCAACACTCGCATAATTTACTGGTCTCGTGGCTTCAACCTCATGCTTAGATCTCTGGAGTGTTTGAAAGTATTTCTTCCAATGTTCTTGCAGCTCTACATCTGCAACCAATAGGCGTCCATTTTCATCCCTTATAACCAGGTTGTTATTTCTAGTGCCTGTTTTCTGCTGCTGGACCTCCTTGTAGAATTTTCTAGTCTCATTGTTGCTTCTGGCTTCTTCTATTTCTCTAACCTTGTCATTCATCCAGTTTCTCTTCTTAGACCTGATGATTCTTTTAGCGTGGGCCCTAGCGTCATGAAAATCTTTTCTACTCTGCCGTGTGTCCTTACCCAGCCACTTGGTTCTTAGTATATTGCGAGCCTTGATGGCTTCATCGCACTCTGTATCAAACCAAGATCTATTTAGAGGCTTCCTCTCTATTCGGCAATGTTGCTTTGCTGCTCCAGTGATTGATTCCTTCAACTCCTTCCACTGAGTTTCTAACTCTTTGTCACCACTTACAGCAGGGATGCTTCTTATGTTTTCTTCCAACTTTTCTTTATATTGCCTCCTTATATCCTCATCCCTTAGTTTATCTATACTCCACTTGCTCGATTGGTTGAGGTGCCCCTGTTGTGTATATGTTATTCTGGTCACAGTCTTTGCTATAACATGTCTTCATATTAGTTGCTATTATTAGGACGTTAATATATTCTGTGTGGTTTTTACCTTTACATAAAAAAAACTGATTATTTATGTGCCTGTTAAACTTACTCCCTCTAGAATTATTTATTATTTACCATCTCTTAATTTTTAAAATAAGCCTATCAAGCCTGTGAGAAAACAAAGTCTTTCCTCATTAGTCCTCAAATGGTGTTAGTGGTGCTAGAGCCTTTCTTATAATAATGGTGCAAAATTTCAAGATAACTGCCATTTAGTAAATTTTACAAAAAACTCTTAGATCTTTCATTAAACTACTAATATATGTGTAAATTAATTCAAAAATAAATATTTTATCTATAGAAAATGAGAAAGGTCTAATAAATATAGTTACTTTTGTTTACAAAGTACTTTTAGGGACTAAAAGAGAAAAACATTCTTTCTTTACTTCCTAATAGCATAATTATATTTTTATTTGTACTCGCAATTTGGACTTTTTTGTAATTGAAACTATCCCTGAAGTTTCTAGTATAAAAGGGGAAGAATGTTTTTGTGTTAACAGAAATTAAAAGCTCTATAGTGGAATTAAACTTTACATTCAGTAAAATAGAATTTTATCCACGAAACTAAACTGGTCAGTTGGGTGCTGAAAAACTTAATTAGAGATTGATTAATTATATGCCACTTCTATAATTTTGTTGGTAAAACTAGTTTCGAATGTTATACATTCATCTTCAGTTCTAAAAACATGAAAAAATTCAAAAATAAGCAATTCAAAATACAGTTTGGTATTATTATACATCAAGGTTTAAGTAGATTACATCAAACAGAAAAGTTTGTACTGGTTTGTACTCGCACTGAGCTAGCAATGAAAGAAAGGTGGGGTGTTTATAGGTAAACGGTTTAAGGGCTCCCCTCTCTCATCCCCCTGGCAGATATATTTATGGACAAATTAGAACAAAAAATTGATTTCTTGTCTTAATTAAATTCATAATTGTTTTATAATATTAATTTATATTACATTTAATTTAATATGTATAATAATACAAAACTGTATTTTGAATAGCTTATTTTCGAATTTTTGTGTTTTTAGAACTGAAGATGAATGTATAACATTCGAAACTAGTTTTCAATAAAAACAAAATTTTTATGATTTCAACTGAAAAACGTAAATTCTTTAGTCTTCGAAGTTTTGTGCTATCATTTTCAAATGGATAAACTTAAAGATTGGAGGAAAATCGGCCCATGCTGATACATAAAAAATATAATAAACTAATTACTAACTGATTATTATTAATTGTTTATTTTCTTTATTCATATTCTACTAACGTCATATTCTACCTCAAAACTGGCATGTAAAGATTATTTGGAAATTTCCCTTCGAAAATCTTTAATTTGTCTCTCCTCCTCCCTCGGCTGTTGACCTCATCAATTTGAAAGATGGTTAATAAAACGGAGATTGATATTTTACTGTATTATTTTGTATATTATATAAGTTAAAAAAAAAAAAAAATTAAAATATTTTTGTTAGATTGTAATACAATTAACTCTTGATAACTTAAATTTCAAAGGAATAATAAATAACTTCGGGTTGAAAATGGTTTAATAGAGATTAAACCTTTGGAGTTCTCAAGTTATTGAGTATTATTTTTATTTGAGATACAGAGACTTATGTGACAGTGTTAATATAGCAATGTATTCTGAGAGATTTGACACCTTTGTTTAGCAAGGCAAAACAGGAAAAATCTAATTAGACTTTGACTAAGTGGAGCTAATATATGGATTCCTTGATTTTTATTGATTTGTGACTATTGATTTATTTAAGTGGCAAAAGGAGAAAAAAATGGAAATTTAAGAGTAATAAAGGTAATGTTTTTATAATTTTGCTCTACAATGAATATCCAAGCGTAGAGGCAATTAGCTGATTCTTTCAACTTAAAATGTAAAAATTGTAGTTACGGAGTTATTGAGAATGGATTTAATTTTTTTTTTTAACTATTTAAATATCTTATATAAGTGGCACGATTTCTGTTTCAGATATAAACATTAAATGTGCAATGTCATAGTGTTTAATGAAGAAAGTGAATTAATTAAGTCTTATAAGGAATATTTTAAATGTATTTCTTGATCGATAGACATGATCATATTGTTGTATGATGATGTTGTATAAGTGTTCTTGTATAGATATAATTGTACAAAATAATAAAGCCAAAAATTGTAGTTTAATTTATATGTACTTGTAATTTACTATTTTTGTCCAATATAGGATAGCCCCCATATGTTGGATGATTGAGTGTGAAGGGAAATGACCTTATTTTAATTTTTTGTACATACAAATTTTTCCTAACAAAATTCTGATTATAATGATTACGATGGGGTTAGGAAATATAAGTGATTCGTTCATGTTCAGTATTAGTTAAATAAGGTTACGAAAAACCTTACAATAATTGATAATAAAATTTTTATTTGTACGGCATAGCCAAATATTTTTCTAAATTACTTTAATTAGGAAATTTCATTAGACTATCAATAATTTAACACTGTATCATACACGAATGTTTGATAATCACAAATTGTTAACTAGAAGAAAATAATCTTTGAAATTGGAGAAATTTATCACTGAATCTTTTTTTCTGTCAAATTTTATTCATCCTTCTGATCAAACCATTTTTTGGATAATTTTATATTACAAAATTAAACTTTAAATTTGGTTAATTAAAATTATAATCATACTTTTATAAATCAAACTCTAATGCTCCTTAAAAATATTGGTGTAGGTATAGTTGACCATAGATGTAATTTTAAGTTGGTAGGGAGGAGGGTGGGGAGGGTGCGGTCAATGAAGAACACGCTAATAAGTTGAAAATAATTTGATATATAAAATAATTTTTCTTCACCAAATATGTATTTATGTGTACAAAGACCTAAAAACAGTTACAACTAAATTTATATATACTTTTTTTTTTTTTATTCGATCCATAGAACTTTTTCTACTATAAATTCTAGGTCCCTGAAAAAAAAATCAATATTAAGATATTTTCGATATATAAGACACAAACATATATGTCTGTGGGTGTGTGTATATACAGCTATAAATTTTGTTTATGGAATTATTACTTCTAAATAGATTTAGAGAGAAACTGTTATCATTACTTCACCTTATAATTACCTAATTGTTTCATTGTTTATAATACAGTTTTTATTTACAACAAAAAAACTAGTGTCTTAAATTCTAATCATTAGGTGTTAATTTCTTTATATTGTTAGGATCCTCAACGGAAGGTTTTAACTAAATTTTTATCTATAACAATTCTGCTTTTGCAGGAATCAACCCCTGAGTGATTGATTGTAAGTGATTTTAGTAAAGATGGGAATCAGAATTTTTAATTTATCTTGACTACTATAACTATTACATAAATTCTACTGATTTTCAGGAAAGGGCAGCCACATTTTAATGTTAGTAATAAAATTGTTACATTTCTTAATTTTTATTATTTTGACACTTTTTATATGAAATACTTCCTCTGGCATTTTTAATTATTGTTACTTGTTTTTGAGTTCTTTTTTGTTAATTATGTTTATATAAATGATTTATTAAAAACAATTTGCTAGTGGTGTATATTTCAGATTACTGCTCCATTTTTTTTTATGGCTGTGTATATCTACAATGTAGTTTGGTTTTCATTTCTTTGTAGCTAGTTGTGTAATTTTATTGTTGCTCAGGTGAATTTTTATGTATTAAAACTTCCAATTCCCCTTGTCCAGACTATAAGAATCAAATGCCAAGGAAATTCCGGTGCAGAGTTATTCTAAAGTCTATGTAAATTAATATAGATTTATGATATTGGAATTAAAAAGTACATTATTATAATGTTTTGTTACATGTCATTTCTATGGACAGTGACAACTAATACAAATTTTTAACAAGAATTTTTAAAAAATATTTTTTGCTGGAACCTGGTTTTGTATCATTTTGAGATTGAATTAGCTTTTTAATATAAAAGAATTAAAAATTGACATGCAGATTTTTTTTCCCACAATAAATTAAAAAAGAAGTTGTATGATTATGCATCCTCTTGATGATTAGAACAAATAGTTTGTAATGTTTTTCTTCAGCATTCGCTTAAGTGGCTTTTTAATTTATAATAAAATAAAGCAAATTGCTATTCTCATCTCTCATTCATTGTTTCAACCTTACATATATTTATTTATACAGGCATACGTTTTAAAATTAGTGAATGAATATAAAAGCCAAGAACATCTTTAAAAAATTCAAGAGAATGACAAAACAATTTTTTTTCTTTATGGCCTCTTTTCTTTTCATTAAAAAATTAAATTATTTGACTGTTATTATGAAACTTTTTTTAAATATATTTTTGCAGTAGTGTTTATCAATAGCCCATTTTGATTCTGAAAGAAGACTCACTTTTTTATATTTTGGTTTAAGTTTTACTTACTAATTCATTTGCAGAATGCTAATTCTGTTTGCATGATCCTCTATATGTATAAAGAAAAAATGTTTCTCTTTAAATGACTAAATGCAATATGTACATAAAGAAATCTAGTTGTTTAGATTTTTAAGATAATAGGCTATTCATTTTAATTTTTAAAAATTCCTTAAAAAAAAATTATAATAAATTTTTGTACCAATATGTTTCTGTGGTCATATTTTACTGTAATTACAAAAAAATGAAAGGGAAGAAAAAAAAATTGTATATGTATTTCAGTGTAAATGTAAGTGTATTTCATGAATGTGTTTGGAATTTTCTTCTGTCGTCAGTGTAGATGTATTATTAAAATTAAGTGGTATAAACGTCAAGGAAAGGATAATTTGTATCATAAGTATTGACGATTCATTCCTGTATTGAATTTGTAATTATTTTTGCACAGTGAGTGGTATGTGTAATATACTAACATTTTTTATATATTAAAATAAAACAAAAGTTGTACATATTTTAAATTTGAAAAAAAATAATAATAATCATGGTATGCTAAAGTATTTATAAGAAAAAGTGTGTGAAATAAATTAATTTTCTGTTTTATCATAATAATTTATTTGTGTGGGGCGCTATATTATTGTTCGATAATATTTCAGGGCTATGCCGAGGTTACCAATGTGAAATTTTGTTAATAAGCTGTATAATTTATTGAAGATTGTGTATAGTGTGGTGTACATTAAAAATTTAAAAATTCTTTCCCTTTTATTCATAATCAAAGAGTTGTTTTGGTAAATTTTCCATCATTTCCCTTTTCCAGCATAAATATTGAGTAATCACTATTATGATTCATCGCATTTTTAAAAAATAATGGTACAACTTTATCCATATCCATGGCCAATTGTTTATCAAACAACTTGTCCAATGTTCGTGAAGTTTGAAATATGAAAGTACAAATATACAAATGGATATTTGCCATGTGTGTGAATGCATGCCCAAGGCCAGTCATTTGTCAAATGTTTGTAAAAACATGCTTATGAAGGTACTGAAAGGACAGCTCAAGCAAAACTGTTGGGTAAGAGTGGAAGGGATTGTTAAATTTTCCTAGAATTTCGGAAACATGAAACAATCTGAGTTAGTTGTAAACAAGGTGGCTTTTGAGCTTCTCTTCCAGAAATATTATATATTATAAATATTCACGCAGAAATATTATTTTATTAGGAGCTGAGGATTAACATTTTTATTTTTAAATTCCATAACTATTTGCTCTGTGAGGCGGGAACGTCCAGTACTTTAAACAATGCTGCAATCTTCAAAAATACTCCGATCCTCACTAGTGGCCATCGACTTGCCAAACAATTTGACACTGGTGTGGAGCTGAAGTTCCAATCAGGATGCATTATCACTGCCCGCTCCCAAAGTTCACCACACTTGCAATCTAGCACCATTTGTGATTACTAAGTGCTCTCTGTATTCAATTGTAATATTCGTATTCATTGGAATTATTTAAATTGTTACTGCTTTAACAAGATATCGTTTAAAATTATTAGTGCTGTCGACCCCGGTGATCTGGGGAAGTTGTATTTAGGGCAGTAATAATTTAAATTATGGTAAGGATCTGGCCTCAATCGAAAAAAATCTTTTTGGGGTTTCTATATCTCTTGAGCAAGCGTAAAGGATGGAAGCCGACAGCTTTGATCTAGTTAAAGCAGTAATAATTAAAATTACGGTAAGGACCCAAACTCAACTGAAAAGGATCTGTTGGAGTTTATCTCTTGAGCAAACGTAGTGAACAGAAATCTACAGCACTCATGATTTTAAATAATATATTAATAAAGTAATCATAATTAAAATTGAATATATAGCAGTTAGTTGTCACAAATAGTGCTAGAAATTGATAGTGCGGCGAGCTTTGGGCAACTTCGGCAATAGGCCGTGATAATGTTGTACAGTTGATTAGAATTATATAGGATAGGCAATGATTTGCAGGGCATGGCAAAACAAAAACCTTAGTTGTCGTTTGACTGAGTTTTAGTATTAAGCAATGACTAATGAAAACAAAAACTTTTAAAAAATTGGCAAAAAAATATTTTTAATTAATTATTGGAAAATTCCAAAACAAAATTTTTGAGTCCCTCAAACAGCAGTACTTAAATTACTGTTATCTTTCAATAGTTGAATGAAAGTAGATAAAATCATTTTGAGGGAATTATTGAAAGAAGAAGTATGAAGGCTATTAATTGATCTTCCTGAAATATTACACTTTTAAAGTAGATGAAATCTGTTGTCAGTGTTTAATTTGAATAGGTTTGAGTAAGTGAATGAAACCAGCAAGGAGAAAGTACAATACAAGAAGGTAATCAAAATCTTGAGGTGTCTCTATAGTAGCTTTGAACTCCAAGGGTTGAGCTGAAAGCAGTGGCAATATTAAGATGAATCAATCTTGAAGTCTCATCCTTTTAAGATATATGACGATTGAAATGGACCATAAAGTAAGCATTTATTGACTGCTACTGCAAAAGCTTCAGTGTAACCTAACAAGGAGAAGATCTCATATCTGTCCTAGATTAAAATGGAATGTTTTTAGGTGGATGTAGGCCTTAAAATATTGGACTGTGTAGAAGGCCAACACACCACAGGAGCCCCGGAAAAAAATCGAAAAACAAAAAGCTTTTTGCTATATAACAGGCAACCTTTGAGATTTTTTTTCAGAATAGCTTTACAAATTTCTCCTGCTTCACGTGTTTTAAGCTTGAAATTTCAAATACATTTACACCATAATGTAAGGTATTTAAAAATAAATTGTATACTTTCTAAAATCAGCATTAATACGTTATTGGAATGAAGCTAAAACCACAAACAGGCTTTTCATTTTTAAACCAGTTTTTCAGAATGAAATTTTATATCCTTGTATTGTTTACCGTTTACTTTTTCAAACGTGTGTTTAACCTTTGAAATCTGTCGGTTTATGTCGAAGTTATAGTTATTGTAGAAATGTGACTTGCTAGGAGGATTGAAGAGTAATGGAGATGTCAAACTTACCCAAATGCATTGTGTAGATTGAGGCCGTAGTGGGGATGAGTTCCGAGTGACCGACCACGCTCATTGCGCCTCAACATACCTTCCTACATTTGAGTAAATTCAACAATTTTGGGTTAATTTAAAATTAAAATAGGAATTTACTACTATTTCTTCACTCTGATATTGTGATATAATTGATTACTAATTCGTAGCTCTGATATTTTATTAACATTTTCGTCACTCAGATATTACGATGGAATTTATAACTATTTCGACACTCAGCTATTTTCGTCATTCTGATATCTTATCATCTATTGAGTCACTCTAATATTATAATGGAATTTATTACTATTTCGCCACTCTGATATTTTATTAACTATTTGAGCACTCTGATATGACGGAATGTATTACTGTTTCATCCCTCTAATAATTTTTAACTATTTCATCACTCTAATATTATGGTGGAATTTATTTATTAATATTTTTACATTCTGATATTTTATTAACTATTTCGTCACTCTGATAATTTATTAACTATTTTAACACTCGTATATTATGGTGTAATTTATTAATATTTCGTCACTCTGATATTTTATTAACTCATGCTGTCAACATTAAATTAATTTGTTTATAACACTTTTTGGTAGAATATTATTGATTACAATTTTTACCCTACTAAATTAAGATTTTTTATACCAAAAGCCATAGCATACATTATTGTTATAATTCAGGATTCTTTGTGGGTACCTATAATTAAAAATAAATAAATTCAATAAAAAAAAAAAATATTTCATTTACATTTATTTAAATTTTACTTACATTATATATTTACAATTAATTTACAATGATAGGCAAAATACTATTAGGAATCGCACATTAAGCCTCTCTTCCCACAATTAGCACATATTCATACAAAAAAAAAGAAAGTCTAAAAACAATATTTGAGGTTTAGGATTGGTAGAAAAAGTGAGGGTTCTTATAATATTTATTAATAATTACTTTTTTTTACAAAAAAACAAACAGAAGCACAATAAACATCAAAAGGTAAGAAAAAAAAAAGTATTCCAGCAATAGAAAATCCATCTGCCTGAGATCGATTTCAAATAGTAATAATTATTTGAGGAATTTCTATATAAGACCAAAATTTACTGAAAAAACAAGCTATTATAATAAATAAAAAACTTTTTTTTTACAAACTATGAATTGGAAATTAATTAAACAATAATACTTTCATAATTAAATAAACACATACATAATTTTATAATGTAAATATATATCTGACTAAGAACTTAAATAAACTTAATAAGGTAAATCAATTTCAGAATAGCTGACAATATCTCATATGTTCATATGTACTGATTTCAAATTAATGGAAAAAATCTGTAGTTAATATAAAAGTAAAAGTTGAGATACTGGGTACATTTAGAGCTGCATGTTTTGATTTGTTAATTATATTTAATAAATCAAGAATATATTTGAAATACATTCAGTTCTTTACTCTAATTTTAAAAAATATAAAAATAGTAATAAATGGAAAAACTTACTTGTGAAATGAAACTCCGGTTTTCGTCGGTTCCGATTTAATCTATTTGAACAACCGTTTACACAACAAGTAACCATAATCATTAAAAGTTAAGTCAAAACACTAAATCCTAAACAATCCTCAAAAGGTGAGGCCCCTCAATTTGGTTAACCCCCACCACTCGTTCTCAGTTATATTCTGATATTATACTCTTCCATCCTCCTAGGTTGGAAGTCATACCCATAATAGTAATAAGAAGATGAGAAATCACCTGTTTACACTTTGTCATCTGAAAAACAGTGATCTAGTTTGACGCTTACTGCTCGGAAGCAGTAGAAATAGGAAGAAGTGTGAAGGCCGAGTTCCTGAACAATCGCGCGAAAAACTACGGCCTCATAGTTTTTTATGCTTTTTTCAAAATAAATTTTCCAATCGTTTAGCAAGCACATAAATTTTTTTTTTATATGAAAATTAATAAGTTTACTACCCTAGCGTAAGCTGGTTGAACCTACATCATACTGTCCAGTATAACTGCTAATTGATATTACTTTTTAGTTATAGTTAAAATAGTTTCGACACTATGCATTAGTTGTATTTCTAATCATTATCGTCCATGTTATCCGCTGTAAAATTGTCTCATTTACTCGTAATAAATAGTATATACTATCTGCATAGACCAGCTCAATAATTTCTCAAATCTTTAGCATTCAATATCAGTAAAATTGTTAAATTCTTTCCTAAATGCGGTCGGTGAGTGGATTGGTAATGATTTCAAACCAAGGGTGACTTTATCGAAGGGTGGTAAAGTTACGCTAAATAGATGGACATGTTGTAAACCTTAGTAATAATCAATGAGTACAAACTGTTGATCCTTTTTTTATTTTTTTTATTTCCCCTATCTGGCCATTTCTGGCATACGGGGTTTCAGCAGTGTTGGGGTGTTATGTGATGTAAGTATGCCACTACCCCCAATAAAACTATGAATTAATTTTTAAACTATTTATTTATTATTTTATTATTGTTAGACATAATTTAAGGGTATCTTTAATTATGGAAACAATATTTGGGTTTTCTATGGTGCAGCCCGGTGCGCGACTGCACACCGCTTACTGATGGGGCTGCACCTTTGTGTCCTTCCTTCCTGATTCGTGTAGTCAGGGCTGGCTTTGACTTGCAACTCTGAGCCTCCTCTCTGCACTTCCCAGAGCCGCCACTAGACTTCACCTTCTTCCTGCGGTCCCTCCTCAGGCTGTCTCAGTGGCGGCAGCCTCCTCTTCTTCGGGTGGACGGTCACAAAAAAAAACTGTTGATCCAGAATGAACCAAAATTCTGTGTTACTTAACAATACGGTTTCCTTAACGAAGTTATAGACATTTCCATCTGGTTGTTAAGAAAACCCCATCTATTCCCCTGTGTTTAAACGTCGTCATTTACACCTGCATATTCACCGCCATTTTATAATTTATATTTACCTCAGTTCCCACAATTTCCATTCCCTATTGTAATCTAAGTTGTATCCATTCACCTTTTTTTTGTGTGTGTTTAATTTCGCAAGTCTATTATTTTCGGCGGTTTGAGGTCTTAGTGTACACATCAGAACAATCGAAGGTTACAAAAGAAGAATGAAGAAGTTCTTGGTGGCCGAGATGGGATAGAAAATAATTGGATTGATATAATTTTTAATAAACACTATTCCTAAGATTGATTCGTTATTAACTCGCTTGTTGTTAATGATGTTATGTATTCGAACTAGGGTAGAAAGGACAAGTTATCCTGCAGGTCACCAACTTATTCTAACCAGAGTGAGAAGGTTGAGATTCAGTCCGTGGATCCGCCACGAAATAAATTTCAACCTGACCAGGCCGGATTCGAACCAATTCGGGCTTGAGGTTACTAAGGTGAGGCCTTATCACTCACGGCCACCATAGCCTCCAAAAAAAGCATCGCTATCAATAGGTGTGAAAGTGGCGAGAAAGTTATCTGTCTGTAGACTGTTTTAGTATGAAAAAAGTATATAATATTTTTAAAAAACATTACAATATAACTATGATCGACAGCAACCCATGTCGATGGGTTTTTGGCTGTTTTGGTATGTTGCGACCCCAGTCTTAGTAAGTGTTCTGAATACCTTTTTCTGACCCGCATTACTCCACAGCCAATAATAGAGGCTTTCTGTCTTGAAACATGGTATTTAACATTGTAGACTGAAGTTTTAGACATCATCGGATTCTGTACACCTGATTTCATAGGTTGTTGAAAGTATCTGCAGGAATAATGCTGGTTTGAAGTTATGGTAAGTGGCTGTTGGTTGAAAGAATAACCTTATTACATTGTAAAAGTTTTCATCTTATTAGTTACCATTTTTATGGACGGCTGCCTCAATTACTGGTCGATACCGGTTCGAGAATACGCTTCGAAATATCTCGATCAATAGGCATATTTTATGCCCGTTAGTAAAATTGTAGGTACAACTTTACAAGAAGAGGCGCGTTATCACTGGTTCCTTCCGAACTTACCCGAAGGCCACCGGACTAGCATACTTTAGCGCCATTTGTGCTAACTGCTTTGCATTCAATTGTAACATTCGTGCTCATTGGAATCATTAAAACTATTACCACTTTAATTAGATATTATTTAAAATTATTAGTACTGTCGACTTCTGCTCATTACCTTCGCCCAAGAAATAAACAAACCCAAAAAGTTCCTTTTCAGTTGAGGTCGGGTCCTTACAGTAATTTAAATTATCACTCCTTTAAATTATTACTAAACTTCCACAGATCACCGAAAGCCGAAAGCACTAACAATTTTAAATAATATGTAATTAATATACTTTTGTATTACAAATAATTGTAATATACTAAGACACCAGGATTGTGTTAGTTCCCTTGATATTGCTAATGAAGAAATTATTGGTGTTTTTTATTTTTTTTTTATTCGGTACTTAAAACGTCCTTGCCAACTCCCATCCAGGCAGACAGGATGAGTTATGCTACAAGTTACAAACCTATTATAACCGTAGTGGCAAGATCGAGATTCATTCCGTGGGCCCGCAAAATAAATTTCAACGCGCCTAGACCGGATTCGAACCGACACCGCAGCAGACTCGAGGTTGCTAAGTGACGCCTTAACACTCTCAGCCATCAGTGTTAGTTTTGGTGTACAATTGTTGAAATTAATAAGGAAGAATGTATTGAGGAAGTCTTGGTCCAAGATTGTGCAATATCCTAAATCCAGTTTCCTCCCTAGGAAATAATGATAATATTAGAAATAGATTATTTGTTTAATCGTTAGTCATGAGCTCTGTTTGCCTTAATAAGAGTAGAAAAGGACGTTAAGCAACAATATATGTTTTTAAAAAAAATCGTTAGCCAGTTCTTATATACAGCAAGTTCTTGTATTGGTGTACTGTGGGTCAGAAATAGGTATTCTAAATAATAACTTTTGTTTTATTGAAAACTAATTTCGAATGTTATACATTCATCTTCAGTTCTAAAAACTCACAAAAAATTCACCAAGGTTTCAATGAAATATATTAAACAGAATAGTTTGTACTGGTTTCTTCTTGCATTGAACTAACAATGAAAGAAAGGTAGGTAGGATGTTTATAGATAAACGGTTTAAGGGTCGGGGTTTTTCCAGTAATGCCCGTGAGTAATTGGTTTTTCTGTTATAGATGGAAATAAATTTAAGATTGGACTATTGGAGATATTTATTTGGTCATTTAAGCAAAAATCTCGATTGGATTTGAAAGACTTTATTATTTCAAGTGCTTAATGTATATTTAATTTGAGGCTGTTTTCAACGTGATTTATTAATTTAACTCCCGAATCTTTGATGAATTTATGGTTTTTTTTTTCATTTAAATGAATTGCAAAGTTGGAAAAGGCTGCGAGTTTATGTGCTATCGGTCTCCTAGCTTCATTGTTTATAACGACATCTGTGTGCGTGGGTTTCCGGTAAATTCCAAATTCATGATGTTTGTTTTTTACATCTAGATTTCTAAATCTAAAAAGTTTATGGTTTTGTTTTTTTCCAGATCTATTGTGAATTTAATCGAGGGATGAATTTCGTTTATTTCCTTTAAAAAATTATTTATTTGTCTTGTCGTACCAGACCATAGACATATAATGTCATCTACATACCGATACCAGTAAATGATATGTTGAGCTAGTTGAGAATTGTTTGGGTCAAGAATTTTTTGTTCTAATTTGTCCATAAATAAATCTGTCAGAAGGGGTGAGAGAGGGGAGCCCATCGGTAAGCCTTCTTCCTGTTTGAAGAATTTTCCATCAAATTGAAAATAATTATGGTTTATGCAAATAGACATCAAATTGTAAAGATCTAGTTTTTCTAGCGGTGATAGATTCGATCGCAAGGTTAACTTTTCTAAAATGTTTGTTGTCCGGAATAACTATGTTCTTAATTTTGTTGACTAACGCTATAGAGTTTTTTTTACCGTGTGTTGTGGGTTGAATAATTTGTTCAAGTAATGGGCAAGTTTATATATCGGGCTATTGATGTAAGTAACGACTGGTCAATGGAAATTTCCTTCTTATTAGAATGATCCTTCTATACCATCATGCGGATGTCAACTGAATAACTCTTGTATTCTAGAGTACTACAATTTATGGTTAAGATTACATGTACGAAGTATAATTAATGATGTAAAATAACTATTAAAATTAATTGTGGAAACTACTTTAAAGATATATGATCGGATATTGATGACCTGTGTATTAGCACCAAGTAAAACACATAAATAGAGAGGTTACAATTAATGTATCAAAACCTATTGAAACAAGTTGCTACCTTGGACGTTTCAATTCTTTCACTAATGATGCAGCGGAACTCCAACAGATGATGGCAGTGTGTCCCCAAAAGTGCTAAGATCATATGATTTTAAAATGTTTAAAGTTTTAGAAAACTTTAAGAAATAACTGTTTATTCTTTTTGAAGTAGTTATATGCATGCATGACTCGCCACATTTATTATGACGCTAAGCATTATGCATCCCGTAACAAGTATTTGGCTGAACATACAACAAGGTACGTTTCATATTTGTTATAAATCGCATGATTCCTAAAAAATTATCGCATATACAGACTGAAAGAAGCAAAACACACAAAGTTACGTATATTAGATATTAGACATACAACATCTAAATTGAAGAACTGCAGTGTTTTTCTTGTTTCATAACAGGTTTCCACTAAATCATCTGAAGTCTTTTGTTTTAGTAATTAAACAATTGAGGAATTTATACTACTATTCGAAAAGAAAGCAATGTTTTGAAAATTTCTGATGACAATTGCTGTATACACTTGTTGAGTGAATCAGTTATTTTAAATAGTATATAATTGTAAATTTTCTTTAAAGAATCTTATCCACTCTACTGTTTCACAAAATAAGAATAAAACTACAAACTAAGTAGATATATTTTTAAAATTAATTTAAGCAGATTGTTATACCAAAATTAAATGTGTTGCGGTACTTGTAAGCAGCCTTTTTTTTTCTTTTTTTTTTTTAAATTAGAGTTTATCGCCCTTTACTATCCTATTAAGGCAAATAGGACTGATTATCCAAAGGTTACCAACCTATTCTAACTAGAGTGGAAAGGTCGAGATTCATTAGGTAGGGCCTCCACAAAATAAATTTCAACCCACCCAGGCAGATTCGAACCGGCGCCGTAGCAGTTTTGAGGTTGCTAAGGTGACGCCGCAACGCTCTAGGTCACCATGACCTGGCTTGTAAACAATCTTTGGGTCGTGTTGTCGTTGGAACATAATAATTTTGTTGGTTATACATCTGTTGCTGTAGTTTTCTTCATCGATTAGAGCTGAGAGAACTTGTTTTATATGAGGACGTTGAATACAGTTTCTCTCAGTAATTTGGGAGTCATTTCACTTTAAATGTCCGATTTTGAGACTTCGCTGCTGATACTTCTTCGAAATTCAAAATGCTCAACAAATTTTGTCAAATGGATGAATTGGTAGCTTGTACTCTCTATTTGAAGATCTGGATAGTATGCAGCGAGTTTTCTCAAGTTTTAATTTGTTTCAGTATTTTTTTATTGGTAGAAGTAATACCTAGGATCTCATGAATATTACTAAAATACATACATTAATTTCAGTGACCTCAGTTATGGAAGTAACTGCTGTTGAAAATCAAGTACTTAATAATCCCTTATAATTAACTCCTCGTTCTTAATAACAGTTTTGTTCATAACACGATTTCAATACAGGAGCGTTACTATTTTTACTTCCTTGTACGCAGTAAAGGAAGTATTGTAATCGCGAAAATTTTAGGTTTTCAGTTTTCAACGGAAATATCCATTTTGAACATCCCTGAATCCATTTTGACTAGTTTCGTCGTGACGTCTGTACGTACGTTCGTACGTTCGTACTTATCTCGCATAACTCAAAAATGGTTAGCCGTAGAAAGTTAGAATTTTGTATCTAGGATTAATGTATAATCTAGTTGTTAACCTCCTTTTTTGGTTATTGTATGATTACCGGAAGTGGTATTTCACTTGAAGATCATTACGGATTTTCAACAAAAATTATATTTAAATATAATGCAAAACTTCTTAAATTTGAAATACAAGACCTATATATTAATATAAATAACATGATAAGTTTTGGTCAAAATTGGCAAACCGGAAGTGGTACTTTACTTGTAGGTCATAATAGACTTTCATCAAAAAATATATTAAAATGTAACGTAAAACATCTCAAATTTGATAAATTAGACTTTTATTTCAATATAAGTAATATAATAGATTTAGGTTGAAATTGAAGGTCAGAAAGGGGTACTTTACTTATAGGTCATAATAAACTTACATCAAAAGGTATATCGACATTTATTACAGAGATCATATGGTTCGGTAATAAAGGTTACAAACACATTTTTTTCCACTCTAATTAAACAATTTAATTACTTGTTTTAAGTGTTGAAATTGAGTGTAAAATACTTTTTTCCTCCCCATTTGTGTGTGTGTCAATAGATGGATATCGCGACGCCGAGTGTCATTTTTGAGATACTGCAATCTTCGGAAACTAGTAACCAAATTCAGGATCACTTTTTGAGCCACCGATTTATAGTTTAATAGGCGTACAAGGAAGTCATGTGTTGTCCACATCAGATATTTTATATCGAGCTCATAGAAAATTATCTATAACTTTTCAAAAATTTGCCACTCAATTTCCATCAGTTGGTACCAGCAGGATTCTGTCCTCAGTATCATATCTGATGATGTCTGGTTTAGAAGTAAAAGTACCGTAGCCCATTCGAATTTATTCGTAATTTACTTGAAATTCGAATGTACAAGTACAAAAGCCGAATGGATTTAAAAGGTTCCTTCGGCTGTATAGGAGTATGGAACGAGCGAGAAAGGCGAACCATATTTTGTGAAAATTAAATATAAGCCCTTGGTGAGTGCATGTCATATCACCTCCGAGATATTCGGATTGATTAGGAATTGAGAGGAATCACCTTTATCTACAAAATATGAGAACAATTCTAAATGCAGCAGGATATAATGGAGTTCCAAGAAAAAAACCGCTTTTAAGAAAAAAAATATATGAAAACAGATTCTGCTTCAAAAAAAGTTCCAGAATCTTAATTTAATATTTTAGGTTCCGATAGTTGTGGTAAAATTTGGAGAAGGCTAAAGAATCTTTAATTTTATTTATAAAAAAAAATATTACAATTTTTAATGAAATAATTGTACTGTCTGAAAATTTTTGTTACTGTCTGTATTTATAGTCTCCAGTAGATTAATGAGAAGGTGGTTTTTAAATTCACTATAGCAGCTCCACATGACTAGTTGATTCCATTTATTTTGTTTGCAGTAACAGCTTTTGGTAACATTCTTTGAATTTCAGTTTCAATATGGCGCCAGCAAGATAAAGAAGGTCAAAAAAACGTGGGTTTATGATGACTACTACAACTCTGCTCCCTTGCCTGACATATTTTGTAAATATGAAGGCATTTGTAAAATTAAATGTTGATAAGTTGATGATATGGGAATCATGAACTTTTCACAGAATCTGTCTCAAACTGTAGAATGTGACTGTTTTGAAAGTCCTTCCTGCCTTAAAATTCATTACATTCTTGATCATAAAGTTGGTAACACTTATGGAGATCCACCAAGAAGTGATGTTGGAGATCAAACTTTGAACTTGGATCTGTAAGATTTCTAAAAATTCATGTCCTAATCCAAAATTTAAAGAAACTTCTAATGTTAACAGATCAGTTGACATCCGCATGATGGTATAGAAGGATCAATCCCTATTTAGCAGATCATATTTTTTCCAATCATGTACCAGCATGCTTACAATATTAATTAAATATGCTTCTTTTCAAAAATAGGTGGGGGACAATAACACTCCTGGAATTTTACTACTATTTTATTCATTTTTCTTCCGAACCAAGTTTCAATAAAGGTCAATCAGTTGGGCCAATATGTTTAGGAAATCGAACGGTATAGCACTAATTAAAAAAAAAATTGTTTAAAAATATCACTTTTAAACCTCTAAAATAACACTGGAGAAGCAAAATCGGACATTTAAAGTGAAATGACCCTTGGCCATTCTTCTTGTCTCCATAAAGGAGAAGACCCGCTCTTTCCCGAGTTTCTCCATATAACCATCATATGTAAGTCTCGGCCTGCCAACCGGTCTCTGCCCCCTTGGTCTTGCTTCTAGCAGCCATCTGGCTTTACGATCGTCGCCCATCCTGCAAACATGCCCGTACCACTTGAGCTGGCGTTCCTCCAAGATATCCCTCGTTGGTCTAACTCCGAGGGTTTCCCTGACAGTTTCATTCCTCACTCGGTCTCTTCTGGTCTTCCCAGCTACTTTCCTTAGATATCTCATTTCTGCTGCTGTGATCTGATTCCCGTGCCGTTCTAAGAGAATCCAACTCTCTGATCTATAAAGCCAGACTGGGAGGAACACCGCCTTAAAGATTCGGAGATTGGCATCATTGCTAATTTCTTGTTTTTTTCCTACCAGGGTGGTCGATATCTGATAAAAGATCTGGTTAGCCTTTTTACTTCCTTGTACATAGTAAAGGAAGTATTATAATCGTGAAAATTTTCGATTTTCAGATTTCAACAGAAATATCCATTTTGGCCATCCCGTAATCCATTTTCACTAGTCGTCTGTTCGTCATAACTCAAAAATGGTCAGCCTTACAAAGTTAAACTTTTGTATTTAGGATTATTTTAAAATCTAGTTGTGAAGCTGAACAAGTTTGCAGTAAGAGAATAAGATATAAGTTAAGCGGTTTTTTCCGCTTAAAATGTTAAAATCGTCGATTTCCAATGCTTTATTTAGTGACATAGACAGTTCTAACATTGACAAGGGAGAATATGTGATCCTGAGTTTGTCTGGGAGGCCGGAATGCTGCTTGTTCCTCTTCCATGTTCCGTTTCGCGTAGGTTCTCAGACGCTGCTCAAGAATTCTTGTATATATTTCGTACACTACAGAGGAGAGGCATATTGGCCTATAGTTTTCGCTTATAAATTGGAACAATCAGGTTTATCTCCGACTCGTCAGGTATTCTCTTTTTATTCCATATTCTCTGAAAGAGGTTCTGCAGAGATTTGGTAAGTTCTGGTCCGCCATACCTCACCAGTTCCGGTAAAATCTTATCAACACCGCCAGCCTTGCCAAGCTTTATATTTTCTACAGCAGCTTCGACCTCTTCTTCCTGGATAGCATCATTCATATCCGGTGGCAGAAAATCTGCTGTCCTCGGGCGCCTCCTTCTGTCAATTCCTGAACCTCCTTGCCATGTCTTAACCTAGCAGACTGTCCAACTCCGAGGGTATTGTTGTTGCTTTGAATCAAGTTTACTCGAGACAGGTGATTAGCCCAGTGCTGGAGGCCCCGTATGCTCGGGACAATTGGCTCTCTGAATATTTATGTCCCCTCAGGAGGAAGGGTGGCGGGGCTATATCTCCCAGCACTGGGTTCCTGTTGGTCCACGGGTATTTATTCCGTATATTCAGACAACCCCTCCTAAGAGGGATCCCCCATCCACCAACCGGGGGACGCGCTCCCTAGCGGACAGGTTCCGCCGATAGGGCCTTTTCTCTTGGATGTATATTTCAACATATCACCTCCCAGGAGGACGTCGATAGGTACTTGTGCTACTGAGATACACTCCGATAGGCAACGGTGCCTCGATGCAAAACCGTTCGCTGGATAGTCGCCTACCTGAGCTTCGGTTGATGTATGAGGTACTGGTTCCAGGCAGTGGACGCATACCTTAGAACTAACCCTCAACCACTCATTAATGGGTGGCCATTGTGCAGAGTTAAACTTCACCCTGAGTTATTGTAATCACTAACCAAAATGCGTAAACCGTGGACAAGAAAACTTATCAAGCCTAGAGAAATAGAATCCTGCATTAATTTTCCATGGGTTGTTGCTGTTTATAGATGTAATGATTTCTAGAAATGGAAAGTCTAGGTACCTTGATATTATATAGCTATCGTATTATATAGAGCTGCTCCGAGCAACCGTAATCTTTTAGCATCGATAAAAGATTCAGAGTAGGTGTCCCGAGACCAAAGAAGCATAAAGAATTGTTTCCCGATAACCATTGTTGTTGACAAGAGGCTTAGCCAATTATTTTCAGTTGAATAGAGCATTATTTAGAATTCCATGATTCGTTTTAAAACAGTCCGATTAAGTCTTTCCATTTTATCAGGAGGTATCAGTATAATTTTATTGGAATACTTCAAATATATCGTCCATATTTTTCGCCTTGCGAGGAGTTATATTTCAAATGAATGGTATTTCCCGAAAATAAAAAAACAAAATCAATCGAACAATAAACAGCGCTTATTTTTTTCTGGGTGGAGGAAATAAATCATACTATGTAAGAAAATAAAGCTGCTGGCACAGCAGGCGAAGGTTTTTATTTATTAATTATTTTTATTAGAATCATTTCTACTCTGGAAAAAAAAACTGATATTGTTTCTCACATTTATAAACTACATAAATAAAAAATATGTTGTGATTTTTTTGAGAGATGAAGGGCTGACAGTTTATTTTGGATTAAATAGCAGAAACTCCATTGTATTCGGTATTTTTTTCTTTTCATTGATCATTTAGCTACGAGAAAATTTCCATCTTCTTTATTATTATAATATATCTATATAAATATTAATAACGATATTTAAAAATTAATGAAATAGTTTAATTTTTTTATTTCAACTACGTCTGAATGTCTTAATATTAAATATATCCCTTTTTGTTTACAAAGATAGAACAGTGATTTAAAACGCTTGATAGTGTTAAAAATGATTTAATAGTGTATCAAAATGGGTGAACAATTCTTTGATTTTTCCCTCACATTACAAAAAATTAGATTTATTACATAATTTAATATTTATTAAATCAAATTCATAGGTTAAAGTGTTATCTAAAATTACTTCTCAGTTGACCACTCTATTTTAAGAAAAAAGAGTATTTCAAACGAAGAATTTCATTGTGCTATGTGATAGCGGACATCTGAGCTAGCAGTATCAAGGAAGGTAACCTAACCTTCGTTATCAACGAAAGATTGGCAATATTTTTGGAATAAAGTTAATACAATCGTTTTATTTTATTAAGTTCCTGTAATTAGGAGATTTACATTTTGTTTTTATAATTCCTCATTGATAGCTCCTATATTAAAAATATGAATAAATAAGAAAAATCGTTTATTTGGAATATAACCCTTTGATCTAACAGTTTGCCCTTTAACATCCTTATCAGTTACTATCACTAAAATACATGTATTCAAAATTTAACGCATTTTAATCTGACCATTTTATATCTCTAGTTCTATAGGCTTTTCGTTTTTTTTTTCTTGTTTGGAGTGAATGGTGACCTTGCCATGTCAGCTCTATGCTCTTTGTTCCTACACAATAGCATTTTGTTATAATAGTCAATAATTGTCTTTTGAAGAAGTAGCTCTAGGTAATGCTATTTATTTTACTGTTTTGTTCTTTGTGCCATTAACCACTGGAAGTTTCTTTGATTCATGACTGATCTATTAAGATATAAACCCATCAGAAATACCTTGATTAAAAGAGCATATCCAATTCTGTTGTAATTCATTTGTTATTAAAGTTTCTAAATAATCCTTATTATTTTTTTTTCCATTTTTATATTAAATCATGTTTGTGCATTTTTTTCTACTGTTTTCAGAGCAATCTCTCGGTTTAAAATGTACATGCCGAAACTTATAGTTGTTTCAAATCGACTGCCTTTTGTCCTTAAGAAGAATAGTTCAGGTGTATTCGAGAGAGTACCAAGGTAATGCCTTAATGCAGTATGTTGTAACATTAGTTTAAAATGTTTACTAAAATATTATTTATTTAAAAATTTTGAATTACTATGAGAAAATTAGTGGAAATATAAATAAATATAAAAATATTTGTGTATGTCCGTTTATCATTAAGTTTTGGCCCAAAAATACATGTAATTTTTAATAATCTATCTGTATCAGGAAACTAGTTCTGTATTTTTGGATTTTATTTTGAAGTGTTTCATTCAGTTTTCTTCTCTCTCTATAATGAAATATTTAATCTTTCATTCCTTTTATTTTGTCAGCATTACTATAATATGTTATTTGATAACTATTATTGTCAAAATTAGTTTCTGGAACTGATAATTTATTATTAGAAAAGTATTTCTGTTTGTAACGGATAAAATAATTGTTTCCTGGGGGAACATTACTTGTAAAGCTATTTTATTACTGTTAACCATTTTATTTCTTATAGATATTTGGTCTATTAGGAATAATAAATATTTTTTGATAAAGTTTTTTTTAGTTTACAAAGGACTTTCAGGGACTGAAAGGGAATACATACAGACTCTTTTAATTCTTGTATTTTGAAGTCAGTCATTCTTATTTATTAGATTTTAAGCCAGGTAACTCTTAAAAAGCCCTTACTTGAGCATCAAACTTAAATAAAAATTAACAGATCCTTTTCTAATTGAATTTCTTTGAAGAAATATTTGTGTGATAATTGAATAGGGTTGGAATAATGTTGTATGTTTTATCTAGTAAATGTACAGATATTTTTAATTTTATTGGAGTTCTCTCAGTCTAAAATTGAAAATTAAAAAAAAATTAAATAGAAAAATGGATCTAGCCTGAGTACTTTGAAACTTACAGTACATTATTCAGTCCTCCTATGAATGATATTCTAAATGTATAGATGTTATTACATCTTTAAATATAATTTATATATATTTTCTTTTCGTGATATTAATGTTTTCCTTGATATTTATGATTGCACAATGAATCCTAGGTCATTTTTGGTGTTATAACAAACCTTTTTGTGACAAAATTAATGTAGCAGAAAGGCAAGAAATTAATGTCAGAGGCCTTGAAAATGCCATATTTTAGTCTCAAGATTTCAGCTATAATCTGCCCTTGTAAGATTTGCTATATATTACAAAGCTCTCCAAAAAAGTGCTAGCTTGATTAGTTAATTTTTTGCAAATTAGCTCTCAGCCTAAGATATTAACAAGTGTGGAAAATATTAACGAATTCACTCCTCAGCCTATTAACATCTACAAAGAATTAATCATTATAAAGAAAAAGAAAGCAGGCAAGATCTGTAATGAATGTCGATGGACAGCTAATAACTGATGGAAAAGAAGTATTAATAGTCTAGAGGAAACACTTAAGAGAAGTTTTCCCAAGGATGCAGAGATCTGATATATTAGCCTCGAGGATAGGAGGAGACCTAGAGCAGAAGCTATCCAACTGTCTAATGAATGGTAGTCGATATAGCTTTATATCGAGGTCGTAACATTTATCTTACATTCCTTAACTTGAAAGCAGTGTTTGATTCAATTCCCTTTCAGTGAATATGGAATAAACTATTGCACCAAAGAGTATATTTTAATTTGAAAACTGCGATCAGGTCTGTATACCAGAATCTAAAAGGAATAGTCTGCCTCTTTTAAATTCTGCAAAAGTTAACAGGGAGACTACCTGAGCCCTCTCCTTGTCAATATTGTAAAGGATGGGTTTTGAAAAATTTGCAAAAGCAGGACTTCTAGGGCTATTGTGAGAATATGGAATCTCAATCCTGTACTAGTTCAGAGCTTTATATATTATAAGTTGCTAATAATCTCAGAAGTTGAGGAATGTTTTGAAGAATTGAGAAGGCGATCAAACCAAAAATAAGATCATGCATAAGGAGGGGAGAGAGAGAAAACCTTAAACCTAAAGGTATTATGGCATTTTGATAGATCCTGTTATCTACCTTCCTTTTGATAAATAACTTAAAATTAGCTAATTTTGAGAGGTTAAAGTTTTTACTGTTGCAATAACATGGTTTGTAAAAATCCATTTATCTTGAAATGATATTTATTGTTGACAGATGATGAATCGTTAGACCTTGCCTCTTAAATGATTAATTTTAGTTCATATGGAGCAGAATTATTATTATTAATTGAATTATTTGGTAGTTAAAAAGAAGCAGAATGATCTACAGAACAAAATGAGTTACAAACAAATCTAATGTCATAAATATTTATATTTTATTTATGTGTTTATTCAGTAATGAGGTTCTAAAATTAAAAAATTCTATTTATTTGCATTATTTCCAATGAAGTGTTTTTTAGATTCAATTTCTTTATATCAACATCTTTAAATTCAGTAATGATTTCTATCCTGGATTTTGATTTGAATAATTTGTGAAAAAGTATAACTTTGACAGTGCTGGAGGTCTTGTGACTGCAGTTGGACCAGTAGTTATCCAAGGAAATGGTCTTTGGATTGGTTGGCCGGGCCCTGATTTCATAAGTGGTACACAAATTCCCGAGTCGAGCCCAGGAGATGCTTCGCCTTCAGCTGGTCTTCTGTCTTCTAATATTTTACCAGTAGAAATTGACGAAAACCTTATGGATAACTTCTACAATGGATGCTGTAATGCAACTTTTTGGCCTTTATTCCATCTGATGCCTGATAGAGCTGTTTTTAATGTTGATTACTGGCAGGTATTTGTTTGATTTTGCACCTTGTTTATTTATTACAATTTATAAATTGGTATATGTTACAAAAAAGTCTGAATAAATTGAAGTATATGCATTGTTTCTGAGTATGAGAAACCTAGGTTTAAATTAATGTTGTCCTGAATACATTTTTGAAAACCCAATAATATGATGAGGAACTTTATTATTGAACTAGAACCTTATTGAAATCTACTAAAATTTTAATTTAAAACTGTTGTTTTTAAAATTAAATTAATCATTGGAAGGAAGAGCTGAATTTTCATAAACAGATGCTAATCTATTCCTGAACTCTTAACATTTTGCCTAATAGAATTAGGAAAAAAATAATAAGGTTCTAACTTCATTAATATTTTAATAGTGAGCTAATAGAAGGGATAATTATTGAAGATCTACTATGGTTCATATGATAAATTATATCTAAATAATTACTTAGTTGGGAATAATTCAAGGTGATGCAACTATTATAAAACATAACTTATAATTTTTTTTTTTATTACTTAAAACTGATAAATAATATCTGTTGAATTCTAATCTTTTTCGATGTTGAGAAGGATGGATGTGTGTTAATATCACAGAACATTGAATAGAATAGGAGCACCTTAGGCTAAGAGGAGATGAGTAGACTCCCGTTCTTTAGCCCCCACTCCGTTATTCTTACTTAATTTTCCAAAGATCAGAATGATCCTTATTTTGTTTATGTTACCGCTTGCTTATTATGGTATTCTTTTTTGAGTTTTTATTTGATAATGCCTTGCTGTTTGGCCTTGGTTGCAGCTTTAAAAAAACGAATAAAATAATCCTCCAATAATTTATTATCAGTAAGTATTTTAAATAATATTATTTCAATCACTCGCACTCTTTTCAATTTAGTATTGACTATTGTTTATTCTACGGCATGCTATTGGATCTCCTGAAGACACTCAGTTCCCCTGTTTTATTTATTTTTTTTAAACAGATTTCCTACTGTTAAAGAGTTGCATAAAAATTGGGTGGAAGAGAAATTTGGGAACCTACTAATGGTGTTGTAAGCATTTTAGAGAAGAAGACTGACAGATCTTTTTTTTACTCTCAACTAAAACAAAAGTTTAAGTCTTTCCAGGTTCAAAAGTTTCCCTCAAGATCTTCGATAAACTATAATTCAGGTATTACAATTCTGTTTACTCATTATTATTATTATTTGTGAAATTATAATTCATTTTCGTTTATTATTTCTATAGTAAAATAATTCAGAGCGCTTTTTAATTTGTTTTTTTTTAAGTAGCTTAGTGTGCTCATATGTACATTAAAATATAAATAAAATTTCAAAGAGTTAATTTTTTATAAAATATATCAATACATTAACTATTTGCATTATTAATGTTTGGACAATGAATTTTAAAAAAATAGAAATTATTAAAACTCTCTTGTTTCGTTTCTGATATTATCTTATTTCACATATAGTTTCACATAGTGGACCATGGTTTCAACAATTAAGTTATTTTCAACACTGCTATTGTTGAAATAATGGTTCACTGTGTAAAAGTGAAAGTGAAATAAAGACAATATAAAAAAATGTAATAAGTGAGTTTAATTTTTAAAATTCATTGTCCAAATATTGTTATCCTTCACAACATCGCCGCAAGATTCATCATAACAATTATTAATATTATTGCAATAAGTAGGTTTAACTGACAACTATCAGGGATTAGACCCTTGTAAGCTTCCTTTGTGAAAAAAATAAATAAATAAATCACATATGCCTCCACTTTTATGAAAGCAAAGCGGTTCTGATTCATCAAAAAAGGGCATTGAGAATGTGCTTGTGAAGGAGATATGAGGGTATGAAAGTGTGGGAAGCAGCTAGAGAGTTTGACACATCTTGGGGCGCTTCTACTCTATTACATGTTCTGTGGCTGATATCAAGTTATCATCAGTTTTTATTTATTTTTAAACAGAGAAATGAATGCTTTTCTTAGGAGTATTTGTTCTGACTAATTTTGAAATTTGTTTTTATTTGTTATATGGTTGTGTATTACAGGCGTTTCGAAAGGCGAATATTCTGTTTGCGGAAAAAGCTATATCAGCACTACAGCAAGTATCTAGTGAAAGCAATGAAAATCAGAAAAGTACTTTGATCTGGCTCCACGATTATCATCTTATGTTAGCAGCAAATACCATTCGAGAGGTAGTTCTCAAAAGGGCAATCACTGGAATTGAGTTGGATGAACTTCCTATATTTACTGTCCGTCCCTTTTCCTATTTTCCTATTTAACATTTATTAAACTAATTTTAACATCTACTAAACCTAATTTTTACACTGAATGGGTCTAATTTTTATATTAATTGAGTCACCTGATGCCTAAGAGTATATTTAACTTATTACCAGTAAGCCATTAGCTGTGTTTTCCTTTTCCTATTTTCTACACTATATTAATCCTACATGACAATGCTCTACCTTACTATGCTTTATTTAATTATTCAAACCTTTTTTAATATTTTTTTTCCAACTATTGAAAATATTTTACAAAATCCATGCAGTCCAATATCTCTTGCAGACTCTCTCATACTTTTTTAAATTGGAACAGAAATCGATCACCCTCACAGTATCTGTGCTATGATACAACTTGCTTTGCCAAAAGTATAGAGGACCAGAGAGTTAAGGTATTTTTTCCAAAAAACCTCTTGACAGACATCATTGCATGTTTTTCCACAATTTAGGTCATCCTTCGCCTTACATGTTTATGAAGGGTAGTCAACTCCTCGAAGTAGTTTAATCTGTTTTTGATGTGGAAGGTCATCTTGGGTCTCCAGCTGTCACTTTTCATTGCTCACTTAAAAACATGAGTTATCTTCATGCCCTTTGTTTAATAAAGTTTAAGTTTCTGTGGCTGATTTTCCAGCATTTCTCATTGATTCTATATTTTTACAATTTTTCTGTTATAATTGGGCACTTAACTTTTTTCTGACGATGACTAGATGTTAGATCCTTTGAATAAAGAATACCGCTTAACAAGCGTCTGGTAAATTTAACATAGTCAGCTTTTGAGTGAGGTATGTCGTGCCATATCTGATGACTCTGGTGTCTTTGTTTGTTTACAGAATATTCAGTTCAATTGTTTTATAACCACACCACCTAGATGCAGTTCTGAGACCCTCTAGGAACAAAGTGAGATTGCTAATCTCTTCATGACCGTATATGTCTGAGATTGGATTTAACTACATTGTACGTTATTTGCTCACTCTCTTTCCTCACTGTGGGCATTTGATACATTTTATTATACAATTCTGCCATTGTTGAAATAATATTTCAAATTTTCATTATTGACATACATTTGTATATTGTACATACTAAAAACAATTATAGTTGAATGCTTAAGGGGGAAAGAATTTTTTAAGTTAAAATGAAAAATATTAAATGATCAAAGACTTATCTAAGTTACTTGATTTAAAAATTATACACTATATATAATATACACATTATCAGTAGCGCAGCCAGAGGGAGGATCCAGTGGGTCCGGACCCTCCTCTCTAAAATCACAAAATACTTTTGCTTATTCTTATCTGTAAACAAAAATTGTATAAACCTATTGAATGTGGTATCATAAATAATGTATCTAGGCATAGAAAATATTATATTTAAAGAGGGACCCATCCCCATCCCCGGTTGGGGTGGGCTTCATTAAAGCAGATTCTTGGATGGATCCATCTGAAACGAAATCCTTGCTACGCTACTGGATATTATGTATTCAATATGTATAAAAGTTGTTATGAACACTAAAGGTTTAATAAATGGAATTAAATTTAATCTTTTTTGAATTTCATAAATGTATATGAAAGAATTTAGTTTTCATTATTTTTTATAAAATATTATTACAGACGACCTGATACTTTTGGTGAAGGTTATGTTAATAATTTTGAGGTCTATTTTCATAGTTTTATTGATACTGGTTGAAAAGATATGATTGCCATGTATTGGTCTCACTTCCTTTAATTAATTAATAATTTTATGTTTTATGTCTTAATTAAAATAACTATTTCCTTCCATTTCAAAGGACTATTTGGGTTTAGATTTAGTCAATTACTGATTGTATTTTATTAATAAAAAATAAAATATCACATGCAAATTATCTGTCTGTTAGATTTGTTTGTCTCCTTATCACAAGAAAATGGCTGAACTGATTTCGACAACACTTTTTTTTTTATATAGAGCCCTAAGAATAGTTTAAGCTATATCAACCTGCCATCCACCAATTTAAAACAAAATGGCAGAGAATCAAAAACCTAAATATTTTGTCTGCTTTTCATAAAAGAATGACTAAAAAATTGTAGACCAAACTTCTTATTTTTGTTATTTATTATTATTGATGTACTGAAATTTGATTTGATTTTTATTTCATTTATTGAAAAATCAGATCAATATGCCAAATATTAATCAATATCTCTTGTTAAATAGTTACAATCGAGTAATTTTACTTTATCTGTATGTTCCCTACACAGCTTAGCTGATCAAGATGCTTCTGTTATACGTGGTCTGCTTCAGAGTCAGAAAATCCAACTGTTTTTTGTTTACAGACATAAAACCTTTAGGTCATCAACGCCTGCAGTTTGTTTTTCAATGCCTCAGGGGAATGAACACCCAACATTATTTATTAAGAGACTCTCTGGTAAAACAGTTTTGCTTACAGCTTTCTAAAATATAACATGGCTATGCTATAATTGATACATTATTACATATACATACATAAATTATTCATTAGTATTTACAAAACAAGATATGAATAAAAAATATCCCAAATGAAGAGCGGTCGGTCATATCAATGAAAAAAGCCCTCTTGTTGTTTGTCGGGTAACGCAAAGAACTATGCTCAGTGTTATCATTCCTGTACGAAGGACGGGTAACCAGCTACTGTTAATACAGCCTTTAAGGAAAGTGGGCTCAATAAATGGCATTATATCATAATATGGCATACATCAAGGTGGGGTAAGTGCGTTACTGGGACAAGTGTATACACTAGCTCTAAACGGTATAATATTAGTCCAATACTGTTAAATTAAAATGATAACTTTAATATATGATAAATAAACAACATTAACTGAGCATTTTATCGCTATTGGACTGATATTATACCATTTAGAAGCTGTGTGAACAAACGCCCCAGGAACGCACTTACCCCACCTTACCTTATTAGTAATTTTAAATATTATATGTAATTAATCCATTTTTTTTTTTAGTCACCTCATTTAAAAAAAAGTACTAGTTTCAAATTAGCTTTTTTTCTTCACATCCCCTTTCCTCCTTGGGATATTCTTCGCATCTTTCCGTGGGTGGATGACTTACTACAGGGGCTGTTAGGTAATGTTTATTTACTTTTATAGCAATTTTTGACTATTTTCCTGTATAGATTATTTGTATGTGTTTGTGTGCATATGTATAAGCTTTATTTGAAAATTCTTTTTTATTCAAATGTGACTAATTAAATTAGTTAAAAAAAATAAGAAATATTTTTGTTGGTTGTTGGATATGAATTGAAGAACAGAAAGTACTGTAGGACAAAAAATAATTTATTCATATAAAAAAAAATGTATACATTCAATTAAAACTATAAATTTTTAATCAATAATCAGAAGATTCCAGAAACTTCAATAAAAAATTCTAAGTTTTTATATTTGGAAAGAAAAGTGGATTGATTTAATAATGTGGAATATTCAGAAAAGTAATAAACATGATTTTGTACATAATATATTAAAAATCATCTTAACTCTAAAAAAAATTATTAAATTTAAATTTTATATTCAAAAATAAAAATGTTATTTTGGTACTTCATTAGAAGTCTTCTTGGTTCCTGCTTGGTGCTCCTCTTCTTGCTTCTTAATTACAATTGACAGTTTCCTAGCTAGGAAATGTTGAAATTTAATTAGGCCTGTATTCACTGATTTTTATTTAAGTTTTAAGTTTTAAATTCATACACTGACTCGACTTCTTTTTATCATAAGACGATCCAACATAAA
This sequence comes from Rhaphigaster nebulosa, assembly GCA_948150685.1. Taxonomy (NCBI): domain Eukaryota; kingdom Metazoa; phylum Arthropoda; class Insecta; order Hemiptera; family Pentatomidae; genus Rhaphigaster; species Rhaphigaster nebulosa. Next base: position 30,828,093 of record OX411312.1, on the reverse strand, counting down.
AGGAGGTCTGCACACTAGCTTGACTCAAGATCAAAAGACACTTCATAATCCCCAAGCATGTGCACCCCTGCTGACCAATGACTAGCTAATTAAGATGACGGCAGAATATAGTGCGCCGATATTCCTAATTTTTTACTCATTCCTTTTAAATGTTCACATTATATTTCACTTTTTGGTTAAAAAAACAATGGAAAAACAGTTGATCTGAGAGAAACATGCAAGAGGAAAAAATTGTAGAGTCTAGCTTTTTCTTCCATAATATGCCCATTATTTGACACTTTGACATCTAATGCATCTTAAAAAAATTATGTGGGTTACAAGAACATGATACATGATTCTAATTTATATTTTTTTACCTCCTTTTTAATAAAAAGGATAGTAGTTAGTAAGTAATAAATGCAAATTAAGTAATCAGAAATAATTAAAGATATCAAAATGGGGTTTGCTCCATTCATTTTAACTTTTATTACCCTTTAAAATGGTCTACATAAAAATAGTCATCTGCAAACATCACAGTTGGGACAAGCGTCAGGCTAGTAAGCAGCATCAAAGTATCAAGCAATGGGCCTTATTCTGGAGAAAAGCGTTATGCTCTACAATTTTTTCCTATTGTATTTTTCTCTCAGAGCAGGTTTTCTTATAGTGTATTTGAGCCGTCTTAAAGCGAATATCCTATATACTCTTATATGTAATAATAATTAATATATTGTTATAATTTTACTATTTATTGAAGATTCTAAACATATAGCATTTCAACAAGATGGCTTTAGCATTGAATTATTTGAATGATAATTGATAATGAATTGATAATTCTTTTTTTATTATTAATTGTGACCAATGAAAGTATTAAATAAAAATTAATTTTGTTGGTTATGAATTGACAGATAGAAAATACAATAAGACAAAAGTGATTTTTTAAAAATAAAACAAAAATATACATTTGAAATGATGAAAATTGAATAATCAGAACATTCCAGAAACATATATATCAAAAATACTGCAAATTATTATACAATGGTTTATTATTTTCAAATAATTATATTTCAAACACATCTGGTGTGTCCATTCATATGACTTTCCTTAAAGCAAGTAAGCTAAGATGGGCAGGATATGTGGTCAGAATAGAGGGTGAAAGGGTATAGAGGAAAATGTTAGAGCCACATTTCAGTGGGAAAAGGAAAAAGGAAAGACAAATAAGCTGGTAGAAGGTCAAGCTTGGATCCAAGGAAAGATAGAGTGGAGAGAGATGCGAGGAAGCTGGAAATCTGTAATTGGAAGAGAGCAGTGCAAGACAGGAAGAAATGGAAATGGATAACTCAGGAGGCCAAGGATCACAAGCGCCGGGCAATTACTTTGTCTACAAAGTTCGATCTCTGCTAATACTGGTCTGATTTTGATTATTATTATTTATTTATTTTGTAGGGAATTTTATTACCTTTCGATTGACCATAAAAAAATTTTGGATTTTTTTTTTCCATTCGATATTTGGATTCTACGTATTTTGAAATGTAAACCTCAAATTTTGAGGTGGAGAGGGGTTACATTTTTTTTCTTGGTTGATTACAAAGGTTTATTATTAAAAATAATAAACCAAAAGTTCATTATTAAAAATAAAAAAACCAAAGGTTCATTATTAAAAATAATAAACCAAAAGCTTTTATATTGTTTTGTTTTTTTAAGACTTTTGTATGCTGATTCCAAAACACTACATTTTGTCTCTATCTTCATAAATGGCCAAGTTATGGGTTTATTAAATATCTAATCGGCCGCAATTTTGAAAAAAAACTGACAGATGGTAATGTCGAGTTCTGAGAATTATCACGGGGTGACTTGTGACTTTGTTGCCAAATCTCAAGAAAATTGGTCTTGCAGTCTCGGAGACACTACTGTGGAGAAAAGCCATGTATGGCGGAACAGCAGACGGATGGATTTTGGATGTATTTGTATTCTATGTATGTTAAAATGTAAAATCTCAAATTTTGAGCGGGGTTAAAATTTTTCTTTTCTTGGTCAATTGCAAAGGTTCATTATTGAAAAATAATAAACCATAAGAATGAAAATTATTACTTTTTATATTTTGCAAACAAAAGTGGATCGGTTTAATAATGTGGAATGTTCGAAATATAATAACAACAATTTCAAAAATATCTTAACTCTAAAAACAAAATTTTAAATCTAAATTTTATATATAAAATAAAAAATGTTATTTCATTCAAAGTGTTTGTAGCTCCTGTTTGATGTTTCTTTTCATTTTTCATAATTACAATTAAAAGTATTTCCCAGCTAGGAGATATTGCAATTTAATTTGGTCTTTATTCACTGATTTAAGTTTTACTTTGAAATTCATCCACTGACTCAACTTCACTTTTTTGATGGATTTGAGATACATAAGGTGTTCCAAGAAAATCTGTATCCTCAGGCGGTTCACAATCAAAGAAGCCTACTTACTCCCCAAGCCAGTGCATCTTCGCCAAGTAATGACTTGCTAATTAAGAAGGCGACATCAAATAGTGTCCTGATATTTTTTGTTTTCTTCTTTTTTCTTAATTTCTTTTAAATGTCCATAGTTTTATTTTACTTTTTAGGTTAAACAAAACATGTTTTCATGTTTGCAGTTTAAGTTTATTCTAAATTTATTTTTAATATTTAAAAAATTCTGAATTTTCATCACTTAAACATGCACTTGTTCCACTGCTCATTTGATTTAACACTAATAATTTTAATACCAACAGTTTTTATATTTAAAATAAAATTGTTTGAAGTTCATTTCTTTTGTATAAAATATTATATATAATGACACTTTATTAAAATTTAACTCTAATTAACTTTATCATTACAGTATATATATATTAAGTAGTGGTGACTGGATTATTATTTCTCTTATTTGTTTCTTGTTTAATACTTTTTAAATTTATAATATTGTTATTGTATCAGGGAATGACATGATTGGATTTCATACAAAAGATTATTGTATGAATTTTATTGAATGCTGTCGGCGTGGGTTGAAATGCCGGGTGGATACTGATAATTTATTGGTTGAACATGGAACTCGTACTATTAAAATTTGTCCACTTCCCATTGGAGTTCCTTATGAAAGGTAAATTTTTTGTATTTAAAAGTTGTGAGTGTGCTTCTCTTGTTGCAAATTGCTAATTAGAAGATTTTGACAATAATTTAGAAGTATTCAAAATGATGCAGAATATATTAGGAGATAAAATACTTATTTAAAAGATGTAAAATAAATTAGACAGATTGTATTCTAGAATTCCCTGAGATGCACTAAATTTTCTTGTGGTGAAAAAAACAAAACAAAAAAAAACTGTTAGTTTTCTTTAAATTCGCAAATAAAAATTGCATGAGCACTCACCTTGATAATAACCCAGAATTAAAACTGGAAATGTAGTTTTTAAGCTTCTTCCTTGGGTCATAAAATTCCTTTTTATGTATTTTTTTCTTGTTTTTCTAGTAGATAAATTATTTTCTTTCCAATTTTTCATCAACTTATTTCAGGAGACTTCTTTCATCAATCTCTCATAAGAAGCAATGTATAGCACTACACACCTAAAACAATTATTAAACATATTTAAAAAAAATAAATTGATTTTAATATCAATATTAAAAAAAAAAAATTGATTTTAATATCAATATTAAAAAAATTTATAATCGAATATATGCTGCTCCAGTAGTATTGAAATAGGTCAATAATTGTACATATAACTTTATTATACATATTCAACATATATAATGGTCTTGACAATGATCTATAATTATTCTTCAATATTGTCCATTTATGAAATTATTATTTTTATTTGTTTTCTTTTAAATGCTTCAGGTTTCAAGAACTTGCGCGTAAAGCACCAAGTTTAGTAAAGGAACCTGGAATGAAGCTGATTCTTGGAGTCGATAGGCTTGATTATACTAAAGGATTACAAAATCGTTTATTAGGATTTAAAAAATTGCTTGAGAAGAAACCTGATCTCATAGGGAAAGTATGAATTAAAGTTACCTTTCATTATCATTAACCGAATATTAGCTCTTAACTTGATAACAATTTATTGGGTTGTCCGGAAAATAATGTAGGATTTTGAGTTTTCTTTAAAATACAGCTCTATATAACAAACTGTTTATGTTTACTGGATTATTCATTTGTATGAATGTCAACACTCTTTATTACCTCTGTAGCATTTCGCAGCTTAGAAATAATTCAGTCTTTACTAAAATGTCAATGCGTGATTTCCGTATAATTTTGTTTTACGGGTTTAAACTCGGTCTGAACGGGGCCCAGACGGCCAGAAATGTCAATCAAGTCTGGGGTGAGGGCAGCATTAATGAGTGCTCTGTTCAACGGTGGTTCAAAAAATTTTGGGAGGGAGACTTTACCCTTGAAGACAAAGAATGTCATGGAAGGATTTCCTCTCTTGATGACGATGTTCTGCGGGCTTTGGTGGAAGAAAACCCGAGAACAACTGTTTGAGAACTTTCAGGAAAACTTAACCTTAGCAAATCGACTGTTGATGACCACCTCACGGCTTTTGGAAAGGTCAAAAAAAAGTTGAGTTCCACACACTTTAAATGACCGCCAAAAAAACCAGCATTATGAAGTTTGTGCTACACTTCTTTGCTGAAACAAAAACAACCCTTTTCTGTCCAGTATTGTTACTTGTGATGAAAAGTGGATACTTTACGATAACAGTAGACGTTCTGGACAGTGGCTCGACAAAGGAGAAGCAGCACAACATTTTCCAAAGCCCCAACTCATCAAAAAAAGATTATGGGCTTACTGTTTGGTGGACTTCATTTGGTTTGATATACTACAGCTTCTTAAATCCTGGAGAAACCATCAATGCCGAAATGTATTGTAACCAAATTAATGAAATGCATCAGAAATTGGCAATAATGAAGCCATCTTTGGTCAATCGGAAGGAGCCCATTTTGTTGCATGACAACGCCTGGCCACATGTTTCATGTGTGACGTCTTAAAAACTGTTGGAGCTTGGATATGAAACTGCCACATCCGTCCTACTCTCCGGACCTCTCGCCTATGGATTATCATTTTTTTAGACACCTGGACCAGTACTTAGGTGAAAAGATTTAATGGACAAAGAGAATTAGAAAATGCGTTTTTGGAATTCATCAATTCTAAAAATGGGAAATTCTATTCCGAGGGAATGGAAAAAATTGCCAACACGTTTGGTAGAAATGTATTGATAGTAGTGGAGACTATTTTGATTAAATAAAACAGTTGTAAATCTTTCTTTTTAAATCAAAATCCTGCATTATTTTCCGGACAACCCGATAATTGTTTAACTTCAGTAGAAATTATTACTGTCACTTTTTTTTTTTTTTTATATCTATTTTTATCTGTGCTTCTAGAATTGGAGTAGAATTCAATCATTTTCAACCTGCACGTTGAACCTGATCCATTCTCTTTATTTTTGCCATATCTCTTATTACTTTTTATTTCCAAGTCTTTTTGGCTGGCATAAGTCTGGTGACTGGTGGCAGCCAATGAGTACATAATTTGTGCATAATAATTGGCCTCCCAACTTCCTCTTTTATGCTTGAGGTATATTCAACCCGCTAAAAAACTAACAAAAATGACATCAAATTCAGTTGGTTTTTAAAATTGATTGAAATGATCAAAATTGAAAAATGTTTTTAAAAACAAACAGGTGGTTGTAAGCTAGAAAAATCCTCCTTCCATTAACTTTGTTCTTTAGTATCTCTCTCTCAAATATGCAATTGTTTTATGTTTTGTTTCACCTTACCGGGTCGCTCTTCCTGTCGCTAAGTGAACTAGGGATGTTATGGGACACTAAAATAATTTATTAACTCCAAAAAGCTCGGAGTTTCAATTTAAACCGATTTACACTTGTCTTCTTATAATATGTTCGTCCTTGAGGCCGAGGATGGAGTGACAAGGATAAGGGAGTTGCCAGGGTTCATTTTATTCCTATAATTTTGACCATTTTATTATATATATATATATATATATATATATATATATATATATATATATATATATATATATATTTCTTATACATAATAAGTTTATGAATAAAGTTGTGATGAATTTCATTTCAATAGGTGAATTTTATTTACTTACATTTGACATTGTTTTTGTTCTGTATTTCTAGTTGTTTTTATTTTTGGCGATGCATTGAGCCCTCAGTATAAGAAGATAAGTAAAAATTTTTCATTATCAAACAAGAATACAATCTTTATAATTATTCAACTTCATTCTGAAGTCTGAATTGTACATTTTATCATAAGCTGACCAAATACAATATTTTATGGTTCCAATTTTGTTTTAAATTTAATTTGATGAATTGATGAAAAGTGCCTTGAATTTCACAATTCACAGCCTTGAATTTTACAATTCACAGCCTTGAAATCCTTAAATTATGCTTGAATTTTTTCATGCTATACCGCTGGACACCCTGTAAATACCATTTCTGAGGTTGCTTTGCACTAAACTAAGGGGATTTATTTGCTCGAAAACATAAGAAAAATCTGGTACGGTGTGCGCGTCACACAACTTTCCCTTACCGTCCTATAATAATTATCTTTTTAATATAATTTTAAAAAGTTCACATAAACAATGCTTGAAATAAACTCAGCAGCATTCACTTCTTCACATCTCCCACTTCAGTACAATAAAACAGTTTTTTAAACAATTTTAGTATAACAATTCTGTACACTACCTATATATTTTAACTTCGTCAAGTTGCAAATATATTTTAAAAGTTTCGGTTTAGTTTTCATGGAAATATTTTCTGTCCATTAAATAATATGAAAGTAGAAATTATTAAGTTAATTTCTGCTTTTGTATTCTTAAATTACTTTATTACAGAGTATATTGTTTATAACAGATTGGTGGGAGAAGGTTCGGTCGCATCCGTCTCCTTCAGATGCGCTCGGTTATCCTTCTAGGGTCTTGACCATTTCCGGTTAGTCCGATGCGCTGTTGCTGTGTCTTTGCTATTATTGGTCCGATTTTGATGATTCTTTTTCTGTGTTTTAGATTATTTAATTACGTTTCATACAATTGTATACATAATTTACCATAAAATGCATACTTTTTAAGATATGCACAAATAAAATATTCTTTTCATCATAATTTTTTTCTCTGCATTTTTTCGGTGATTTACTACATAAATGAAAAGTTAAAGGCCTTTATCAAGAATAATTTAGGTAAGTTTCATCAAAATCGTTAGAGCCGTTTTCGAGAAAAATATTAAAAAGTGTAAAATCCATGACATAATAGCTAATTCCGGTTAGTCCGATGCGCTGTATCTTTGCTAATACTGGTCTGATTTTGATGATTCTTTTATTGTTTTTTAGATAATTTAATTACCTTTCATACAATTCTATACTAATTAACCGTAAAATGCATACTTTTAAGCTATGCGCAAATAAAATATTCTTTTCATCATAACTTTTTCTCTGCAATTCCTGGGTGATTTACTACATAAATGAAAAGTTAACGGCCTTTATGAAGAATAATTTAGGCAAGTTTCATCAAAATCATTAGAGCCGTTTTCGAGAAAATTGTAAAAAAGTGTAAAATCGATTATATAAAGAGGCACTTCCGGTTAGTCGATTTTGACGAAAATGTTGCTGTAACATCACATGCATGTGCCAACATTAAATACGTAATTTCAGTATCATAAAGCTTTTCGTTTTTGAGCTAGACTGTTCACATACACACACACAGACCATTTTGCGAGACTATATACTTCGTATATAGGTAAGGGAAAGTAATAAGATTTTCTGGAGAAAATTATCCCAATCACCATATTTCTGAATGAAAGATATAAAAATCGAAAAAATCTGTGAAATTATAAATCGATACCCATTCCTGACAAAATAGCATACCTACTAATATACTGCGATTGTTCAGCTATCGTATGGATATGAGTTTTGTTTGCTGGTTAGAAGCCAATTTCTTAAGTACTCACAAAGAGTAGGATGTGTTTGATTTTGATCAAATTTTTTTTTTTAATTCTACATTGAAAAAAAAATGGCATGTGCTCCTCCATCATTTTGCTCAATAGGCCTTAGAAAACTGCTTTATTTCATATCTCGAGTTTGAAAAATGATATCAGCATAGGCTTTTCCACCAAAACATTGTTTTTCAGAGTATATTAAAGAAAATATACAAACATTAAAAAATAATCGCTTTTTTGTCTAATAGATTTTTATAAAATTTTAAATTATTAAGTTGACTAGTCTTATAGATTTTCCACACTAAAAATATGTTGATTCAATACCCTAAAAAATCTTTATGTTGAAAATATTATGGAAAACAAAAAACAATTTTTTTTCAGTTCCAAGGGGTTCAAAATTTTTAAGCTATGAATTATATTTCATTTCAAAGTTCTGTATCTCATTTTCAGTTTATCCGATTTTGACATTCTTGGGCTGATTAGAAAGAGGAGAGTTTATTCTTTTCATATAAACAGCTATTGCATTATCTTAGAAAATTTGTGATTACAAAATAAAAACAAAATTGAGATTTTTTGGGAATAAAGTTAGTTTTAAAACACATAGCAACTCCCAGATTAAAGCAAATTGTGTAGTTTAAGAACCTTTATTGATGTCCCGAATGGGGTTTAAATTGGTCTAAGGGCTCCTGAATAATGGAAGGTTTTTCAATCTTTAAACATTTTTGCTGGGCGACATTTTTATTTATATTAGGAGTACAAATTAGTTCAAAATAGCTGTTTATATGAGTAGAAAGAAGAAACACTCCTCTTTCTTTCTATTGAGCCCAAGAATGTCGAAATTGCATAAACTGAAGATGAGATGCAGAACTTTGAAATGAAATTTAATTCATGTCTTAAAAATTTTGAACCCCTTGGAACTGAAATTTTTTTTTTTTTTTTTTCCATGATATTTTCAACATAAAGGTTTTTCAGTGTGAAAAAATCTATAAGGCTAATTAATTTATTAATTTAAACATTTTTTAAATTTATTTGATAAAAATGTGATTATTTTTAATGTTTGCTTATTCCTTTAATATGCTGTGAAAAACAAATTTTTTGGTGGAACTATGACAATATCATTTTCCAAACTCGAGATATAAAATAAAAAAGTTTTAGCATGTTTTATTTATTTTTTATCAGCTCCTTGGATCCATTTGATGAAATGCTGGAGCATGTGCCAATTTATATTTAACTTATATCTTAAGAAGTATTAAAACTTTTTGTTTAATTAATTTATCATTGACTTATTAATATTCTGTTTTTAGGTAGGATTATTGCAAATAGCTGTTCCATCTAGACAAGATGTAAAAGAATATCAGGATCTAAAAGAAACAATGGATAAACTTGTGGGTAACATAAATGGACAATTTTCTACACCCAAGTGGTCTCCTATTAGATATATTTTTGGTACTGTAAGACAGGAAGAACTCGCTGGTTATTATAGAGATAGTGATATTGCTTTAATCACTCCTTTAAGGGATGGTGAGTGTTTATTGATTTTGATTCATGTAATACTTATATGCATCTTCATACAATACTTCCAACCTCAGATGACTAAGGAAATAAAATTTATTATTATTTTGACTTTATGGATTTTACACATTCCAAGGGCTATGGCTAGCTAACAGTGAAGACCCATACCCTTCCTGTCCTGCTCCAAGTTGTTTTTTTTTCACATTTTCTAATACTTTTTGACTGATAACATTGTGCCTTTCCCATACCATTTAAATATTTTCATTTCAGGGATGAATCTAGTAGCAAAAGAGTTTGTTTCTTGTCAGATAAAAGATCCTCCTGGTGTGTTAATCATATCGCCATTTGCTGGAGCAGCTGAGCAGATGGAAGAGGCTCTGGTTGCTAACCCATATGAAATAGATGACATTGTTGACACTCTTATCAGGTAATTTACTAACTGATTATTAAACATGTGGTTATCATTGGGATCATATGGTTTATTATCATGATTTTTATTTTATTTTTAATAGACAATCTTTAGTCACTTATAAAAAAGAATGATGGTGAAGAACTACAATAGTGTAAATATCGCAACAGTGATAAAATTAGGTCATTTGATGGGTATATCATGTTATTGATTATTGTAACTATTAATAAGAGTGAAAAACTGGATGGTGACCACTATTTACAGGAATGCTTGACAATTCTTGTTTGAGAAAGCTAAGACTCACTAGCGGGTTATCAAACTGTAATAATAGTACAATTGAGTCTCTATAGTACGACACTCGCCAGTCCGGTATGTCCAGTAGTCCGACATTGAGCTGGTCAATACATGAAATGTTCATGTTACCACATGAGAGAGCAGAAAGTAGTACTCCCCAGTCTTTAATAGTCTGCACGTTAATTTTTACTCTACACAGTAAAACACATTTTTTTATTACTCTATTGGTTTTTGTAGAGTTTAAAGTTTCTATTTACTGTTTAGAAAGTTTAGTCGACAGGCTTTAGATCCCGCTACACACATGGGAACAACAGTTTGGCAGACTACTTCTGCTTTGTGTAAAGAATCATGCTCCAGAACTTGGTCCGTCGAACCGTTGTTCCAATATATATATATTTTAAAATTCGAGCACTAATAGAGCTCTTTAGGTTTGCTAGTTTCTGAGATAAAGTTTTTCAAAAAACAATATTTTTCCAAAAAACGAGATCATCATTTTTAAAATTTATTTTGGCAATTATCAGGAAACTTGCTTTTTCTACAAAGATAATCATTACAAATTACTTTATGGCCCATTTAACTAGATCTAATTTGAGTGGTAATTGACATCTGAACGTCAAATAATTCCCGAGATACAGTTTTTCAAAAAACATCATTGTACATAATTTTGATATTATATAACAGCCATATCTTAAGAAAAGTTAAATATTTCAGAAACTATTAGACATTTATTAGATATCACCCAAATTGGAGCTAGTTAAATGCACATTAAAGTAGTTCATGATCATTATCTTCATAGGAAGAACAATTGTCCATGATATTAGTTGTCAAAATAAACTTACAAAATGGTGATTTCTCAGTTTTTGGAAAAAAATGTGTTTTTTTTTCAAAAACTTTATATCGGGAACTATTTGACGTACAGAGGTTTATTACTACATAAAGCAGTTCATGAGGATTACCTTTATAGGAAAAACAGTTTCCATGATATTTGCCAAAATAAATTTAAAAATGGTGATTTCTCATTTTTTTGGAAAAAAATATTGTTTTTTGAAAAACTTTTATCTCAGGAAGTAGGAAAGAGCTCTATTAGGGCTCAAATTTTAGAAAATTTACTTTACTTTAAAAAAGATATTCACAATGTTTTTCGCAAGGTTAGCGTTTTTTAAGATATTGAGCATAAAATGAAAACGCTGCAAATTATTACACAATGGTTTATTATTTCCACTTATTTATTCCACTTGTTTATTATTCCATAAAAGAATCTATTCTGTCAAAGTAAAAAATATGAAGCAGTAGGTACCAAAGGAAAAGAAATTTGAAGCTTGTCACAAGATGTCCCGTGAGAGTGCCAAACTGTGTTAATTAAAAAAACTGCGTCAATGCAAATAGACTGTGATGTAAAATTTTTTTTTGTTATTTTAATGCTTTGTTATGCTGATTCCAAAACACCTTACATTTCTCCTCTATGTTTATAAATGGCCAAGTTATGGGTATATAAGATCTTTAATCGGCAATTATTATAGATTTTTTGTTTTTCAATTATTTTAATTTTATTTTTTGGTTTCTCGTTATGCTGATTCCAAAACACCTCACATCTTCTCTCTATCTTTATAAATGACCGAGTTATGGGCTTATTGGATATTTAATCGGTAATTATACAGATTTTTGGTTTTTCATTTTTTTTTTTGGGGGTTTCTCGTTATGCTGATTCCAAAACACCTTTATCTTTATAAATGACCGAGTTATGGACTTAGGAGATCTCTAACGGCCGCCATTTTGAAACAAACAGACGGATTATAATGTCGAGTTCCGAGGATCATCCCGGGGTGACCTGTGACTTTGGTACCGAATCTCAAGAAAATCGGTCCAGTAGTCTCGGAGAAAAGCCGCGGACGGCGTACGGCGGACGGCGGGATTTTTTTTTATTCGATATTTGGATTCTACGTATCTTGAAACATAAAACCTCAAATTTTGAGGAGGGGTTACATAAAAATTTTCTTTGGTCGATTCCAAAGGTCTATTATTGAAAATAATAAACCAAAAGCATTTACAGATCGAGATTTTTTTATTTTTCGTTTTTTTTCTTTTTTGTTATTTTAATGCTTTGTTATGCTGATTCCAAAACACCTTACATTTCTCCTCTATGTTTATAAATGGCCAAGTTATGGGTATATAAGATCTTTAATCGGCAATTATTATAGATTTTTTGTTTTTCAATTATTTTTTTCTTTTTTGTTATTTTAATGCTTTGTTATGCTGATTCCAAAACACCTTACATTTCTCCTCTATGTTTATAAATGGCCAAGTTATGGGTATATAAGATCTTTAATCGGCAATTATTATAGATTTTTTGTTTTTCAATTATTTTTTTTATTTTTTGGTTTCTCATTATGCTGATTCCAAAACACCTCACATCTTCTCTCTATCTTTATAAATGACCGAGTTATGGGCTTATTGGATATTTAATCGGTAATTATACAGATTTTTTGTTTTTCAATTTTTTTTTTTTTTTTTTTTTTTTTTTTTCATGTCTCGTTATGCTGATTCCAAAACACCTTTATCTTTATAAATGACCGAGTTATGGACTTATGATATCTCTAATCGGCCGCCATTTTGAAACAAACAGACGAATTATAATGCCGAGTTCCGAGGATCATTCCGGGGTGACCTGTGACTTTGGTACCGAATCTCAAGAAAATCGGTCCAGTAGTCTCGGAGAAAAGCCGCGGACGGCGTACGGCGGACGGACGGATTTTTTTTTATTCGATATTTGGATTCTACGTATCTTGAAACGTAAAACCTCAAATTTTGAGGGGGGGTTACAAAAAAATTTTCTTTGGTCGATTCCAAAGGTCTATTATTGAAAATAATAAACCAAAAGGAATAAAGTGAACTTCCAAATATTATATTATTTCAATATCTATTTTTCAAGGGAATTTACTGTACCTGTTACATAGCCTAGGTATAAATTGAATTATTTTTAAATTTGAAAATAACTAACCAAAAAAGGCAACTTTTAATGGGTAAACTTTCTATTTCTTGATGTAAGAAACTCAATAAAAAAAATTGAAATCCATCCATTGAAACTGGGTTTCTAGGTACAAACCAAAATTTACTAGACTATTAAGAATATGGAAGTATTATAGTTGAATTAAAATATCCAAATTAATTACAGACTTTTCCTGTCTACTTATCTTATTTTTTATTTTTTCAGAGCTCTTGAAATGCCTGATGATGAAAAAGTGTTGCGTATAAATTACCTCAAACAAAGGGAACAATCACAAGATGTGCATTTCTGGATGAAAAGTTTTCTTCAATCAATGAGTGAAATTATAGACTCACATGGTGGACAAGTACTCCCTACTGTTTTTAATTCAGTATCATTTTCTGATTTTGACGTTTATTGTAAAAAGTATGTATTTTAATAGTTTTATATAGCTCTAATGCAGCTTTATAGATGTAATTAATCATCTATTTTAAAGTAATATATGGTTAATAATGGTGGTAAATCAGGACAATATTTAGTTAGGAATCAGTCAAGGACAACTTATGATAAAAAACCAACTTATTGGCCAAGCGAATTAAGGCGTCACCTGAGTGTTCTCGAGTCTGAAGCTGGTTCGAACCCAGCCTGGATTGTTCAACACTGTTAACAAGTTGTTTTTGTGGAATAGTTAATATTTAATAAGAATTTTTTATTATGAGTACAATTATTTTTTGGGAGTGATGAGTAGTCGACAGTATGGCTATATAATCCTTAATTAATATTTAGAATTATGAACCTTCAGGGTTTTTATATAATTTATTGTAATGTAATTGAACCATGGGAATGTGAAAGGGTGAAAGTGCCTTTGGCAACATTTTTCAGAATTCAAGCTTCAACTTAAATAATATTAAAGAAATATGATTTAATTAAAAAAACAAAAATAATTTTTTCTGATTACCTATGGTTTTATGAGTAATAAAATCATATAAGTGTGTGATCTGCCAAAAGAAAATTGTAATTCAATTTTGCTTAAGCCATTTAGGCCTTTTTGCGTTTTCACGCTTCAATTAATAATATTTAGTTGGCATCTGCATGATGGTATAGAAGGATCAATCTAATTAGGGATTGATAAATTATTTGCCACTTCTTTAAATTTGTTTTATTGAAAACTGGTTTTGAATGTTATACATTCATCTTCAGTTCTAAAAACAATCCTTTCCAAAAAAGCGGAGTGTACGAACTAAATTGTAATGATTGTGTAGCCAAATACATGGGAAAAAACTGAAAGATCGCTAAATCAGAGATTAAAGGAACATATATATGCATATAATAATAAGACAAAGAATTCCAACTTTGCAATTCATTTAAATGAAAAGAAAACATAAATCCGTCAAAGACTCTGGAGTTAAATTAATACATCACGTTGAAAACAGCCTCAAATTAAATATGTATGAAGCACTTGAAATAATAAAATCTTTCAAATCCAATCCAGAGTTTTGCTTAAACGATCAAATAAATATCTCCAATAGTCCAATCTTAAATTTATTCCCATCTATAACAGAAAAACCAATTACTCACCGGCATTACTGGATAAACTCTGACCCTTAAACCATTTACCTATAAACATCCTACCTACCTATCTTTCAGTGTTAGTGCAATGCGAGAAGGAACCAGTACAAACTTTTCTGTTTGATATAATCCATTTAAACCTTGGTGAGTACCAACATGTATTTGATTTCTTGTCTTAATTAAATTCATAAATGTTTTATAATACTGATTTATATTATATTTAATTTAATATGTATAATAATACCAAACTATATTTTGAATTGCTTATTTTTGAATTTTTTGTGTGTTTTTAAAACTGAAGATGAATGTATAACATTCGAAACTAGTTTTCAATAAAACAAATTCATAGAAGTGACTAATAATTTATCAGTCCCTAATAATATTTAGATGGGAATGAGTTTATAACAATCTCTTTTAAAATATATATATATAGAGAGTATTTTTTGTTCAATCTTATCCCCCTCCAAAATTAGGTTCAACCTAAAAATATGTTTTATGTTCACATTATCAAGGTACTGCGACTGTTTTTGAGGATCGAACCGGACTTGCTACCTTCAATTTCTTATATCTTCAAAAATATTGAAACCATCTCCATAATTTTTTTAAAAACTTAGATATTCTCTTTTTTTAGAGTTTTTTTTTTTTTTCAGAAAAAAACAAACAAGCATATTTTCAGAGACACCATGCTAATTGGCTTTGTTTTATCATTTTTAAGGAGTATCTTTACATGTCCCTTTGTCTTTTAAATAACAAGCCTGATTGTTGTTTTGTTCCTATTATATTTCTCTGAAATCGAAGCACAAAAAATTTAATAATTGTTCACTTTTATAAACCATGGCAGAGTCTGAAGTTTCAGTCAATCATTTTGCCAATTTTTGTTTGTTATATACAATGAATATCAAATTGTTTTATGCTAAGATTTCATAAAAAATCATTTAAAATAAAGAAACAGGAGAAAGAGGGGACACTAGTTATGCAGATGGTCCTTTTTAAAAATCTTATGAATAAAATTAGTTAATAAACCACTTTTTTAACCATAAATTGTTATCCATTCACCCTTTCTTTTTAATAATGATATATTTCTCAAAATATTTCAGAAATAATAAATTTATATTGACTAAACTAATCACATTATTTAGTATATCAACACATTGATTGTTTTTAAATTTTTGTAATTTTTATCTAAGTTTAGTTAGGGAAAAGGGTTTTAAAGAACGCTCTATATTTATTTGTATAAATATTTTAAGATTGATAATATTATGATGCATTAGATTTTAATAAATTTTTGTATTGAAGGATTTTGCAGAGGAAAAAACAACTTGCTCTGCTCTTAGATTTTGATGGGACATTAGCCCCAATAGTAAGAAGACCAGAACTAGCAGCATTACCAGCAGAAACAAAAGAAATTCTTGAGCGGTTATCTCGAAATCCTCGAATTCATATTTCTATTGTTTCTGGCCGAAATGTGAAAAATGTTATGCAATTGGTAAGCTATGAATACAGTTTTCATTATTGTGTTTATGATAAATTATTTAATTTTTGATGTTGTCTGTGTAATGCTTTGATTTATATATATATATATATATATATATATATATATATATATATATATATATATATATATATATATATATATATAAATGCAATGGATTGACCTTTGAACACCTGTAACATCACAATTGAAGAAAACTCATTCCGTGCCTCCCAACTCTAAACTAACCTTTACATACCCCTTATGACGATAGTAGAAGTACATTGAAATTTTTATTATTATCAGGCTATGAGGCTTCCAAAATGCTACCTATTTTATATATTTGTTTAATTCTGTGCTAATCTTTCAGGGCGTTACACCCCATCTTTAGGGTTTTTTCTTACTCTCCTCTTTTTATTAAATAGAAGAAAAATCCATAATAATGTGTTCGAGGCAAGATCCTTTTTTGGTGATCATAATCACCTTCCTATTTTTAGGTCAGCAATATACCATCATATACCTTAGTTAGAACTTAAAATTTTACGACACTAGCGATTTTTTAAATTTAATTAAATAGTTTCAAACAAGCGTTCTTTACATTTCAAAATAAATTTAATTAGATACATAATTAAAGTAATATCATTTTGAAAATTAAATTCATCGGTGAATAAAAAGCTATTAATGTAGACATTTTCATTTAAATCCTGTTATTCAAAACGATAATAATTTTTTGAACTTTATTTTCCATACCTTTTTGATAAATTGCACCGACATCAAAAACAAATTCGAAACATTATGCATTTTATGTTTAAAGTTGTATTTTATATTAAATATATATCAGCCGCTAGTTTTTAATTTGTTATGAGAAAATTTTACTATATATATATATATATATATATATATATATATATATATATATATATATATATATATATATATATATATATTTATTTATTTTGGTCGATCTGTCCGAAGCTCAACAAAAATATGATAAATAGAAGAGTATGTAATGTTATATTATAAACAATATGTAAACACAATTCAATTGTAAAGGAGGGCTTAGTAATATCAACATCAAGAGACAGATTTTTAAAAACCGACAACTTATGGGATGACCTTATATATATAAATTATATAAACTAATTCAGGATACTCAAGAAAATAATTTATAAAAAAATTAAAATAATAATATTAAATAAATAAAAAAAAATTACCGATGTCGAATATATATATATATATATATACACACATATTTTGTCTATATTATTAATAAATTTGAGTAAGTCTCTCTTGAATTTAGAGAGCAAATTTTGTTCTGTTTCAGGCCATTGTCCATTTCTGAGAATTATACTTTTAATCAAATGAAAACGTTGCTTGTCAAATAATTTACAATCATAAAGTATATGTCTAAAATTTTGGATTTGTCCGTCTTCTTCGCATAAGTCTGTTTGTATAATGTTGAACCGTTTGAGATATTGTTTTGTGTTTCCATGTTCTGTCAGTAGTTGCGTTAGTTTGTAATCATTACTGTGTATAGTTCTGTAATTTTGTAATGTGATATGGGGTATAAATCTGTGTAAGCTAGGTGATTTGGATGAGGTCACCCGTGTTTGATCCCATCTTTTAACCAAATTAAATTGCAGATCCCTCTTTAGGTATGAAAGCGGTACTTGATGGTATGAGGGCAATAAATCACTTTTTGCCGCTTCTTTAGCAAGGTAATCGGCCCATTACTCTCATTATCCTGAATGTGCCTTTACCCATTGAAGAGTCACTGATTTCCCTGTTTTGAATCTCTATTAAATTTTGTCTAATTTGGTCAGTCAAATGGTCATGTCGGAATTATTTACAGAGCCCAATAAAATTTTGTTGTCTGTATGTATAGTGATGTGTGTGTTCGTTTGTAGCGGGTCGTTACTGATGTATTCAGTCACTTTTAGCACAGTAAATTTTTCTGCCTGGTTATTCGAGCAATAGGATTCCAATTTATATTTTTGTTCCACATTGCTTCCATCTGTTGCTTGGAATAACCATGCACATCCAATATTCTTGCTGTCTTTACTGCCGTCTGTGTAACCATTAGTGTTTTCGGTGACCTGAGTAGCACATTGTGGTCTAGTCCATAAATTTGCTGCTGGGTGTAGCCAAAACATGCAGTCAGTGATTCTGTCCATTTTGTCTAGTGTCATGTCTTTATAACCTGTCTTTCCTTTCCTAATGTTAAATAAGGTCGTAGGTTCCTCAATTTTTAGTTTGATTGGCAAAAGTCCTGTCAATAGAACTGCGACCTCTTATGATAGGGTACGAAAGCCCTTACATATTTTAATTGAAATTAACCTTTGAAGCCTCTGCAATTTCAACAAATTTTTCTTACGTTGTACAGCGTAGAGCATCTTAGGAAGTACAGTGCCTTCATAAATCACTTTCAATACTTCCGATCTGGGCCCCATGTTGCTCTAGCAGCTATTGACAGTCCATTTATAATTCGTAATGTGTCGTTATAAAGATTGTCCAAATGTCTATTCCAATTTAGTTTTCTGTCTAAGAGTAGACCTAAATATTGTAATGTGTCACATTGAGTTAGTCTTACTGAATTGAGTCTAGTTCCGGTACTCTATGCTTTTTGGTAAAAATTATGTATTTAGTCTTCTCCGAATTAAATTTAAGTTTGTTGCGTCGAGTCCAATGTCTAAGCCTTGATAGTGTTAGGTTTGCTATTGTCTGTAATTCGCCAAAATCTCGTCGTTTTATAAGTAATAACAAATCATCAGCGTATGCTAATAATGTAGTATTTTTCTGTAAGTCCGTCTCGAAAACTGTATTTATTAAAATGTTCCATAATAAGGGTGATAATGCTGACCCTTGAGGAGTTCCCAAAGTCAGTTTCTTATCAGTATAATAAAAATTTGTCTGAATGGCAAGTTTTCTATCAGTAAAATAATTTTGAATAATTTGGTATAAGTTTTTAGGACAGTTATAGTTTTTTAGATTAGTTAGGATCGCAGGCCACCAGGCGTTGTCAAAAGCACCAGCAATATCCAATGATACAACTAATAAGTTATTGTTCTGCTGGAGTGCGCTAGTGATATGATCGGCCAGTTCACTGAGAAGTCAGTTCCTGATTGGGGTCTGAATCCGTACTGGTGTCGGTCAAGTATAGTATTAGTATTAAGATGATGCATTAACCTGTTTTTTAGTATTTTTTCAAAAATCCTGCTCATTACAGAGAGCATACTCAAAGGTTTAAGTGAATATGAATTAGACTTAGGAATCAAAGTTAATTTTCCCACTTTCCAGCTGTTTGGAAATTCTTTTCTTACAAATAAGATTTTATACAGTCCAGATAACAATTTTGGAAAAGTGTCAGCCATTTTTTTAATCATACGGGATATATATCTTCGACATCGGTATATATATTCGACATCGGTAATTTTTTTTTATTTATTTAATATTGTTATTTTAATTTTTTTATAAATTATTTTCTTGAGTATCCTGAATTAGTTTATATAATTTATATATATAAGGTCATCCCATAAGTTGTCAGATTTTAAAAATCTGTCTGTTGATGTTGATATTACTAAGCCCTCCTTTACAATTGAATTGTGTTTACATATTGTTTATAATATAGCATTACATACTCTTCTATTTATCATATTTTTGTTGAACTTCGGACAGGTCGACCATTAGAGCTCGACAACGAACTCCTGCAGGCTACTGTTGAAGAAAATCCTGATGTAACAGTTGAAGAAAAACTTGGATTGACACATTCTACTGTCCACCGTCATTTGCTATCAGATCTATTTTAATTGGAATTCAAGCACAGACTAACTAACTTTCACCAACAAAAACATGATAAATAGAAGAGTCTGTAATGCTATAATAAACACAATGACCTGATATATATATATATATATATATATATATATATATATATATATATATATATATATATATATATATATATATATATATATATATAAATTATATAAACTAATTGAGGATATTCAAGAAAATATTTGAAAAAAAATTAAAATTACAATATTGAATAAACAAAAAAAAATTACCGATGTCGAAGATATACATATGAGGTGTATAATTGATTACCAGGATTTGGTCATAGGGGACTGAGACCCCCTCTATAATAATATATAATCTTTTGCAATATATATCAGAATCTATTTAATTTCAAATATATATTATATTATATTTCATTAATTATTAAATTTTCCATACTGAAGCTATTTTGCTCTTTAGGTTGGGATTAAAAACATATCATACGCTGGAAATCATGGTATGGAAATAATTCAATCAGATGGTAGTCATTTTTTGTATCCAATGCCGATTGAATATCAAGAAAAAGCTGCAGAACTTGTCAAAAACCTTCAAGAACAGGTACAGTTAAAAAGTTAAAAGACAAACTTGGATTTAGATGATAAATTTCAATAGATATCAATTTTTTTAAATTTAATGATGTAGTATGAAATAGTTTGATATTAGTGTATGAAACAACTAAGTTGTTTTAAAATTTTGTTCATTTAAGCTTTCTTTTGCTAATATTATCAGCATATTATCAGCCGAGTTGGTTTATAAAGAAGAGTTTTCTTTACTCTCTGACCAAATGTGACATCTAATTTAAATGTGGTTTAAAAAGCCACTGTTCTGGTCTTGTTCATTCTATGTTAGCAATGGGCTAAATCTCTTAAGAGTAGGCCAATATAATTTATTACAGAAGTCATAATTTGTGTTATTTCATCCTAAAATCATTACTGTAACTATGGTATGGTTCTTTATAATAATAAATGAAAACTGGAATGTGGCTCTTGCTAACTTCATGTGTGCCATTCTGTACTAATCAGGGGATGCAAGATTTTATTTTTGTGTTTCAGATAGTTTATTTGAAAAATAGAATGAAAAAACTAGTGAGAAAATATAGTTATTTTTTAATGTATATTCATATTATTTGTTATTCAAATAAATTTCTTTTAGGTCGTAAATTCATGAGAGAATTTGAACTTTCAACTAATTTTAATTTACAGGTAATTAAAGAAGGTGCTTGGATAGAAAATAAAGGACTCACTCTTACATTACATTACCGAGAGACACCTTTTGAATGGAGGACAGAAATTGTTTCAAAAGCAAGATCTTTGATAGAACTGGCTGGCTTTAGAGCGTCTCATGCTCATGAGGCTCTAGAAGCAAAACCGCCTCTAGATTGGCATAAAGGAAGGGCATGTATACATATTCTTCGCACAGCTTTTGGCCTTGACTGGACAGAACGTCTCAATATCATATATGTAGGAGATGACACCACTGATGAGGATGCTATGAGAGTAAGCCAAGTTATTTTAATAAATTATAAATTGTCGGTGCAATGCTGAAGTGGGTTATCTGCAAATTTTGGGGTAGTGCTGAATTTTAACATGTGGTTTTCTATTTCCTTCACAATGTCTTTACTATCTAAATGAATATGTGATGCCACAAATTAAGGATCCAAAATACAACAAATTTATGTACAAAATTAGCTAGCTATCTTACTTCTGCAACCATAATTTAAACCCAATGTTCTCAGTTCCATAAATTTTCAGATAAGCCACTTTGACGTTGTTCCGACAAAATTTATTAACTCTCAATTAATTCTTTTAAAAAAAAGAAACTGTACCACTAAAACCCATGAAGGGTCAATTCTTAGTTCTCAGTACTTCAAGAGAAAGCAAAATTTCTTGATCTAGTATCAAAAGGTCCTCTGCCGCTTTAATTTTTGTCCAGGTCTCAGATCCATAGTTCAAAACCGATTGGATAAACGTTTTGTAGAGGATGATTTTACTGTGTTGGCTCACTAAGTTGCTTCTCAAGTGCTGTCTTAATCCATAGTACCAACGGTTGGCAGCCAAAATCCTCTTGCTTATCTATGAATCCAGATATACCAATTCCGAGACCTGTTAAAACTTGTAGGGTCTACCTAGACATCATCTTGTCTTGGGATCTCCTGGGTTATGGAAGTAATGTTTTGTCTTTAATAAATTTTGTCTTTTCCTCACCAAACCCAGCTTCTTTGCTGCAGCCCCTAGTTCCAGAAAGGATTGGAGAACCACCTTCTGAGAGCGTCCAATTATATTGGTGTCGTCTGCAAAAGCGAACGGTTGGCAGCCAGAATCCTCTTGCTTCTTTGATTATAACATGATTCCCATCATGATTAAATCAAAGATACAAGAGAGATATAAAATATGTTTAGTAAAAAAAACAGAGGCAAGTAACATAATGATAAGAGATAAATATTAAAAGTGAATTGAAGAT
This sequence comes from Rhaphigaster nebulosa, assembly GCA_948150685.1. NCBI lineage: Eukaryota > Metazoa > Arthropoda > Insecta > Hemiptera > Pentatomidae > Rhaphigaster > Rhaphigaster nebulosa. The sequence continues at coordinate 30,805,612 of OX411312.1, read as the reverse complement.
AACTTAGTGATAAGAATATAAATAATAATATATTACAAGTAATAATAGAGTAAAACAAGAGAACATTGTGTAATTAAAAAAACAAGTGGATATGTTAAAACAGTACTATTGTCCCGCCTCCAAACTAAGCAAATTCCTTCTCCCTTCCCTTCAATCTCTAAGCGAAAATAATCCATATGACACAAAAAATCTTTTCACCTACTTGAACAATTAAAATCCCTATACATTCCAAACAATTTTATCTTAGCCTCTCTTGATACCAAAAGTATTTTCACCAATATCCTTACTGACCGTGCCCTTCAATTAGTAGAAGAAAACTGGTCCACCATACTACTACATACTTCTCTTAACCAATTTTCATATCTTCATTCCCTCTCACTTTGTTGTAAGTGTGACTACCTCTGTTTCCAAAATAAATTTCTGACCTGACAATAGGAAATTCTCTTGCTCCTGACCTCTCCAGCATTGTCCTCAACAATCTTATATCAATTCCTGCCACCTTCGACTTTGTTTCACCCTTTGAAATAAAAACCAACAATGCACTTCCTTCCTAGATCTCCTTATCACCAGAAATCCTGATAGGTCAGTATTCACCAATTGGCACACAAAACTCATCTATTCTGGCTGCCTCCTAAATTATTTGTCACACCTTTTTATTTTTAATTGGTGTTTAACCAAATTTTCTACTCCTATTAAGGCAAACAGGATGGGCTATCCCTACAGGTTACCACCCTTTTCTAGTCAGAGTGGGAAGGCTGAAATTCATTCCGTGGGTCCACCACAAAACAAACTTCAGCCCTCCCAAACCGGATTCGAACTAGCGCCGCAGCAGAATTGAGGTTGCTAAGGTGACGCCTTAACACTCTCGGCCGCCAATGGCTCTCGCAACACTCTTATCATCAAAAAATTAGTTGTGCCAAAAATCTCATCCATCTTAGTTTGACGTTATCTGACCCTCAATTCCTTGACGATAATAAAATCTGTTTACTCAAAATCTTAAAATCCAATAATTTTCCTGATCATCTCATAAAAAGTCTGATTAACAATGCCGCTAAATCCCATTCTTCTCAAACTCTTCACAACCCTCCCTATAATTTCTCAATACAGGTCTGTTTCATAAATTCCTATCCTTCCCCATAAAATTAAAAATCCTTATCTTCCAGTTTTCCTCAAATACGCCTAGTGTTAAAAAATAACAACAAATTGAAAAATCTTTAGAGCAAATTCAAAGATCCTATTCTGCTCCTACAACTATCCAATATAGTATACCGGATCCCTTGTTCCACTCCCAATTGGAATTCCTGTTATATTGGTGAAACCAAAAATTACCTTAAGAAGTGCTTGTAACATCACAAATAGATTTCCTGTAACCTGTTTGTCTCAAAATCAGCAGAACATTCCATATCCCTTAACCACTCCTTTGATTTTGATAATCCTATTCTTGCCACTGTATCTAATCTTACAAAACGACTCATCTCTGAAGCCATATTCATTCATATAGAAAAAAATAACATTCTCGTTATTCACAAAGCTGATAAAGAAGTGATTTTGCCAACTAATTTTCCACCTCCTCAAATTATAGTTTTGTTATTTTAGTCTCTCTTGTCTGTTTTTTTTTTTTAATTTTTATAAAATAGCGATAGTCCATCTGAATCGATGTTATTTATATATTTTAAGACACATTCATTTTCAAGATATTCACTCCATAAGTTCTAATAAATTCTTATGATTTTTGTATATCTCATTATGTTCTTATTAAGTTCTATTAGTATTGTTCACTATATCTATTTTTACTTAATATTTAGTTATGACCTTCGAATTTATCTCATAAGCCGTTTTTCTAATATTTTTCTGTAAAACCATTAAAAATTTGGCAGTTGACTCTCCCTTTCCACGTCCAATCCCACTGCTTACTGCAGTTATTGTGCTTATCTCTTGCAAATAACTAGGTTAGTCTGTCATCTGTTATTTATATTAGTATATTCTAGCTTTATTTGTATAATTTTTATTTCATCTGTTCTCCACCTACATATTTAATGTTTTCTTCTTCCATTATTAATTCATAGTTTTACACTATTGTTTTAACATATCCATTTGTTTTTCAATTCCAAAACGTTCTCTTGTTTTACTTTATTATTACTTTTATTATATTAATATTTATTTCCTTACTGCCAAGTTATCTTCAGTTCTCTTTTACTACTTATCTCTTATTCTTACATTATTTACTTCTGTTTTCCTAACTGAATATATTTTATATCTCGGATTTAATTTCATTTCTGATGATGGCTCACATATTTGCGCTGAAACATCGGCTTTTACAATAAAAAATATGTTGACTGCATCCTGACTATTTATTCTATTTTTAATTAATTATTTTTATTATGATTCCGAAACACTTTTTTCTTGATTGTTTGGGGTATACACTATTTAGATATAATAAACCATTGCATAATAATTTACAATGTTTATTCTTTCTTTTTTAGAACCTATATCTATATGAATCTTTCAGAATGTTTCCAACTTTTTATTTATCAAACAAAAATTAATTATTGTGATGAAGCGTAAGCCCAATTTTAAAGTATGTAACTGAAGAATTAAGCGAAAAAAGGTGTGTTATAAAATGAAATTGCCCTGATCATCGCCTATTCCTCCTGAAGTCAGTAATAGAAACTTAATGATACTATCGATAGTAGCCAACTATCGACTTTTGCTAGTCTGCTGGAACAAACATACTAAAGAAAATGTATTTTTATGACCTCTGATAGCAAGGCAAGATACTAGAATTTGCCTTGGGGACCACTAGATGGCTCTAGGAACAAAGCTGATAAATCAGTCTTCGAACACTGAAGAGGGCGAACTGATATATCAGCTTACAGTTGCTAAAGGGCTAAGAATGAGTGAAACATTTATTTTTCTATCCCAAAACTGATGAAACTCAAGAGGTCATTTTTATTTTAGATAAAGCTACAATGACAATATCATGAAGGATTTGTAGAAAGAAAAAGTGTTTAAAAGTTTGATCAAAAACTTTAAAATGTTTTGTTATTGAAATTTTTTAGCAGAATTGATTGGTGCTTTGAAGATTTTAGTAAATTCTTTAATTTGAAAACGGTTATATTTTAGGTTTTTTTTTTCTTCCAAACAAATGATTTCTGAATTAATATGATGTAAGCAAATTTATTTGCATATTAATTAAAACATTGATTACTATGTTCAACAAAAGATATTAAGTTAACTTGTGCATTTTTTTGTTTTTTGTCCTAGGCTTTAAAAGGTATGGCGATTTCATTCCGTATAACGGAAGGTTTAACAGTCAAGACTGCTGCTGATCACAGATTGCCAACAATTGATTGCGTAGTTACCTTACTTAAATGGGTAGAAAAAAATTTTAAAGATTAAGAATGACCATCTTCAATGTCGCAGTCACTATTTTCCAGGGAATTATTAATCAGAACTGAGATGTTTTGATAAGTCAATTTATATGTTATTTTATTTGAAGATGTGCCTTTAAAATCTTGACAAACAAAATTTATTATCTGTCAAGCTCTTTTATTTAATTTTATATGAAATAAGGTTGTGAACTGTTATTTAAAACAAAAAATACATACATTTCACTAGAAAAAAGTAGAAATGTTTTTTTCTAAAATTTCCAAGAGGTTTATTAATAACTTGACGAGGGAATAAATCAAGTTATTAATTTGACTTTTATAAGAGGCATATATATTTTTAATGTAATTTTATTTTCTGTAAATATAAATTTGTAAAATGTTTTGTTGTTTTTTGTCCTCAATTATATCATTTTTGTATTTTTAAAAAATATTTAAAGACTAGCTGACCCTGCAATGCTTCACTATCACTAGATTTGAATATATATATATATATATATATATATATATATATATATATATATATATATATATATATATATATATATATATATATATATATATATATATAGATTAAATGAATGCAATTGAAAGTTTTATATCAATTATTGTATTTAGTTAAAATTTACATTATGTTTTGGATCACATAAATTTTAATTAGTATTTTATTCAATTTTAAGCTCTTTGCAATGCTCTTGGATATAAAACGTTTTTAGTGATTCTGTTTGGCATATATTAAAACATATCCCTTGGCATTCCTACATGGAAGTATTTTATAACATATAATTATACATAAGAAAAACATGGATTCACCAAATTCAAATACACAGACTATAATAACCTATATTTTTAAACATTATTAATCCCCTAAAATACAAATAAAATCTATAAAATGTTTAATCAAATTTCTTGCTGAAATTTTCAAGGATAATAAATTTGTCTAAATAGCAATTTTTTTTGTTCTTACACTCCACTCTGATTTTATACAAAAAATAGTAACGTTAACACACAACAATTTCACATTTATTAAAATACATTTGTAGTATACTTTTTTTTTTTTTATTGGGGTTTAACGTACTTTCCTATCGTATTGAGGCATAAAGGACGGTTTATCCTACAGGTTACCAACCTATTCTGACTAGAGTGGGGAGGTAAAGATTCTTTACGTGGGGCCAACACAAAATAATTTCAATATGCCTGGATTCGAACTGGCGCTATAGCAGTCTCGAGTTTGCCATGGTGACACCTTAACACTCTCGATCTCTTTTAGTCCTCACCACAGGCATAAAATTGTCATGACTATAACAATACGCAAGTTGGACACTTTTTTTAATATTTTAATGAAAAAAAGAGAATTTTATTATTGCTGAATCTCTGGGGGACCATGAAAATGATGTACTTAAAATTTAGTAAAGATTGGTTCAGTAGTTTTTGAAGTTAGTAGTTACAAACAAAAAACAGGCTGTCCTTTAATATAATATGATAGGTATAGAGAAAATTCTCTAAGTTTTAAACAATAAAATAATTTGTTTGATCCACAATATATTGCTGCCTAGATAAAACTAATTCAGTTTAGAAATCGAACTGTCAACCAGTTATTATAATTACACAAACCAGCAGCTTCGCTTCCACTACCATCTTTCATTGAATACCAACCAAATACTTAAAACAGTATCTTGAATTGAAGAAACTTTGTTTTTTATTTTTAAATTTTAACATTACAGTTAACTTCCAAGCATATTATCTTTAAGCATTAAGAGCTCTACCAACAAGTAGCCCCTTAATGAAGGACGCAGTCAAACAGATGCAGAATTCTTATGGGGATTGATTTATTTCTGGGGAAAATGAAAGTTTATAGCTGGGATATAAGAACATAAAACTTATATCGCCAACATCTATAAAAATGTAGAATTTTTTGGCATAAGTAAAAATTAAACAGGAATAAATACTAAAATTGTGCATGTAAACAGGATATAGTTGAAATTTATTCTTAGTGAGTTTAGTAAATTTATCATTTACAATTAATGGAATGCTTTCACTATTAATGTCAAATAGCTGAAATGTTCCCAAATAAATCATGTGTTGATGAGAAACATAATAAAGTCGAACATAAGAGGGCTAAATAAATATCTACTAAATTCAAATAATAATATAAACAAAAATAAATCAAAGTCATTCTTTTATTCAGAAGGCACAAACTTTACAAAAACATCAAACACACATAACAAATTATGTATTATACATAAAACAACCTTTATAGAAAAAAACAAAACAAGAGTATTAAATAAATTATTAACATGACATTTTGTAAATTAGTCTTTAGACAATAAATTAATTTTTGTCATCATCTTTTTTCTTAAGAGCATCCCTCTGCATCTTCTTCTTGGACAAAGGCTCATGATCATACTTGCTTTTGCTGGACCACCAAAGAAAAAATGGAATTCCTAGTGAAGGTAACGTCATAATGGCAAATGCAGCCCAATCAAGCAGATGTGGAGAAAACTTCTTGTCATAATCCCTGAACGATACAACATATCCCTCACCTGGCTCACTGCTTAGTGCTATGTTAACATGAGCATCTTCAGTCCCCCCATTGTATTCCACTTCGGCTGAAGTAAAATTATAGAAACCGAGTCTGATGGGTCTAAGTACAACAGTGTGAGACATGTTTGTAGCAGGTGGTATCCTATGAATTTTCACTGCAAGACTTCCTCCAACAACTGTAAATCTATCTGGGCTGAAACTTTTGTCAGTAAGTAACACATTGACTGCTGGACTACTCCCAATGTTAAACAATGTATATTTCACAACCAAGTCCATGTTTTCAACTATGTATTTATTTAAGATTTGTTTGGATACAAGTAGTCTGGCACCAGATTCTGATTCTTCGACTGAATACTTGATGCAGAGGAACATTAATGCTAGTACTAAACTATGTCTAAATGACATCTTGAAAAATTTTAAGGAAATTCATAAACTAAACCAACTCGCCACAATGAAGGCTAGGCCACAACTAAACTTTTATGAAACTAAGAAACTGCCGCGTGGACTCCACTCAGCCAACAGAACATACAGGTGCCTTCTAAATATCCGTGATGGTGTAAAAATTATATAATCTATATAAAATCTTAATACGGTTTTCTCCTAAAAGAACATCCTTCAGTTAGTCTAGCTTTTCCTCCTGTAGGTCGGCAAAGAATAGTAAGACATCCTTCACATGGAACATGAGTCTGGGCATGTGAAAAAACTGTGCGAATTTTGAAACAACCCGGACACTTAATGTCCATAAAGTAAGAATTCGGATGTTGTACTAAACGTTTTAATTTATGCTTACGTTTCTCTTCTTCGGGTCTCGGGCACAGTAAATCTTTAGCAAGAGGCATATTTACAAAAACTGATATCGAAACACACACACGTTAAACACACACGCTCGGATTGAGAGTTGGGAACCACGTGCAACTTGCCTTTGACAGGTAGGTAGTAACAGATGTAACCATATATAAATTCAAGGTTCTTTTGAAATATTTAAAGAATTTAATCAAACTTTTTTTCACAATTAATTATAAACCTAATAAATTTACAGCCATTTTGGGGATTTAATGCCGGTATTAGATTAGTATTATTATTATTTAGATGGCATAGTCATTTTCTGAATTCTTGTCAGTGTTCAGAAATGGCTGCTGCACTTAAAGGTATCAAATTTTCAGTTATTTGTAATTTTGTTAACAAATATAGATTGTATAATTGAATTAGATCATTATGTATTCAACATATTGTTTACAATTTATTTCGTTATTTTGGAGCTACATTCCAGCGCAACTCTATTGGAACATTTCTACAAGGCTTAATTTAATAAATTCATATCATTATTTAAAATTGATTTCTTACACTATCCTTTGAATAGTGCGATATTATAAGTATCAATATCACTATTTATCCGTAACTGAAGTCCTGTGCCTGAAGTTTAGAAGTATTTAAACTTAGTGACATTAGTGAAATATATTTGATCATTTCCCAAATCTTTTAAATAATTACAACAGTGTTGTGTAAATAAAAAGATCGACTAAATCAGTGCCATTTCTTTTAAGGAGCATTGCTGAATTGCCATAGTTGTACAGGCATTATCATTGTGGAAGGTTATACCCATCAAAATTTAGGATGTGGAGTGGAAGAATATATTTACCGATATAATTTAGGGGAGTTGGTAATTAATTTATTGGCTCTGAAGTATTTATTTCTAACAAGGAGTTATATTTAAAGGATATATCATCTTTTTAGTTTTTTCCTTTAATTTGTGAACATATCGGCATCGTTTTTTGATAAAGGCATAAGCACCATTTAGCAAACTACAGGAAACACAAGAAACAATTTTTCTCCAAATAACAATATTTTTTATAATCTCATTTTTTATCGTTTGCACTAGGTAAAAAACCCTTTATAATTGCAATATATTTTAAGGCTTCTAGCACTAGGTTAGGCCAGAGTGATGACTAAGAGTCATTAGTATTAAGGGATTGATAAATTATTTGCCACTTCTATAGTTTTTTTTTTTTATTGAAAACTAGTTTCGAATGTTGTTTATACATTCATCTTCAGTTCTAAAAACACACTAAAAATTCAAAATATAGTTTGGTATTATTATACATATTAAATTAGATGTAATATAAATCAGTATTATAAAACATTTATGAATTATGAATTTAATTAAGACAAGAAATCAAATACATGTTGGTACTCACCAAGGTTTAAATGGATTATAACAAACAGAAAAATTTGTAATGGTTCTGTTTGTTATAATTGTCTCTTTTTCAAAAATCGATGTCGATATGTTTTACTGCTCTTCTAATGGTTTAACCTGTGGAAATGATACATGTATGCATATTGTGAGCTTTCCTTATACACAACGGTACATGAAACTTAAGAGCTCTGTGGACTTAACTTTATTCTATTGTTAGTAGTTATTTTGTACATTACATTTATAGTAGTTACTACACATTACATTTATTGTAGTTTCTACACATTACATTTATAGTAGTTACTAAAGGTTAATTTAAATGAATTTTTGAGTTTAGTACTTCAGCATGATTTTGCTCATTGCTTTAGTTTCTATTTATATTATTTACTGATTTTTTGATGTCCCATGAGAATATTGTAATCTTTTTTCAAATTTAAAATTATTAGTTTCTTACCTGTAACAAATTAAAAATGTCATTAGCAATTGTTATTAATCGTTTGACTGCTATGTGATTTATTTTCTTAGTTTGTAAGGGAAGGCACAATTTTTACAAATCATTTTCCATTTCTACCTGTGAATTATACTATACTAGATTCTTGGTTAGTGTGCACACAAGTCATGAGGGTCTAGAATTGACCGGTTTACCCTTAAGTCATTATTTAATGAAACCTGCCTTGATTCTTTTGAAACTTCGGTTTGTCAATCAGCTAGGGGCAAAATATGGTATTGTCTCTTTTTCACCATAGCTCTTATGATTCTGTGATTTTTTTTACGGTTTCCCTGAAGTACCAGTTATCTTCTAGTATCCTCCCTCGTTCTCCCCTACTTTACCTACAGCTGCTTTTTGTATAGAGGAATATCTGGCAATTATGAAATCAGACTAAAAAGATAATGAATAGCTTCATAAGATTCATTTTTTGTGTTTCCAGATGCTCTCACGTCTCTCCCTGGCATTCTGAGCAATGTTGGCTTTATCCTAATTTCTGATGACAATACTTTCTTGGTTCCTTCTTATTCTAATCGTTAATAACCAAATAATTTTCCAGTTGACGTAAGCATGATGGTATTGAAGGATCAATCTAATTAGGGACTGATAAATTATTTGCCACTTCTATAATTTTGTTTTTATTGAAAACTAGTTTTGAATGTTATACATTCATCTTCAGTTCTAAAAACAACGCAAAAATTCAAAAATAAGCAATTCAAAATACAGTATTTTGAATTTTTGCATTGTTTTTAGATCTGAAGATGAATGTATAACATTCAAAACTAGTTTTCAATAAAAACAAAATTATAGAAGTGGCAAATAATTCATCAATCAGACACAGCTTACTGCAAGGTTATCTCCTAAACTTTAGGAGATATTTAAATTTTAGGAAAATCGATCATGCTCACTGTGTGAAAGGGCAACTTCAATTTGACAGGACCTTATAGTGCAATGTTTGTGAAACACGTAATTGGTGTTTCAGCCACCCACATCTTTTCTACTTCCGCTGCCAACTAAATAATATTTTTCTTGCACCTGGGTGATCACTCGAAATCATATTGAACTTATTATTAATTTTTCTTTATTACTTCTTCACATAAACTCAGGAAGATAAGAGATTACAAATTAATTTTTTGTTCCTTTCCTCTATTTATTTCCTCATTCCATTGATATATATACCCTGAAGCTCTAGTCTATCTAAAGATATTTTAATATAAATTATCAATCAAAACAAGACACTTTTTTTCTGTGTAAGCTTGCTTAAGAGATAAATGAATTGATGGTCTAGGTGTAGTTAGGATCGTATCTAGGCAATCATAGTTCTGAATAGAGGTCAGAGAGATAGACATAAGGTATTACCAGAGAACCAATAGATATCAGACTGTAGGTATTAGATAACTTAATCTTGATTAGATAACTTACAACTAACAGCGTTATCTGGAATGGTACTGTATAGAATGCTAGTAGATTAACATTCTGTATGGGCTCCAACATACATACAACATACTATTACCAAATAATTTTATTTTAGGTAAATAGAATATACAAAATATTTTTCCCAATAAAATTACCCAATTAATTCTTACTCTTAATTTTCAGAACTTGCTGCTGCTTTCAGAGGTATCCAATTATATAACTATCCGTAGTTGTGTATAATATCACTATTAGATAATTAATATTATCATTATAATTAATTAAAATAGTCAAATTATTGAGTCTTTGGATACTCTTTAAAGAAAAGTACCACTGCGATTTTAATACTACCTCAACCTGTTATCTTTCTCCCCTATCTTATCTCTGTGATTGCCAAGGACTGTACTTGATACAATTTGTTTACTAAGTTAAATACTATTAAACCAGAAATAAAACATTGTTTTTGTTTGTTTTTTAAACATAGTTAATTGGTGGAACAAATTTGTAAATTCAATATTTTACATATATTTTTACTATTCATTTCTCTCAGAGTTTTATTTATATTATCGTGCCCTTTTTACAAGTTTTGTGGGCCTCTTAATTTAGAGGGTTTTCCTACTTCCTATATTCCTACTTTTGTGTTGTAGTTACTCAGCTAAATCGGGCATGCTCGAAATGAATGTTGCTCAAAATCTTTCACTCATTTTGTCATATAATTTCATGTTGATTAGAATTTTGCAATTCCCTATTTTTTTACTCCTCTTAGTCTATTTCCCCTTTGCTGTGATTTACGCAAAGCTATAATAATATAAACAATAAATATAAAACAATGATTTTTAATCCTTGTAGTGATCAGCACCCCATTGACCTAAAAATAAGTACTCGCACTCCTCCCCACCTGGTTTCTAAAAATGAGCACTTGCCTCCACTTGGAAAATATGTGATGATTTCTTTTACACTGGCAGATAATATAATTATTTAAAAATGAACTCGTATGTTTTTACTTCCTTGTATGAAGTGAAGGAAGTATTGTAATCGCGAAAATTTTCGGTTTTTCAATTTCGAAAGATTTCAACGGAAATATCCATTTTGGCCATCCCTGAATCCATTTATCCATTATTACACTATCCATTAAATACATTTATTCATAATTTTTTAATCAGTAACCAAATAAAAATAATTATTTGAATAAAAAAAAATTATTGGAATAAAAAAATTATTTGATTAAAATTTTTTTTAATAAAAAATAATTTAAATATAAAATATTTGAATGAAAATTAATTTATCAGAAACCATGTGCATTCTAATATTCAATATTATTTTAAAGGAGGGAATATAATTAAATTGTCTTAGTCCCCAAAAGGAAGGGAGAGCCCAGAGGCTTCCTAAAATTAAAAATTGGTCTGTAAAGTATTAGTCATTTATTTAATTTTTATATGGCGTGGGACTCTCGGCGGTCAACTCCTTCGGATCCTTCATCTCTCCTGGATCCCTCTCCCCCTGCCTTGGATATTAGGCAAATGAAAGAAAAACAAACTTTAACAATACTATTTTATTCAAAATAACTTCCATTAGATTTATTTCTGTAAGCACTAGACGGAAAAATAAAAAATATTGTGTATCCAAAAGCACTTCAATAAACAGAATTAAAACACAAACACTTTCAGTGGCATTATGAGTGAAAAATACCTGAGTAGAAATCAAACTTCACACCTAGAACGGCCTGTAATGTAAAATTTATAATTATTATGATCTATGAGAGAGGAGTGAAAAGAATGTAACCCATTTCTAACCTCTTAGAAAAGGCTTGTTTACATTAGATTCCTCTTTACTTTTTTACTATATATCCATCTTTAGTTTAATTGTAACTTCTATTTGAACCCATCTTTATTTTTCAGGTTATTCTGTTTTGTTTAAAAAATGAAAATGAAATATCATTGTTTATTTTGTTTTTTATGCCTTACGTCATTTGTTTGTTGTACCTATTCCTTTCAGCGAATTATGAAATTTTCAATTATATTGATCTAAATTTGTTTTTGGATAAAAAAAAGTTATAGACTGATTTTTTTGTGTGATTAATGATACTCTGAACAAATTTTGCTTTACGTTTAACAAATCTATTATAATTTATTTTTATGTTATCATATTTTTTTTTATTTATTCACTTAGGATTTTTCATAATAAATTCATATTACGTAGAAATTATGGCATATTTGGCGTTTTCATTGTGTATTATTATTTATGAATTTATATTAATAATAAAAGATTTTATAACAAGAAATGTTTACATATAGAAAGCACTAAAATGGCATATTTTTAATTGTTTTCTGCTCAAAAACCTTTTCTCTGATAAAAAAAAAAAAATAACAGTGGGTTTCTACATCTTATAAATATAATATTGGGATATAATTTGTCGTTATAGTTAATATAATAATATGAACAAAAAAAGTGTTTGTATGTTGAAAGTGTTGCAATTTATCTCAAATCCATGAAGAACGTAACATTTTTCTTAGGGGTTTGCTTTGAAACTGTACTTAAAGTTCTATGGGAATAATCTAATATTTACTTGAATATAGAAGTAGCGGCCCAGACTATATTGTGAAAACTCGTGCATGGCTGGCCATGATGCACCTCTATACGACATCGATTTTGCTGACATAGTCTCTTTCAAAAATTTTGAGCCACTAGTTTCTAATAATTCTTTTAGTTTAATTCTTACTGAAATTTTGTTTTGTTTTTTATAGGAATTGTCACCATCGTTAAACCTAATTTGGCCACTTTTGTAAAGTATGCAAAAGTGGAACTAACTCCTCCCTCACCAAAAGACATTCCGGCAATAGCAGGTGGAATTAAAAGTATATTATCAGCAGCAAAGACTGGAAAGTGGAAGAATGTCACTGTCAGGGTATGCTTAAAAAAAATAAAAGTTTATTCTATGATTATTTTTTGTTGGAGATATGTATGTATACATTTTATATTTTTCATTCTTAATAGCATATTAAAACATCTGTCGTATTTACTCATATGACTTTCCTTATCGCTTTGGGTGCTAAGTCCAAAACAGAAATTGTTTGCTGTATCTTCGGTAATATTGGTCCGATTAAGATTTTTGAAATGTAAAATGACATATTGTGTTGGAAAAAAAAAACTGGTTCCTGTTCTATTTTAATTACCACACATCTTTAGTTATAGTGACGTACTTGACAGGTTTTGAATGCATCGTGAAAATATGGGTTTTATAATTAAATAAATAAATAAATTCAATATTTTTTATATTCATTATGATTTTCAATTCCCTTCGTAATTGCTTAAGTCACCCAAAATTTAAAAGCTATCAGTTTCTTTCTCTACTTTTGTAGATGAACTCAGCAATATAAAAGTCTTAAAATTCCTCTCCTTAGTTCGCTTTATTTTATATTCCCTGATATATATTCCCTATAGCAGTTACAGATGTGATATTAGCATAAGGAAATGATCAAAAAGCTAAAGCAAGTAGTTTAAAAAGTATCTCATTATTAGGGTATTCCACTTGTAAATCCATTCATGATTTAATTGAGTGAGGGAACTAGATATTTTCCTATAAAATTATTCTCTTTTTGTTGCTACATTTTTAATATTTACAAAATAATTTTTTGTTCCAGGATGCATGGTTGAACACTCTCGTAACCGTTGAAGTTTTGTGCTGGTTTTATGTTGGAGAATGTATTGGAAAGAGATCTATAGTTGGGTATAAAATCGAAGTGTAAATAGAATTAAGAGGGAAAAATATAGAATTTTAAATGTGTATTATATATAAATGCTAGTAAATTAATTTTTCTGTTTTGTAATTTTTCCATTTCCTTTATTATTTCTCTTTAATTAAATAAATTTCATTATACTAGATTATTAACATTATGGTTGACAGCCATACATCTCAACACACCCATTGAGTTCATCGGTTAATACATAATTGAAGCCTAAGTTATTTTTTTATTATCAACAAAGGTATAACTGGACCTCAGATAGTTTTGATGCAGTTCTTAATTTCAGAATTGTTTTCTTAGAACTTGATATAATGATTTAACATTGTAAGTAAATGTATAGCAAGGTTGTGCTGAATTAAGGTAGCTCATATTGTAGTGACATCAGTTTTTTCTGTTTGTAATGCTGTTCGAAAGTAAAGCTAGCTGCTTCAAATATAAGCTATTTCTATAAACAAAAATTGTCTTAATACGTGAATGAGTTTTTGTGAAATATATGGATTGCACCCGAATCTGTTATTACAGTTTAACTCTTTGCAGGCACTGCTTATAGCTAGGAACTGGATTTGTATACAAAATAAAGTTTTTTTCTCATAATGGATGCTATTTTTTTGTATAGACACTGTCTATAATACTTCAAGAATGTCTGTCTATCATTTTAGGTTCATTTTGTATTACAGTATTTTTGTGATTCTTCGTTTATATTCTTGGATCTTTTAATTTATAATCAAAAAAGTTCTTATGATACTCGTGGTTTTCTTCTGCTAAATTCCATATTGATTTTAATGAAGATGAAAAAGTTAACTAATAATAGTTAACAAGTAATAAAACTGACCTTTCCTATTGAGTTACAAAAATTTATTTTAATAAATTTATAATATAACCAATAGAACAATGATGAAAATCATAAATTTCATAAACCTATATGGGATTATACATAAATACATTCTAGAATATAACGGATGCAATAGTGAAATACTTATGATTAAGAATTGTGAGTGGACTATTTTATATTTTTAAATAACTGCTTACTATTAAGAAGAAAAAAACTGAAAAGATTTAATAAATATTAAAAATAACCTCTCTTATCAAGTAAGACATTTTTTTTTGATAAGTTTAAAAAAGTGAAATAGAATTTACTGGACACTTTAATATGAGAATATTGGGACCAATTTTTTGAAGCACCTTATTTATTGCTCTCCTTATTTCATATTAATTTCTTTAAAAGTTAAAATACTACAGATTAGGTAATTATGACAAAAAAATTTAAAGCAATAAAAATAAAACTTCCATTTTGGTTTTCTAACTAAGGCAAAGGAAGTTTGTTAATCGGTAGAAAAAGGTTTAAAAGTAAATGCAGGCTGTTACTATTTCACCTAATAGTAATAGCCTGCATTTATTTTTACTTTTCCTTACCTATATACGAAGTATATAGTAAGGGGAAGTATTGTGATCGTGAAAATTTTCGAATTCAAGTTTTCAACGGAAATACACGTTTTATGGTCCACCAAGTCCAAATATCCAAGCCTCGCAAAATGGTCTGTGTGTCTGTGAACAGCCTAGCTCAAAAACGAAAAGTCGTACGATACTCAAATTACTTATTTAAGGTAGGTATATGGCTGTGATTTGACAGTAACTTTTTTGTCAAAAGCGACTTACCGGAAGTGCCACTTTATATAATCGATTTTACGCTTTTTTACAATTTTCTTGAAAACGGCTCTAACGATTTTGATGAAACTTGCCTAAATTATTCTTCATAAAGGCCTTTAACTTTTCATTTATGTAATAAATCACCGAGAAATTGCAGGGAAAAAAGTTATGATGAAAAGAATATTTTTTTTGCGCATAGCTTAAAAAGTATGCATTTTATAGTAAATTATTAATACATTTATAAATTTTTACGGTAAAAAAAAAATAGAATTGTATGAAAGGAAATTAAATTATGTAAAAAACATTAAAAGAATCATCAAAATCGGACCAGTATTAGCAAAGATACAGCGCATCAGGCTAACCGGAATTAGCTATTATATCATGGATTTTACACTTTTTTACATATTTCTCGAAAACGGCTCTAACGATTTTGATGAAATTTACCTAAATTATTCTTCATAAAGGCCTTTAGCTTTTCATTTATGTAGTAAATCACCGAGGAATCGCAGGGAAAAAAGTTATGATGAAAAGAATAATTTATTTGTGCAGAGCTTAAAAAGTATGCATTTTACGGTAAATTATGTGTAGAATTGTATGAAAGGTAATCAAATTATCTAAAAAACAATACAAAGATACAGTGTATCTTATGAGGAGTACAAGACACTAGATGGATAACCGAGCGGTGGAAAGGAGACAGATGCGACCGAACCTCCTCCCATCAATTGTCAAAAATACGCTCTGTAATAATGTAATTTAAGAATGCAAAAGCAGAAATTAACTTAATGATTTCTACTTTTATATTATTTAATGGACGAAATGTTGCCATGGAAACTAAACCTAAACTTTTAAAATATATTTTCAACTTGACAAACTTAAAATATATATGTAGTGTACAGAATTGTACTAAAAAACTGTAATATTGTACCTAAGTGGGAGAAGATGTGAAGAAGTGAATGCTGCTGAGCTTATTTCAAGTATTATTTATGTGAACTCTTTAGAATTATATTAAAAAGATGATTATTATAGGACGGTTAGAAAAAGTTGTGTGATGTGCGCACCGCACCAGATTTTTATATATACTGTATTCACCTTAAATCAACAAACATATAATCTCATTTAATTTACACATATTAGGTCTTCTGAATAAAAAAAAAAAAGTTCAGTCATCATCTTACTTTTCCTGATATATTATTCTCCTAGACTGCGACTTCTGTGGTTTGCAGTGGTCAGTTTGGCCATGAGGAATGCAAAATGTTTCCAAGAAAAATCTTTCAGAACTGAGAGTTTTAGATAGTCGGTTCTCCCCAGTCTATGATAATCTTGTGCAACTTATGCAGATTCATTTATTTCACTATCAACTGCATAATTTCTTCCATTGTTGCTGATATCTTTGGAATCAGAATTTAAATTAAATTGCGATTTCTATTCATATAATAGAATATTTTCTCATGACGTTGGTGTATTGTGTTTTTTGATATTCTAGTATAAATAAAATTCATTAGTTTTATTTTTAATTTAGTATCCACAATCAGAGGCCTTTTTAAAAAAAATAAATTCCATCGTAGGAATGCAAATCATCGTAATCATCTTGATTGTATTAGAGTAAATTTGATTATAAAATATTCTTCCATTTCTTTATCTCATGTCTTGGTCAATCCGGTTTGTTTTCATTTATTTTTCACCTGTATACTATACCATCTTTAGCAATCTTCCCTTCGACGTTCTTTCTTAATGCTCTAACGATTTTGGACATTTTTGTTTTTTACTCTTTGACATCTGGAGATTACTGTCTCTTACCACTATAAGATTGCCCTTTGTAGTCCAGATCTTTGTTCTATACAATGCCATAATACTTAATCATACCTTTATTTCCACTAGCGCTTTGGACTGAAAATTTTTTGCCTGTATGTTGACACGGAAAAGTACAGTCGAACTTCTATATATCGGATATGAAGGTTCCTTAAAAAAAATTCGATACATAGAAAGATTGTAATTTTTCATCCATTTTAGGCTAAAAACAATTCATTAAAGTTAAAGAATTTTCAAAGGGAATTTTTGGGGTTGATGATGTAACAAAGGCAATTTTTTAGGGTTAAAGAAAACAAAACTGAACGATCAAAGACACTTATTGGAAAAATTGTGCAAATTACATTTGTTATTGCATATTTTTTTATATATGTACATTTATAATTTATTAAGACCACAGATAATGTGTACCTTCTTACAGCAAACACAGAGGCATTAAATGTCTTTCTGTTATGCCTTAAATTGCAGGATTTGATATATATTTTTCAAAATGAAATCAGTACCATGTGTTAAAAATTTTTTTGTTCAAATTTTTTCGCACCTCAAAATTTGTTGGCCTGGACAAATGCCCCGTCGTAAATCAGGGCCTGTACTCAATATCAAGTTTTTATATTTCTGATTTTGGAGTATCATACCTACTCCATAGGATTGAGTTAAGCATGGATAAAGTTGATTTGACATTATTTTTAGAATGCGAATTCCCCAGTTTAAGAAATCATTAACACTCTCATGCTGTCATTTATGAATGGAAAAACCCGTATTTATCTAAAAGTGCAGCGGGGATCAATTGACCCTGTCCAGCAACAATCAACAAGTGCGCTCGATTCCCTATTCTTTCCTTAAAATGTATTCAGCATTCTGAAAATGAATTAATTTAAGAAAAATCATGTGTGTTCCCACTCCATTGGTTTAAACCAGTATGGTAGCAGGCCATTAATTGATTCATTTATCAGTTCATTAACCTCATGTAAACTTCACTTTTAAATAATTTCTTTTGTCTTGACACCTCCCTCATTTGAATTTAATTTTTTTCTTCACTTTTATGAGAATTTTATGGATTAGGGATTGATGCCTTTTTTGTGATGTTCGGTCCCTCCCTCCATAACATAACCTTTTTTTTTTAGGATAATGAATCTCCCAATTATATTTTTTTATTTTATCTTTATTGATCTTTTTTAGAAAGGGAAAACTTAGAGCATTGATGTTAGTATATATTTGGTTAAATAAGTAACTAAACTAAGCATAGTAAGAAAATCAAACTTTATTCCATCAACATTTTTTTCAATAAAACGAGTATCTCTGGAACAAACGGTTATACTACAATTTAAAAAAATGCAATAATTTAAATTTTAAACGATAATAAACAATAGGCAATAGTCACTAGGGCATTGATGTGTTTCTATTGTTGAAGCACATAAGAGCACTGTTCACTATATTTTTTTAAGTTGTCAGCATGTTTAGAGAACATAGTTTTTCTAAGTTGAAGGGGAATAATATAAAGAGGAGCCGCCTTAAAGTGAGCGACTCATCATTTAGGCAAGAGAGTAGCACATGGGATTGAAAGATCCTGGAGATCAAATTTTTAACCACAATGCTATTTTTATTGTATTTTGAGAGATTATTGAAGTTATTAACAATGTAGCCATACTGCTTTCAAAATTTTAAACAGATCCAAAACTAAAATAGGTCTGAGAATTCTTGAAAGTTTATCTTACATGCCCTCATCCCTTGTGCAGAGTCAGACACGGGGTCAATTGACCCCTGTACTATACTTAATGCGTTAAATAGAAATTACATTAAATTAATCAGAAATTAGTTTATTATAACTATATACTTATCTAAACTAGTAGTTAGCTATTAATTACAGTCATTTTGATATCCATTTCATTATCATATTTGAAATTTGTTTTCATCATCAAATTTAGTTGTATACATACTATGAACTGTATGTTGTAGGTACAACCTACTTGACTAAAGACATGTCAATATGAATGAGAACTATTAAAAAATTTAGCATCTCTTAGCATAATCAGTCTAGGGATTGTTTTAATAATACTGAACAGTCTAAAACATTTCTTATTCACAAAATTGTTAAAACTAAATAGAAAAATAAGATGCTATGTCAAATAAGGTGAATCACCAAGCTCAATGCGACAATAGACCAGGCATTTTTTACTAAAAAAACAAACTTTAATTACAAACTTCAGGAACAATTATAATTACAGAACAAAAATACAAATAATTGTAAGGTGAAGAAATTAATGTTAAAAATAACATTAAAGAAGAAAAATATACAACAATATAATTAAATTAACTATTTCCTCTCTCACTATTTAATACAACATCTCAAATATACTAAATTCGTCAAAATAATAGTCATAGTGGCGATGATCTAAAAATTGGGAGGAAACTGTGACTGACTATATACAAATTTTAAGACTAATATTAAGCTGACTACAATTAAAAAGAAGGATGCTCCCGTCCTCCTATTGATTGAGCGAGGACGACCATCTGAGCCTGCGCTGCAGCTCGCAATGAGAGGATGTGACTCGCTTCTCTTTCACTCTTGGCCAGAGGGAGCGCTTTGTCAAACAGAGTAACTGCTCGCATCAAATTGCCTCTGCAAACAGACAGAACATAATAAATGTAATATTAACATTATAGGTACTTGATATAGTACAATGAAAAGTTTTATCTAATAGAATCAGCACTTGTGTCGAAAATTATTGATTCAATGAATATTTATATTCTCGCAACACTGCTATGATGACCTAATATTTTTTTTTACAAAAAAAAAAAACAAACAATGAGATACAAAGAAGTGACAAAAAATTGGTTTTGAGGAAAACTGCCCTAAAATTTGGGCTAAATTAAAAGTTCTCGAAAACATACAAACATTTTTAGATTAGATATAATAAAAACTTATAATGCTTCATTCAAATGCAAAAGTACTTTTTGTTTTCTAAAGAAATGCTTACAAGGACTTACACCAATTCACCACCAAACACAGCACTTACAAGGGCAAATATGCATTGATTATTGATTCGGAGTACCAGCTTACAAGGTGTCAGTTCAAAAAAAAAAAAAAAAAAAAAAGGTAATCGGTTATTCCGGTTATTTTATTTTCAACTATAACTGATCAGATTTAACTGATGCAAATAACTGGTTTTTGGAAAAATCAGTTACTTTTAATGAAATAACTTTCTATCATAACATTTTTTAACATATTTAACATTTTTTGATTATGCCACAAATTGGCATAGGTCGTGCAAGATCATTGGCAAGACCTTTAATTCAAGTCAATTACACATTGATCTTCGAAAATAATCTAAAAACTCTTTAGATAAGTTAAGAGCTAAAACACTGGAATAAGTGATTATTGTACAACTTTACATAGCAGCCATCATGTCTGTAGCGGTCACCGTACTAGCTAACTAATTGCTTTGTAAAATTTGTATTTATTGGAATTATTAAAATTATTACTGCTTTAAATAATGGAAAACAGCCACATAAGATCGAGCCACCTGTCAGAGGTTCATAAAGGAGGCCAGGGACCACACCGTCCACGGAAAAAGAACAATTTCAATAATTCCAATGAATACAAATTTAAAAATTGAATAAAAAGTAGTTACATTAGCACAAATGGTGTTACAGAGAGCTAGTGCGATGATCCATATGGATAAGGCAGTTGCATTGTAAAGTACCATTTTTTTTTTAAAGGAAGAATCACGCCCTGTATTTATTTTTTCTAAGGCTATAGAGGTATAATTCAATTTTCAGCAATTTTTTTATATTTCAAAGTAGATTTTTTTTAAAGGAATTTATTTTCAATTTTTTTTCCTCCGGTTTTTGGATTGAAAAAAAGAAAAAAGATTATAACCGATAGTGTAAAAAAACCGATAAAAACTGGTTATAATCGAGTGGTTTTTGACATCCCTACCACTTAGTCCCTTTTGGCACTGACAAAGGGAACCAATGGGGTGCGGATCCTGACCTGATGTTTTGGGTTTCTGCTATCCATTGAAGGCTCAAAGGTCAGAGTTAAGAAAATCGCGCACACGTCAAATCTTCGTTGATTAGGAAGGTTGATGGACTGCCCTCCTTGAACGACTTGTGCCATCGAAGAACTTGGACTCCCAAAGACCTGCTCATCAATTAATAGAAACGTTACAGTGGTGGACTTTACCAAATTAGATTGCCATTCACCCAATCCAAATTCACCTTTGGTCCACAGAACGATTCATTGCACTTTGTTACATAGACTGAAAAAGAGGTTAAAAGGAATGCATCCCCTGACTGGCAGCTTGGAGGTGACTGAAACCGGTTGCATTTCAAAGATACATCCCCCTCCATTTAGTCCAGCAGGTTAGCATGTGCTGTGGTGTATCCTCTAGAAAAAAGTGGATGCATGAACGCACCATACATTTTTGTTTATCAATAATATTTTTTCATCATCTGGACATAATTTAGTTTTTCAGAGTTTGTTACACTTCTTTGCTTCAAATTACCTCATCTTATCTTTTCCAAGTTGTAAACTTTTTTAAAAAAGAATAGTGCCAACTGGTAGAAAACAGAATTAATGAACAATACAAGAATATGTCTGATGCATATATTAATTAAAATTTGTAATCAGATTGTAATGATTCAAGAACACTGAAAAATTATTAATTTTAAATTTAATGATAGACAACTTGATTATTATTGTACAAATTTATACTTACTTTTGAACTTCGATTGATGCTAATGTCTCATATGCAAATTCACATTTTGGATCAACTTCAATTCCTTTTTCTATCAATTTCGAAGCCTTTTCAATATCACCTTTCCATTGTAAGTACAACAAACCTAAAATATAATGTTCATTGTAATTTAAAATTCCTAAAATAGTTTTTATTGAGTATATGTTCATGTAAGTTAATGATGGTAAATCATAATTTTTCTACTGAAGTTGAGCTATGTATACTGTAGAATTAATATTTTCATGTCAAATCAATACCTACTTATTTGTCCTGAAGGCTAATTAGAGTAAGTTTGTCACCCAGCAGTGTATATACAAACATACATACATATACACATATTATTGAATATATATTCATCTAATGATAAATTCAAATACCTTTATGCACTAAAATAGAAGCATTTTTTTCATCTGCTTTTATTCCTAGATCAAATGTAGCTTCTGCCTTTTCATAATCTTGAGCATCATTATATACCTATAGAAAAAAGGACATATTAAATTTAATATATGTATGAATTAGTTAGATGGTATTAATTTAATATATCTAGTATCTACCAACACATCTAAAGATATACAAAGCCAAAATAATTGATTGGTTAGTTAAACAAAGCCAAAATAATCATATTTTTCAGATAATTAAAATAGTTTATTAGACTTGGGTAATTAAAAAATATATTTAATGAATTATTAAATAACTAATTTATGAACTACTAGCTTCTACCCACGGCTTTGCTCAGGAATACAGTTGAGTCTCTATGATCCGACACAAATGTCAGATTACTGGAGCTGAATAAAAACGTACAACTTTAGGAAGGCACTCAATATAATATGTAAGTAAGTATTTATTATGATAGATGTGTACAAATATATGTTTGCACATGCTATATTAAAAATATTTTAAAAAAGTAGTAACAGTAAAAGTAAATGTAACAGAGAAAAAATAGAAATTACATTTATAGAAGGCCATTTCCACTCATTATTTTTCCAATTCCACTGGATTCAGATATAATCAAATCACAAGAAGGAACTTTAGAAACAACCAAAACAGATAGAATAATAACAAAAAAGATATGTTTTACTGTGGAGAAAAATAATCCACCTGTAAAAGACAATTAAAGACTGAGACAGAACACCTTTCTGTCCCTCTCTCACAGTGACAACTGGTAACTTGAATGCTTCAAGTATAATTATACCGATAAGCACAGTGTCGGAATACTGGATGTGTCAGAGTGGCAAGTGTCAGACTATAGAGACTCAACTGTATTTCATTTCTGCCATCTTGTTTTAATTTATCTTGGTAAGAGTCTAGCATTTATAGTTACGATAACTATAACTTATATGTTCACTTGTGTTATAATCAAAATTAAATATAACAATAGAATACTATTATCAGTACTCACTGACTGACTGACTTTGCTATAACTGTATCTCAAAAACAACAATGCCTATGAATGAAGCAGAAATTTTGTGCTATGCTTCAAAATAAGTAATACAACTGGCCTAGCTTAGTCAGTTCAAATGGGTTTGAATTGCACCCTTTAGTGATGGTTTGTGTCAACACAACAAAAAACTCTCCAGCAAAATACCATATATATATATATAGAGATCTACCAGTTACTGTCCCTAAGCTGTTGCCTGACTGTTTCATTTATTATAAGATATTAGGAAGGAAAAATACCAAACACTAACCTGAGCTAAAAGCATATAACCTTCTGGTGTATTAGGAAATTTGTTTATTGCATTTTGAAGACCTTTCTTAGCTGTCTGTGCTATACTCGTGTCATTTCTTGATATACCAAGACGATACTCAGCATATAATTTTTGAACTAATACAAGACCAGAAGTAGGATGTAGTGCGATTGCTTTTTGGAATTCTTCAACTGCTTCTTCTAATTTCTCACCAAGAAGATACATCTGCAGACAGAAGTGTTAAATTAAATAAGTAAAACTATAACTGGATATGTTTTTAATTTTATAATAAGAGAATAATTACAAAAGGGATCAAAAATAAAAGTTGAATTTAAGTAAGAATTTAGGCAAAATTGTATTTTATTCATAGTTAATTTAGGTATAATTTTTAGATATATTTTAATTCCTAAGTTTTCACCAAACTTTAGTCTTGACGATTTCCATAAAAGTAAAATGGAAATATTTCAGATGTATAATTTACATAACCAACTTCAACAAATAATTGTTTATTATCTATTATATATTTATGGACATAATTAATGGACCACCTTATTTATTTAGTTTAAAATCAACTCTGTTATCTATATGCCTTATTTTAACTGTTATAGGTGTTATCATAATCAAAATAAACTGTAAAGTAATGCTTTATTTACTTTTATACAGATTAATACAATTTGTAGTATTACTTTATTTGTTGCCCTTCCATTCTGCTATACTTATAATTTATTTTCAATTATTTTTTTTCCTTTGTCGGTTTCATTTGATTTTATTCTTAATTTTAAACTTTTTATTTTTTTTTTCAATGGCTCCTTCAGTCAGGCATTTGAGCGAGTGCGATTGTGTAAAGGAGACGAGATGTAAATCATTCGACAATCAGAAGGGTTATATGGTGCTTCAGAGAAATGGGTTCACACCAAAAGGAACAGGGTTGAGGTGAATATGTGAATGGTATTAGAAGATTAGGAGAATGCTCTGTTAGCAGATAAGGAGAGAGTTGGTTTTAAATTTTCAGATGGGTATGGATATACTTAAGGAACAGGTTTGCCCCATGCTGAAAAATTTCTCAGGTGGCTCAATAGATGCTATAGGGCGGCATTACCTTGGATCCCAGTACCGAATACCTTGTTGAACGATGAAGATCTCCATCTTCAAAAAGGTACTTACAAGACATAATCGAGGAACAGGTAGTACCATTTGTACTCTACATCATTGAAGAATTCTCGCTAAGCAAGGCACCATAGAGCACATATTAGGTGAAGTGAATAAAACTGAGCACGTGCTCCACTATGTAAGTACTCAGTAAAATGAGTATGAGTTCCTCAAAAAATTGAGCAGATGCTCCAGTTTGATGTGAATAAAGAGAAGAAATGGAATACTAGTTCACTTATATTTAGAGCACTTGCTCCAAATATGCATTGATTATTGATTCGGAGTACCAGCGCACCTTTCTAAGTGAATAAAACTGCGAACGTGCTCCATTATGTGACTAAGTACTTTTTCATAGACATGCTAAATTTTATTCACTTCTCCTATTGTGGAGAACTACCTGAATAAGGAATGAAGTCTACAAAGCTGTGATAAATATGCAGATACCTCCGAAATTGGTAAGACTCACGTGCATAACAATGGAGGGTAACTTGTGCTGTGTGCAAATGTTCCGGGATCTTTCAAGAAGGTTCAACACAGAGATAGGGGTCCGTCAGGGAAATGGTTTGGCCTGTCTTGTATTTAACATGGCTCTTGAGGCAGCTGTAAGGAACTCTGGTATTCACACCTTTGGGGCACTCCTAAATAGCCTTGTTCAGGTGCTCGGATATTCAGAAGATCTGCTTGCTGGAAGAACACTGGAGGCAGTCAGAGAGGCCTTTGAAGCGGCAGAATCACATATGGTGTTACTAATATATGGAAAAAAAACAAATACGTGTGTGTGAACCCAATGCAGGATATCCGGGAAGGCTTTGGACAGTTGGGTTCACACTTAGGACTTAGGCTCCCAAGTGAATTGCCAGAATGACATTGGGGAAGAGATAAGGCAGGTGAATTCTGGCTGGTAATTGGTGCTCCTTTGCACTTCAAAAACAACTTGTCTAAATCGACAGATTTCATAATGTACAAAACATTGATTCGACCTGTTCTGACATATGGCTCCGAAGCCTGGACTCTTACAATAAGAACTGGAACTGGCCAGGTTTGAATGGAAGATCCTGAGGAGAATTTATGGGGCTGTAAATGTTAACGGGGACTGGAGAAGAATAACAAACGTAGAACTGAAAGGACTATACAAGGACTTAGACGTGGTTGATGTGTTTAAATCTTCTTGATTACGATGGGCAGGCTACGTAGCAAGGATGAATCCCGAGCAAATCCTATCTAAAGTTCTATTGGAGCACGGAAGGTTGGACGCCCTAGGCTTCGATGGGAGGACTGTATTGCTGCCGGTGCATTATCGATACTTGGTATTCGTAACTGGAAGGCAGCAGCATGAAACAAAAACAACTAGCGGTCAATGATGGAGCAGGTCATGTCTCAATGTGTGGGTTGTAAAGCCATATGAAAAAAGTGTTCCCACTATTTTTTTCGGTAGCTCCAAGTAACAGTACCTGGTAATATCATATTCACATGAAATGTCAATTTTAGAAGATTAAAACAGAATAAATTTCTGGCACATTAATTTTTTTTAAATGTTTCTCTAATTTCCTAGTTTGAAAATGGTTATATATGATTTTCAACTAAACAGAGATTTATTTGACAAGAAAAACAGTAATAATATTAACTTACTTGTGCTCTTTGGTGTGGTATATCAGGGTTGTTTGGATCGATAATAGCAGCTTTGTCAAAATCTGCCATTGCATTGTCAATTTCCTCAGCTTGCATGTACAGGCACGCTCGTTTAAGCAACGCATTAGCTTGAACCTGCGAGAAAACAGAAAAATCGCACAAATCTAATTAATTAGCTAATTAACGTGACCCATCAAAAAACTCATATGACTAAATTCAGTAATTTCAATAAATATAACTGGTTTTTAAAAAATCAAAATATAAGTATTTTAACATTATTAAATAAGTTACATTATTATTCACCTACCAAGTTTACTAATATTCAACCAATTTTATATATGTATTCTATAATTCGCTGAAGTTGAAGTTTCTATTCTGTTTTTTATTTGATTTATTTTTTGTCATGTTACTCCCACCTTTATGAAAATAAAGGTACTTCTTTTCCTCAGTACTTTGCTGCTGAAGGCAGACCTTTGCTTGCTAAGTAACACCTATAACTTTGTTTCTGAAGCATCTACTACAGGCATATTTTGGAAATTATTTTTTCATTTTTATCCTAGTTAGTTTAATTTAAATTTAAGGTAAGGATCTATCGAAGGAATACATTGCACAGGGTGCAGCAGCATAACTTCATTTTTTCAAAACTTAATAAAATCCATTGTATGAATCAGAAAAATTTTATTTATTTTTTATAATGTAGGCGCATGCCTAAAGTTTTGTTTTACATAGTTTTGAAGATCAAATCAGATAGGTGGCGTCCCGCATTCTCCATACACTGAGTAAAGCGATTTCTGGTGTAGCAGGTGTATGTTGGTAATTTCTTCCTGGATATCGGTCTTCAAATCTTGTAGGTCCTTGGATGGTTCACATAAACACGGGATTTCAAAAAACCCTATAGAAAAAAATCAAAAGGGACCAAATCGGGAGAGCGGGCCGGGCCGGCCACTCCAAATCGTCCCTAATTGAGATGAGGCACTCTGGGAAGTATTCCCTCAAAACAGCCATCGATGCTCTTGAAGTGTGTGCCGTTGCACCGTCCAAGTCCAAGGGTAGACGCATGTTTTGATTGAACAATTGATTTCCGATCCGGGACAGAGCCCAACGGGGCTAAATTAAAGCGATTCCGAAAGGCGAGATGGGTTGCGATCACAGAACATCCACTCGAAAAGTAGGCCTCAACGGCAAAACCACGCTCCTCACTGTTCCAATGCATGATGGCGACTGAACTGTGTCGGGACAAAACTTTATAGTCCCGCCTCTCAAACGAGACTTCTAGCGCTCCGCTACGACATCAACTGACTGAATGGCACGCATTTTAAAAAAGGAAGTTATGCTGCCGCACCCTGTACTATATAAGTTCCAAATTTTGTGGTTTATAACAAATTAATTTTTAATAATAGTAAATTTTCCCCCCAAACTGCCCATAAATATAAGTTTACCATAAATAATCATTGAAATTTTTAAATTTACTGTTTCAAAAAAAATATATATGAGAATAAAAATTCCTTCTTACCTTAACATCGGAAGACAAATTAATAAGAAATGTAAGGTCAGCCATTGCTTCTTTTATTTGCCAAGTAAGGATGTACATAGAAGATCTGAGGAGAAGAGCATGCTCCTTTGCTTTATCCGAACTTGGATTTTCCAGTTCCTCGGTACAAGGACCAATTATTTCAGAGTACTTCTCTTCCACCATTGCCTGCTTCGCTTTTTCAATCCCTCTACAGCAGGTATAAATTTACACATGTTGACATCCTAAATAATGTTTTTATTCAAAATGAAGTTTTGTTTTTTACGACTATTAAGGCAATTAAAAACTTATATCAAATTATTAAACCCAGTTGGCTCTGCCCTAACTGGCATAGCTGGGAATGACAGGACACTGAATAGGACAAATATCAGATAATGGAAATAAAGAAAGAAATATGGTAAAACTATGATAAATCGTACATTAGCTCCAACATGGCGGCAGGACCCGCAATACGACACAACTTTCCATACAGGGTTTCGGACTGCTATTTTGATGTCTTCCATTGACATTCCAATTCTCCTAATTTTGGAAAAACCCATGTCTCCCCACCACTCCATAACTTCCTGAGTTCGATAGACCAGAGCTAAGAGCATTTATTAAATATATTTGTGCAGGCTTACACCGAGTAAAGTTTAATTGAATAAAAACATAAATATTAACAAGTGGACCGAGATCAGATCTGTGCTCAGATGACAAAATGTAATAATTCACTTTTTCTTAAAAAAATGTTTTTTCATATTCCGGAATCTCTTTTATTAATGCTTTCGTTTTAGTCATAAAAAATAAAATAAAAACAGAAATAAAATTTATAATATAAGCATACCTCAGTTCCTTATCTGAAGTTACAGTTTTAGGTAGGTCTGCTATCACAGGATCATGAGCAAATGAAGCAAAATAGGCTTTAATAAAGTAATCTGATGGAAGAACAATGCTCCTAGATTTCATAAATTTGTCAGCTTCTTCCTTGCCTTAAACAAATAAAAATTTATTAGATTTTCATGCTCAAAGAGACAACTTTATTTTTTAAGAGGTGCTGTCCACATATATATGGGGTTGCTACTATATATACACAGCATACTATAAATTTTATTTAGACAATTTATTGGAAGACATAAAAAATATAGTACACATGTCTTATAATTACTGTATCATTTATTTATTTATTTTATTTTATTTTTTTTAAAGTTGTTTTTTTTTTCATAAAGGGCCAATTCACTATGATGACTGGTCCATGACGAGGGGTGGCTCTTCATACTGTAAGAGGTTTGACTCTACCCACACATTTACATATTGTTAGATCCTTTAACCTGCTTTATGTCATATTTATAACCCAGGCGGTGATCTATATGAAAGCCAGTCTGTATGTCGGCATACAGCTCTTCACAGGTGCCGTTTTCGCAACCCCAGTTGGGTACAAACACATCA
This sequence comes from Rhaphigaster nebulosa, assembly GCA_948150685.1. Taxonomy (NCBI): domain Eukaryota; kingdom Metazoa; phylum Arthropoda; class Insecta; order Hemiptera; family Pentatomidae; genus Rhaphigaster; species Rhaphigaster nebulosa. Next base: position 30,776,234 of record OX411312.1, on the reverse strand, counting down.
GATCATGATCAATTAATTATGAAGGGTGATTCAAGATTTAAATTTAATTAATGAGAACACAAAGTCAATTAGTTTACCAACTTATGTACTTTTATTTTTATATTCGAAACTAAAGTTTAGAACATTTCAACAATGATTAAATTTTACAACAATGAGTGTTTCAATAGTATAAATAATACCAATGTACCTACTATATATTTTTTAAATTTCTACGTACCTTTATGATGTAGCAAGCATGGTTTCGTGTAGCAAGTTTGAGTCGGATCTTTAAGTTACCCAAACACTTTCATACTTGTATGATCACAAACCAGTCAATGGACCAGGCTTTTAATCTGTGTGAAAGTGAATGGGCCCCTTTAGTTCCTTCAGATTTGTTGTACATACCAAAACAAAAAAACATTGTTATACAATTGACTTTACTTTGACTATGCCCCAGAAAACTTAATCGAGAAGTTTTAGTGATTCTAACTTATTTATGGCTGGTTCTAATCTATGAATAGTAAATATTCTTCAGATTAGAGCATTGAGAAATAATCCAGAATAAGTATCTAATTAATTTTACTCCAACCAAAATTAATATTTTATTAAATAAACAAAAATACAAAATATTAGCAAGAAACTGATTCCTAAAACATACCAATAACTTTTAGAATTCTGTCGGCTGCTGATAATGTTTCCATGTTGTTGAAATTTTCCAAAAGACAAACAGCAGTCACATCTTCAAGAGCTTGCCTAATCTTTCCAAGTTTCTCAGCAGCTTTGTATCTCCTAGACAGAGCCTTGAGGTAGTCAGGTTTTAATTTCAAAGCAGCAGAACAATCATCCACTATTTTCTGCGTTTCGTTCTAAAAAATTAAGAATATAAAGGGTTTTGTAATAAAGTTTCAGAAAATGGTCAAATACTGTACTTAATGATGATGGTTTTAAAGGCACTTTTTTTTTTTTTTTTTAACATAAATGACAATAGCTTTATTACATTTTTTTTTTTTTTTTTTTTTTTTTTTTTACCACATGAAAAATTAATAATGAATGATGACAATAAAAATAAGAGCACACAACTTTTTTTTTTTTTTTTTTTTTAATCTAAACTGTTTTCCCAACTATCAAACAATAAGAAAAAAACAAAATATAGGTTGCGGGAAAAATGCTCGCTCACAAGGATACAAAATATAATGAATAAAAAATGTAACTATGACAGTATTTAGGAATGCAGCAAAGGAATATGAACCGATATGAATAGTTTAAACCTATAACAAAGCAGCAAACTTTTTTTTGGTATTATTTCTGATTATTTTATTTACTATAACTCTAAATAAATCATATCTATGGACTTCCGCTTGCTCAAGAAATATACAAGAGTCCCTTGTTGGCGGAGGTCAGACGAATAACAATCTATTACTTTATTTATGTATAACACAAGGCAAGCAACCACTAGGATCATTTTTATTTTAGTTGTGTAGTGTGTATATTAAGGTCTTTTTAAATAGTTGTCTTGAAAATAACGTACTATAAACTTCAGTGTTCTTTAGAAATTAAATTAAATTTCTATAGCATTTATACTCTTGTATAAAGTGCTGTACAAGTCGGTAGATATATCGGTAAGGTCTAAATATATGTATAGCATTCTGCTAAAATTTTTACACTCTCTAATAAATCCCACGAGATATTATGTGGAGTGCCCTCCTGTCAATAAGCTATATGAAACAATCTTCTTCTTCTTCCATGGGCGCGACAACCCATTACTGAGTCCTGGCCTCCTCAAGCATCTCCGCCAGTTCTATCGTTAAGTGCAGCCATCTTCCAATTCCAAATTCCGAGCAGGGTTTTTGAGTCCTCTCTTACACTATTCATCAATTGAAGCTTCGGGCATCCTCTTGGTCTGGTGCCATGCAGGTCATCATCCAGAAGTTTTCTTGGGATCTCACTGGGCACCATCCTGGCGACATGGCCTGCCCATCGCAGTCTGCTGAGCCTTACAACTCTTGCCACATCTAGCTCATTAAGCATGGAATACACTTCTCTGTTTGTCCGCACTCTCCACGCTGATCCAATTTTTACTGGGCCATAAATGCCTCTTAAGATTTCTCTCTCAAATATTAGGAGACCCCTTTCATCAGACTTTGAGAAGGCCCATGTTTCTGACCCATAGGTAAGCACTGGCCTGATCAGTGTCTTGAAAAGCTTAGTTTTTGTAGTTCTGGATAGAGAACTACTTCCCAGATGCCGACGTAGTCCAAAATATCATCCATTGGCTGATGCTATTAGCCTCTTTATCTCAGCCGAAACGTCATTATCAGCATTAACCTGTGATTCCAGATACACAAACTGATCAACTCATTCAAATGAGTGAGGACCAATCTAGATAAAATCTTCGTAAGGACCTCTGGTTTGACCAGACATTATGTACTTGGTTTTACGGTTGTTAACCGCAAGTCCTAGCTTCTTAGCAGCATTCTCGAGTGCAAAGAAGGCTTCTTCCACAGCAGCTTTTGATCTACCAACATTATCGAGGATGTTGGCATAGCCCAAAATTTGTACCATAGGATTGAAAATCGTTCTGCTGGTCTGAATCTTCGATTCTCTAATAGCTTGTTCAAGGCCAATAAAAAAGAGCAGACAGGTAAGGGAATCTCCTTGTCTAACACCATTTTAACAGGTAAATCCATCTGATAGATCTCCCTGAACACACACACAACATTGCTCATCGTCAGTTTTATCAGATGGATAAGCTTAACAGGAATATAAAGATTTTTCACCGCCTGATACAGAGACTCATGCTGGATACTATCGATGAATAGGTGGTGTGTTTAGATCTGGTATTCTCTTCCTCGTTCTAAAATGGTTCGTAAGGTGAATATCTGATCTGTCGTAGATTTACCTTTATGGAAGCCACACTGGTAATTTCTCAAGACTCTCTCAACGTAAGGTAGTAATCGTTGATATAATATATTTGAGAATATTTTACAGGCACATGGTAGGTGAGAGATCCCCCAATAATTATTACATACAAGAAGATCTCTCTTCTTGTGAGATAGACACAGAACTGTCTTATTCGGTCGGAATCATTTCCTCTGCCCAGATCTCGAGAAGAATATGTTTTTCCTCTTTTCTACGCTGCCTATAGATTTCAACTGAGGCTCGAGTATGTGTCTTCCGAAGCATGGATTTGTAGGCTTTGTTCTTCTGTGCAGTGGCATTGCTACAATCATTGTCAGACCAGGGTGATCTTCTCTTTATGGGATTGTGGCCGATCACTTCCTCTGCTGTGTCTCATTGAGGGTCTTCTCAATGGTCGACCACATTTCATTAACATCTGTAGATGGCATATTGGAGAGCTTTTCATTAACTATTTTAACATATGCTTCATAGACCTCGGGCTCCTTAAGCTTTTGTAAATTAAACTTTTTACTTCTTAGCTCTCGCCTTGTTTTCACTATTGAGATCCTCTCACTTTGGCCATAGTCAAAAAATGGTCTGAGTTCATATTAGCTCCTCGGAAGGTTCTGACATCAAGGAGGTTTGACCTATGCCTGTCCCTTATTGGAAAGTGATCGATCTGGTTGACTGTGTTTCCATCAGATGATTTCCATGTGCCAATATGGATTCTTTTGTGCAGGAACATACTGCTGCCAATTACAAGATTTTGTGATATACAAAAATTAACAAGTCCATTATCCATTATCTTTACAGATATCGTGCAGGCTATGTTTAACGATAGTTAGGAGATAAATTGCTTCCTTGCCAACCTTTGCATTAAAGTTTCCTGTAATTATTATTATATCAGAACGAGGGCATGCTTTAATAGATTTTTCTAATAATTCATAATACTCTTTCTTGACTTGCTCATCTGATGTTTCAATAAGAGCATGACAGCTAAATAGAGTATAATTGAAAAATCTTCCCTTTACCTTGATAAGACTCATTTGGTGGGTTATAGGCTTGTAGTCGATGATAAATTGCCTGAGTTTTTCCCCTACAAGTATGAAATAATAATATGTGGTAATTCTAGTGCGTCCTATCGTTAAGGTGATCAGCACTACTTCGTCTCTTCTTGATATTTAGGGTTCTGACAGGTTAGTTTATAAACAGGACTTCATCATTTTTAGCTTGCTGCCCCTAGTTCTATATCAAATATATTGCCATTCCTGTTATTGTATCAGACAGTTTGTTTCATAAAATACCATAAATGATCAGGCACAATAAGAATCTTACACTGAACATTCTTCCAAGTTAAGGTCTAAGATTTTGTTAAATACGACAATGTATTGACTACCAATGGGTTCAATGAAAATGAATTATTTATAGCTTTAAAGACAAATTCTTAATCTAGATAATGCATGCTGTTTAATCTAATATAATTTTGAAATGTTTAACAACTCGATTAATTTCTACATAATCTGTAAGAAATGCTGAACAATATTGCAGTATTGAAAATATTTGAATATCTCAAGCAATAACAAAATAGAACATTTCATTTTATTCCCACTAAAAACAACCTTAATATATATATTTTGACGAGTTAAATGAATTTAAAGGAACTAAACCTTATAAATCTAAAAACATATTTCATATTAGATAATATTTATACTATAGAAATGAGTAATGTGTATGATAAGAAATAAAAAGAAGTTCTAAGAGGTTTTACCGCAGTTTGTAAATAAAACATGTATTACGGTACAACCTCCGTAATGTTATTGCTTATAAGGTTTAACATCCTTATGAGCTCTAACTAAGGCAGCAAGGACAGATTATCCTACAGGTAACCAACCTATTCTAGCCAGAGTATGAAAGCTAAAATTTACTAAGTGGGGCCACTGCAAAATACAAGTCACAAACTGGATTTGAACCAGCATTGCTTCTGTCTCAAAATAATGAAATGCTATATCAACACATGTAGTTTGGACTACTACAACACTATTTTATATATTTGGAAGTTATTGTTAATGACGGAACCATATCTTATCACATTAAAATTCCCAAACATAAACATTTAAAGGGAAGAAATGATAAAAAGATAATTTCTTAGAATAATGGGCAGGATACTTCAGGTGCAAGACTAGTAGGAAAAATACCGAACTTTAAAAAGTATGAGCTGTTTTTTTTTTTAAAGAGGAAAGTTTATGGGAAATTATAGAGTAGGATCATCTTGCTCCAATAGCCACTTTAAAAATTAACTAGTATACCCGAGTGAGAACTCTCGCATTACATATCTTAATGAAATCGAAGTATAAGCGATAAACAATATAATTTTATCAAGAAAGTTTATTTAACACACACATATAGTGAAGCTTTATAATAGTTTATAATGACTATGTTCAAGTAATACTTAATACTTACTAAGTAATTAACTTTCCCTACTGGAAAGTACCCCCTCAGTTTAACATTTAAGCAATAAGACTCTACTATACCACTTTCTGTTTGCAGCATTCCATCATTCATGGAAACATAAAAACAATATTTTATTTACAAAATGTTTTCACAGTTTTTAATACGTTTATGTTAACAGTCTGAACTGGCTTTAAAAGGTATAAACTTGCCATCGTGCGTTATCTCGAAAACAGTAGGTTTTTAAGCTTTAAAACGCTGGGCCAATAAGCTCCATAGGAGCGTATGTGATCTTGATGCCAGCGTCAAAATCTTTAAAACCCAACTTATCCCGTCTCGATCTGCCGTCTCTCAGTCGTCAAAGTTTTGAAACCTTCCAGTTTTTTCATCACTTTTATTTAAGCCCTTGTAAGATTTTAAGAAACAAAATTGGAATTCGTCACATCTCCGTGAAATTTTCTTTCTTTTGATACCTCACTTGTCAAAATCCATGAGCCGGAAAAGGGATCTATACTACCGTAATAATAAATAGTAGTGATTGAAAAAATAAAAACGAATCAATTAGATTATTGTTTTCAACCGCCTTATTGTTTCCTTCTGATACCTGCCTCATATTTATATTAGTGATAAATGTAAAAAATATTATAGAAAAAATGCATTCAGAGCGTTATTATGATGGATCGTTATAATCACTAAAGTTTCAAAGTAAAACCACTAAGACCGAGACCAAGAAAAATGAGCTTTATAAATCGAGACACTAAAACTGTTAAAAATGGGAGCGTTATAACGAAGTTTTACTGCATATAATTTATAAGGACAATGCTACTAAGTTTGATAAAACCAAAAACATAGTCTAAGGCGTAGTCTTTGGCATAATGCAAGAATGACAAAAAAAATTCATTTCAAACCTTGACATGAATCGACCAATATTTATTATAAAGAGGAGTTTAAATATTAATACTTATAATTTCCTTCTGATCAATTGATAGGAATTAATTTTGGGAGTAAAATTGTTCATTGAAGAACTAATAGATACAATATTGTGCAATTGGTGTGTATGCTTGAGATTAAACAAAATATAAAATACTTAGTATAATAAATTAATTGAACATTCACGATTTGTTTTGATAACCAAATCATGAATACAAATAAGGAATCAGTAATAGATAGATTTGAATCAATCAAATTTAAAAGTTTGCAACTTTAAGAAACCAAACTAATGCAAGAGCAATAACAAACATTTTAACAAGTTACAGCAATTAAAGAGAGTAATGGATAAATGTTAAAACAATAACTTTAAATTATTTACCAGAACATCGTATGAAGCCGCCCTGTTTTGATATAGAGTAGCCAAGTGTTCGGTGTCGTTAGTTGGACACATAGAGATGGCTTCAGTATAACAACGGATAGCTTCATTATATTCCCCTTTCTTGTAAAAAGAATTTCCTAAATTTTTAAGCTTCATGCTTCTCTCCAATGGAGTCTGAAACAGAAGTTTAAAATTAATAAATTTTGAATAAAAAACTAAGCTACTAAAATAAACATCAACTGTTATCAGCATTACATAACCAACATGTTGACAAGTTTAAATCATAAAATAAAGAATCTACACAATAAAATCACATGAAACTTATTTAATAATTAGCAGAGAAAATCAAAACCTCTTCTACTTTATGGTTTTCTTGCTTAGTTTCACTTGTGTCATCTTTAGGAACAGTTTTCTTCTTTGAGGGCTTGCAAATTCCATTTTTATCAGAATCAGTTATCTTCGCCTGTTTTTTTGTCATAAAATAATATGTACCGGCTACAGCAGGTATTCCTATGAGGATGGCTAAAATCCATTTCGACCAAGAATATTTCGGAACAATTGGCTCATTAGACATACTTAATACTGCTCGCACACTTCAGGCATTAAAGGCAACCACTAGGAAGGTTCTGAAAGATATTTTTTGATGAAATGTCCCCGAAAAATATTAAATTACGAATAACAGGATTTACTAGTAGTTAATACATAATACGCTATATGTGCACTATTTAATAGAATAATTCGAATTTATGACTGCCAGCAAACCAACTGATTTATTTTAGATCTACCAATTTTAATCCATTGAATTATTAGATGATTATCATAACAGTTAAAATTATATTTCTATTAATAGATGTGTAAAATAAAATGTGCGGTCAGAAAACATAATTCTTTGCTGCGCCTTTTGGAACCGGCTATCAAACATTGTGCATTAAGTAGGGTGATATGGGGCAAGTGCGCACTAAATTTTATACAAAGTTCGTCTTTAGAGAACTATAAATATTTTATTTTTGAAGCTAGATTTTTCCTCTTTTTTTTTTTAGATGTTCCTTAGAGAATTATGTTTAAACATTACATTCAAGGCTACGTTTCAATCATGTCCATTTAGATTAGCTTGATAATTTAATTAAATAGTACTTAGTCCGCACTTGCCCCTGCCTTAAGTGGTAAGTGCGTATAAGATATCTGAAAGGTTCATTATACAAGTAAGAGCGGTTTTGGGATAAGTGCAAATTAGTTCGGTGGAGGATTATTAAATCTGTGTAATTATCGAAAAATGTTAAAGCTTCTCTGAGATTCAAATTTTACAATATTTTTTGAGTTATGAAAGTGAGATGTGGAAAAAATTGAATGAATGTAATGACAAACTTTTTTTGTTTTAATTCGCTATTCCGTATCTGGCTCGATAAAACATGATAGGGCAAGTCTACCTATGTTGTGTAAGCACGCACACAACAGAGGTCTGCTTGTCTCTACTATCATGTTTTGTTGGTTGACTGTGGTCACGCGCTTAAAATATAGAAAACTGCCAAGGAAAAATGTAAATCACAAAGTATTTGATTCGCTCACGGAAAAAAGAAAGATCCTACTGGTAGATAAACACCGAAATATACCGAAAATACAGCAGTCCTGCAAATCTTTACAAATCGCTATTCTTCACCTTAGCGAACTTTCTTGGGTGATTTCTGATAGATCGGTGTTTAGGCTTCATGCTTTGTAAAGGACAGTTCTTACCAGTAGATGGTTTGGATTTAACCAGACAATTATGCACTTATCCCGAAAACGCACTTGCCCCACATTACCATGCATAAAAAAATATGCATTATGTAACAATCATTTTCTTACATAAACATTTTTATAAATTTATTCTAGTTTGAAAAGTGATCAAATACGATTTTCGAAACATGGTAAAACTATTGGTCAACCAACCAGAATTAATTGCTTAAAACTGGAGGATAGCTTCTGTTCATACAGTTCCCATCCATCCAGAATCCAGAACTCTGCGAACCACTAAGAAATTTAATCATGTGCAGACCACGCCCACCTCCGACTTGGAGATTAGTATACTGATACTGGCCAGTACCAGTGTACTGGTATAGATCGAGAAAACTAATCCGCCAAATGGCCCTTTTGGTTCTTTTTGCCAAACCCTGAGGTTATGTAGAGGTTGCCGCCGCGTACTAATCAGAGTGGTGTAGTAATGTTTCATTTTCGGAACTACTGCGAAACTAACATTAACTGACCCAGGTGGCAATGGAATCCAAACCGTTCCGAACCTTTCACTCTAGGAACCCTTCGCTTCAACGTGCTCGGCCAGCAAGACCTTCGGGGATTAGGATGTTTAGAAGTGCATTTTGAGGCACATTTATAGTGCATTTATCTGTTAAAACTCTTAACACTCAAAGCTCAGACAAGGTAAACAATAAAAAAGTAATAACTAAAAAGATACAGGAAGATACAATGGAACCCTCTCGCGGACCAGCGGTTGGGAACCACTGTTCTAATATGTTAATCCGTGGTTTATGTTCCTAAAACAGTACTAGGAACACCCACGCACTTTTCTGCTTTGTGAGTAAGCTAAGGACTATGGTACTTCACTAAAAACAGTGTATCACATCATAACCTTGGAGATTCAATTTTGAATTTTCTCATCGGATCTCTTCGTTTTCAAATCTGGAACATACCTTTGCTGACGATGCCATAGGAATCAAGTTCAAGAATATTGTTATTAAGAACCTCCCTATCCCTCGAGAAATATCAGGTTTGAAATTTGTTTCTCCTTTTGTAGACCAGAGTCTAGTCTCTAGATGCAATTCGTTTACTCAAAATGAGACAAAAGAAGCTTAGACAAAACATCTGTCTACAATCAGTTGGCTAACTTAAATCAATTAGTCGTGAACAAGATCTTATAAAACTTAACTATTCATTATCATCTCCCCAAGTAATTATCTATTTTGATTTACAAGTAGATTAAAACGGACAAATTCTCAAGAGCGGAAAGTTTCTTGTCTTATTGTTCCTTGTGTGGACTGCTATTCATTAGTCTCTGATTGTGACTAATGGACAAAACTGGCAATTATTGAATTCTTATTCATCACATTCCGTAATTTATTGGTTACATTTGGAAGGCGAAATTTTATAATGGAGTCCGGGTAAATCATAATATTTATAATGTCAATTGGATAGTAATCTACAATAATGGAAAATAATTTCAACACATGAATTTGGAACGATTATGTCATAGTGGTTTCACTGCCATTAGGTACTCATATTTTTTATAAGATTTTAATTATGTATATTCTTAATTACAACAACAATTTCCAATAATACATCCATACTTTATTTTCATTTTCATAACTATCATTATTTTTCTTTAATATGTATAAAATTATTACATATTTTTAAAATCTAAATTTATTTAATGTTTAAGTTGGATTAGTTGGTCATATATGAGTTTAAATGAGTTACTTTGTACATTTTTATCTGACATACAAAAGGGCAACACTGTATTATGGAGTATCAAGATTCTCACTTCAGAGTTGAGGAGAAGTTAATTTTAGTTGTTCTTTCATTTGAGCAATGTACGTATGTCTTAACCCTATAGCGTGTAATAAACTTTAACCTTTGTAGTATTAATAACCTTTGTAGTATTTTTAAATATGAGGTACTTTTGTTGAAGAAGCACTTATTTAAGTGTAGTTTTCCCCTAATATCACGGTATGACTAAATATTTTAATTTATACAGCTACTAAGTCACAATTGAAATCAATGCTGTACTATGGCATCAGCAAACCTTTACATCTGGTAAGTCCAATTTTGTTCATTATAATATTATTTATCAGTAAACAGTAATTTACTTAATAAGTTAGTTATAATGTGCTTTCTAATTATATTCATAAGCACCTACATTATATTTCATTCCACAGAATTCACCAACAAATATAATTTTGAATATTTGTTATATGCGTGAAAATAATTTTTAAAAAACCTCTTTTACGAGCTGTTTAATGGTGCTTTTTGAAGTTATTCTCTAATTATCATTTATTTTTTTACATTTCTATTTTAATCAATGGAGTAGCGGATTTACGCACAGGCCTAAATTCTTAGTTTATTTGTCTGCGGCGGCAATTTTTAGAGCGGAAAAATTTGAATGAAATTAATTTTAGATTTAAACGAATCAGTAAGTATAAAACAGGTCAATTAAATACACATAAATATAAAAATTATCTCCTCTTAGTTTTTAACTGTAAAACAATAATTGTTTTTCGAGATAGGAGCGGTTGGACGGGGCAGTATGAAATGTCATTACAACAAATCTACTCAATTGTCTGATAAATATTACTACCAGGCAGACATATGCTATTTGTACTGTATATTTTTATAATTCTAAGGCAACTAAAAGTCCCAGAATTAAATTTATTTTTCATTTCATTTCATTCCATTTTCATTTTCATATCATTTCATTTCAAATCAATGTATTTAAATTGTCAAAAACATCATTATAAATTATAAATAAATTTTAATAAATATTAATTCCAAAGTTTTCTTTAAAAATTAAAATTTCAAACTTAACTTATTTTTTTGGCATTAACGTATTACCTATAGTTCCTGTGTTTTAAAAATTTTATTTATTTCATTTTTTTTCCAATTACTTTAATTTTTTTTATCAAATCCAATTCTTTAGTTATCGATGTTTGTGATGGACTAGCGCAATTAGCAAGCTCTTCAACATTCTGGAGTCAGATGTGCAGGTTCGAATCCGGCACGAATATGTTGACGTTTATTCCGTGACAGACCTACAAGACCGATGTCCCTTTTGATAGAATTTTTTGTTATATTTTTTTATTCCAGTTGTTTTATTTATTGCCAGTCAGATCATGGTACCTGAAAAAAATGGCGGCCGAAAAAACTCGAAATTTTAGGACTATTTTTGTTTTTTCGCCTGTAATTCCTAAACAATGCATTCCTTTGAAAAAGCTATGATATGTTAAATAAAAAAACATCAAATTTTGCGTATAAAGAGTACTACAACATAATAAGTTGGTTAACTGGTTTGATCGAAAACAACGGTCAAAAACGACGATTTTGTCAAAAACAGTGACAGAGCACTATATAAGTACGAGTACGTAGCTTGGAAATTAGTACTTTAAGAGAAAAACTCACCACATAAAAGCTGTAGAGAATCAAATCCTGCGTCCATCGAACACAAAAATAATTTAAATTCGGTCAAGTACATCTCTCGAAATTGACAATCTCCCGATCTTAGCCCTGTTAGGTTTGCAAAAAATGAAATAATTTTAATTTCCAGGTTTATAGTATGTATTACCCCTCTTGTAAAAAAGCCAAGTTTTCGCCCACTTACTTTTTGTACATTTTTCGCCATCTTGAAAAACCGCAAAGAAGAAAATTTGTTTTCAGTTTTCCAAAATAACTCGCTTTCATTGCATTTGAGGTAAAAAATCAGTTTTAAAGAATGATAAATTTACGGCAAGCTAGTATAAAATATTTTAGCTATATCTAGCTATTGAGATTCGGGACCTTAAGATCTGCAAAACTGTGCCAAAAATTCAAAAGGTTGGGTACGTCAGTGGTTCGCATTAGATACGATTTATTTCATGCACACATAAAACTGCAAACAGCGCAGATCCTAAAAAACTTTGTCTGCCGACATTAGGAGGGGCGCTTTCAAATAGTGGCCAGAAAAACTCGAAATTATAGAGTTTGTTCCCCCTATAATTCCTAAACGGTGAATTCTATAAAAAAACTATAGCATAATAAATTAAAGAGCATCAAATTTTGCACTCATCATACGTAAAATTCGATTTAATTTAACTGATTCCTGTAAATTAAGTGAGATCATGAAAATATTTTTTATTATTAGTTATAATAATTTAATGAATTATAATAATTAATGATTATTTTTATTAATGAATGTAAGTATTTCTGAAAATTAATAATAATTCCTAAATTTTTTTGTTGACATTAGCCATTATATATGTAATTTAATATGCACGTTATCTTCTTTTATTACCTACACAAGATAATCTGTTATTTAAAATTGCATTGCTGACAATTATTCATATAGTTCAGAATCTTTATTTCATTTAAAAGTTCTGTGTATGGGCTATTCTTTGAAAATAGATAAATTCACAGCTCAATGAAGAAAGTGGGCTTTTTAGACAGATGGGTCTGATAAATTTTTTTTAATTGATTTTGAACAAGTATGGTCTTAGATCAGGAGTTAGATTTCATTCTAACAATAATCTGTATATATATATATATATATATATATATATATATATATATATATATATATATATATATATATATATATATATATATATATATATATATATGATTTACAAATTCAGCCTGCATATGTTTGTGTTCGCAAAACTCGAAAAGTAGTCGGTAAATTTTGATGCTGTCTTCACTATTATTTAGAGAATTTTTTCCAGAAGGTTTATATGCATTAATTTTTTCGATATATTCCCCTAAAGGGGAGAAATGGGGAAAGTATAAAAAAAATAGTTAATTTTATAATCATTATCATGACAATTTCATATGCGTGGAAGCAAGTTCAGTACAAATACATTTTAACGAGAAGGAAATTATTGTGTGAAATTGTTTTTTTTGTTAATAAAATCCGAGATTACGGAAAAAAAGTGTAAAATTGCCTTTTGACAAATTTATTATCTTTTTGATCCTGCTCCTATAAAACGTCTCTATGAAATAACAGTGCAGCAGAATACCGAGAAAAATTTTCACCACTTTGGCCTTGGAGTATTTACAGTGAAAATTTTTGTTTTTTGTTAAGTTGAAAGTTCTGGTAGTACCCCTCCCCTAACAGTTCTAATAATTGAAGCATAGAAATGCAAAAGAGTCTAAGTGTTTTTAGAAAATATTTTCAGAATTCGTTTCAATTTGAAAAATATTAAAGAAATATGATTTAAACAAAAACCTATAGTTGTATAAGTAATAAAATAACTTTTATAATAGTACTAGCTTTACAATCAAAAAATAATTTTCTTATAAAAGTAAAAAAAAATCTTCTTTCCCCTTTCCTTTCAAACCACATAGCCACGGCAAAGCATGGGTATTGAATTGAATGATGAGTTTCCTCGGTGAATCTATGCTCGCTATAATACCTTCGTTATTTACCTTCCCATTCATTTCATATAGCCATAATAATGATGAAATGTGCAATTTATAATTAATGTGTTTAAAATAAAATAAAAATCAAAGTTAAACTTAAATTAAACTTTACCTTTTTTTTAAAGTTGTTTGTAAAAGTTTTGTACAAAATACAGTATGATAATAAATGATGATTAGGAATGATAAGAACAACAGTCCGGTCTTCTGTTACTCACATTATCTTTTAAAAGATAAACATTAAAAAACAAAAAGAAACTTTAAATTTGGGAGGCTATTTAACTTGCAATTCTTTTCACGAGCAACGCCGTACATATGTAAACTAGTATTTTCAGAAAAGGAAAAGAAAGTCGTCATAGAATCATTACGTTGACAATTATTTAAATTAATTGCTTGTCCCTTTGTCACGCATCTCACTCCCTCGCTTTTTTCAAAAATGGATGCCAGGTAAGCTCACAGTGTTCTACAGCTGAGGATAATAGTTGGAAAGCATATCCAGTTCTCTCCAAACCAAATTTTAACCGATGTTGAGAGAAAACTCCATTAACTTGCTGTGTGATGTTAAGTTAAAAAATGTACTTTGTGTTCGGTGATTCTCACTCCCTCACTTACTTATAGAATAGAGAAAGTAAGTTAAATATTTGATGAATTTCCCTGGTAGTTATTCAGATTTCATAGGATTTGGTGTGGTATAAATATGGATGCTCTAAAGTCAAGGCCTTTTGAATAAACAATCAATAATCACAAAAGCCTCACTACCTCACACCTCACTCCCTCACTTTTTATTTATTATAAAAATTGTATTTTATTCAATATGTCTCTAATTCAGTTGCTTTATCAATAGGCTGAAATTAATTCTTCTCATACACTTTGCAATAATTTAATAATAATAATTTAACAGAAAATTATTGAAACTAAAGATGTTTCAATTAATCTATAATTCTTTTATTATTATTTCCTTGTAACATTCCCTCATCCTCACTTCTCCACTCTTTTATCTCCACTCCCTCCCACACACCCTCATCCCCTCACTTTTGAAAATTGGAATATTTTTATTTATCTTTCGTTCTAAAAAAAATTACGATAGTATATTTTGACAACAGTATCTGAGATGCAATTAAAATCAATAAAAAAAAAAGAAGAAATTACAGAGCTATCTGAAGTAATAAGAAAGTTATTTGGAAATATCCCTACTTTCGAAGAATGACCCGTATATGTTTTTATTACTGCATTTTCAGTTGAGGGAGAGAGGGGAAGGGACTTTCTCAAAGATGATATCAGTGCTATCATCTATCAGATCTTCAAGAAAATCAGTATCTTGATTACTTATTACTACTTTACCCTTCGGAATTTCTATGACCACCGCGGCGTTGGGAACGGTAATTAAGTGATATTAACTTGGGAGAGGGAGGGCATAGCCTAGAGATCGATACATCGAAGAGGAGACCACACAACGGGCGACCTGGTTAGCTTCACCCTCGGGGGGTTGGCCGTAAAATTTTATTGTTATTGCTCCAATCAGGGATCAAATTAGTCAGCTGACTGCCTCCTAATTTATTACTCTTTTATTAGAAAGGGTCTCACCGTGTAATTTCAACCGCGTAACTTTCCTATCATCTTGATATAACTACGAAACTTCCGGGTTGGACTTCCGTGTTATGAATTGAAAAGAAGAAAAAAGAAACATTGATTGCCTCATGGAAGAAAAGAGGTTATGCGCATTTCATTTCTATAGTATCTCTATGGAAGGGGCCTGTATTTTAAATTGCAATCGGGTTCAATGCACGAGAGCTTACAATATAATTTATACATCTATATATATATATATATATATATATATATATATATATATATATATATATATATATATATATATATATATATATATATATAGTTCAGCCTGAGTACGTATGTTTTTGCAAAACTCGAAAAGTAGTTGGTCGATTTTGATGTGGTTTTCACTATCATTTAGAGGATTTCTTCCAGGAAGTTTATGTGCATTAAATAGTGTCAGTGGTTAATAGGAGAAAGGAAAGAAATGTGTAAACACGTGAAGCTTTACTGACAAGTTTATTTTCATCTTGATCCTGTTCCCAGAAAAGGTCTAAATTATCTTAAAATATTAGTTTAAAGTCTATGTTAGCTTGGCCGTCTAACAGAAAGTATTACATTTAAGCAGCAAATTAAAGTTTTTTGTTATTTTAGGTGAGTCACGTTTTTTATTGAATAGGAAGCAATCAATCAAAAACTGTTCAAGGTTCAGTTAATTTAGTTTAGTTCCAATTGAACCATCGTAAAGTAGACAAAATTCTCTTAGGTAGACAAAAACGGGAACTTTAGAGAGGACAAATAGCGAAAAGTTTTATTTGTTTTTTAAAATCAGACTTTACTTGTGAAGGTTTTTCTCAGCCCTCGACAGGGCTACTGATATCCTACTTTCAGGAAAACTTCTCCATTTATTAAGCTTCGATTTCGTACATATGAAATTGAGGTTTTTCTTGGATTGGTCTTGAATTGGCAACTGATTTGCCAAAAAGTGTTGTGTGGAATTGGTTTTTCTCGACAGGTAGGAGATTTTTTTTTTAATTCTCGACTTTTTTACATAAAAATTCTTCTATTTCATCCAAAATGATCTTTCTCAAAATCTGAAGATAACATTGGAAGGAGGGAGAAATTAAGAGCATTAGAAAATGTTTGTCTGGTAACATAAGGCTTAAAAATGTATTGGAATATGACTAATAGATACCATGGATTATTTTTAGCTAGATTTGCAAAGCATAGACCTTCTCCAGGAAAGATTAGTCTTCAGGGAAAATTTCTACAATTAATAAGCTATATCTGCTAGCAGGAACACGCCATTTTTCGTGGGGTTTTTGTGACGTCACTTTTGAAGCTATTTGAACGACTTTTCATTGGTTCTGGTGAAACTTGCTAAATTTGATCTAATTTTGTGATTAGTATAACCAAGGAAAAAGAGCGAAAACCTTCGTATTAGTCTAGTCTTGTGCTATGTGCAAGATTACAATGAAATTGCACCAGATTTCATTGTTCCAAAAGACTCAATTATACCAGAAAAGTGGTGTAAATCTCTAAGAAGAGATAAAGTATCTCTGATATCTAGTTAGCATTGTTTTGATGTCATTATAATGAATAAATCGTTTCCTTTACAAATGTTAAAAAAAAATTATCAATTTCAAAAAGTTTTGATCGAACATTTGATGAATTTTTATCTCTTTATATTTTTTATTTGTGGGATATTATTTTGCATATCAATGCTTTTATGTGAATCTAATTAGTATTTTTTCTTCGTTTTAGTTTGAAGATAATACAGAAAATTTTATGCAATACAAAATAATGAACCATCATACGATTCTCCACAATAATATTAGATATACTAATTCTAACTTTATTATATTTTAACAAATGAAAAATATGCACCTATTTACTCAAGAAAATAATTCGTATTCGTATCCTTGACTGCATTCGTCGACAAAATTATTTTTTCTGCATTTATATGGTAGGTCATGTTTAGTTTTCCAAATTAATAGGGGAAATTATGTTTTGGAAGAGCTTCAAAACTGAATTAATTATCACAAAATTATCTTGTAGCTTTTACTCCTTTAAATTCAGCAGATATAAAATCTGGATTTGAAGAAAGGAAAAAAAACATCATAATCCCGTCTATTCTTGGAAGATTATTCGACTGCCTTTAAACAAATCCTCTTTCAGTCAGTTTGGTACAACTTTACATTCGGGATGCCTTATCACTGGCGCCTTCGGAAGTTACCCGAAGGTAGCCGCACTACCACTCTCTACCGCCATTCGTGCTAACTAACCTTTTTCTTTCAATTATAAAATATTATTACTGCTTTAATTACATATTATTTAAAATTATTAGTGCTGTCGACTTCCGGCGGTGTGGGAAAGTTGTAGTAATAATTTAAAGCAGTAATAATTTAAATTAAGGCTCCGACCTCTACTGAAAAGGAAATGTTGGGGGTTTGTATATGTCTTTAGCGAGCGCTGCGAGCGGGAGTCAATAGCTGTGATCTAATTAAAGCACTGATAATTTAAATTGCGGTAAGTGCCCGACCCTAACTGAAAAGGATCCGTCAAAAGTTTTTTTTTTAAATCTTGGGCGATCGTAATGAGCGGAAGTCAACAGCACTAATAATTTTATATAATATGTAATTAAAGCAGTAATAATTTTAATAATTCCCATGAATATGAATGTTAGAATTGAATACAAAGCATTTAGTTAGCACAAATGGCGGTAGAGAGTGGTAGTGATGCGACCTTCGGCAATATCGGCAGGGGCCAGTGATAAGGCATCCCGATTGTAAAGTTCTACCGCTATTTTAATTAATGATTTCACACAACACTTAATGAAAGAAACAGAGATATAATTCAATTTATCGATAGCATTGTGTTTAGATATTTTGAATTTCGCGCGTATTTATTACAGTTTTGTTTAATTAAAACTTAGATATTATTTAGGAAAAAATGGTTTTAATCAATAGTAATAAAGGTTCCAAAAAAGATATTTGAACGAAATATAAATTTTTTCTACTTTACGGTGGTGCAATTGCAACTTACCCTGTTATAGTTTTCGAGTGATCGCTTCCTATTCAATAAAAAACGTGACACTTAAAAGAATTCAAAGCAATATTTACTGCTTTTCTGTGTGGAATCGGACCATGGTCTATATGGCCTTTTTTGTTGCTATTAAAGTCTACTATCACCTCTTTAAATATTTTCCGCGACTTAAGGGACACACTGTATAATGTAAAATAAAATAAGAAATCTGCAACACTACAGCCCAGGAAAGGTCTTGGGTTCTGTAGTTGGAACGAACGTACTGTTTCAACGGTTCTAGAAGAAGGTGATGTGGCCAGTATCCGTACTAAGCCACTATATTTATTACCAATCCTAGGAGTTAAGAGTCCAGCACCTTCCACACTCAGCTATGTTTATATGATTCGCGTATGACAAATGATAAAAAACAAACTACGGACTGCTTATTTTTTACCTAATGATAAGGTCTGTCCTCTAATTGATTCCGTTTCAATTTCAAGAAACCGGTACAATGGCAAGATCGAGAAATTTGTTAAAAAATAACTATTTAATAATTATGATAAAACTATGTTCCACGTTAAATTAATTACTTAGGCCCTCTGCTAACGAGGCGAGTAGGACTCAAAGCGAGAAACTCGAACTCGAAGCGGTTCTCCCTCCACTCAACTTACGTAGGAAGTGATTTGGAATCCCCCAACAAAGCGTTTCTAAGCGAGAGATATTCGGACCGCGTGAACTTTGAGAACGGAAGAACTCTATCGTGACACTTGAAACGAGTGACTTGTTATTAAGCGTATTTAGGTAGAAGGCTGCTTGTTGAATGCGAGAAAAATCGCCTCGTGATTAGGATTGGGACATCGAATGTAAAATATCGATATTTTGGGATAATGCGAAACCATATATCGATATACACCGATAATCGATGGAAAATATCGATATATCGAAAGTAAATGGATGAAAAAGCAAAGAAACGGTGCAGTAAACGAATAAAATGTTAAACTGTGAAGAATGTTATGAAATAACATAATTATTATTTATAAAACAATATTTTTATTAGCCATGAATCATTCTAAAAAAAGACAGAAAAGAATTATACTTTGGTAAAAAAAAATAAAATTAGGTAGTACGCATGATGGTATAGAAGGAGCAATCTAATTAGGAATTGATAAATTATTTGCTAGTTCAGTTCGAGAACATACCAATACAAACTTTTCTGTTTGATATAATCTATTTAAACCTTGAACTGAAGATGAATGTATAACGTTCGAAACTAGTTTTCAATAAAAACAAAATTATAGAAGTGGCAAATAATTTATCAATCTCTAAAATAAAATTGTTATAACATATTTTTATTTTGAAGGCTTTTATCTACATTTCATGTATTATATTCTTCTGCAAAGTTTTCAATGATAAAACCTTCAAACTTTAAAAAACAAAAATTATCTTATAACGTTTCTATCATATTGTTAACCGTATGTTAGAAATATAAACAATTAGATAAATATAAAAAAAAAATATCAAAGTAGATCAGATAAAAGTAAAAACCTGTTAATTATGAAAACTATATAGGAAAAATGGGGGAAGTTTTAGAAGAAAAAATAACATATACAAAGTAGAAATAGTCCGGAGACTGAACTAACTAAATAAATTAAGAAACGTGTTGATAACTTGCAAATATTGTGATGCTATGCCAGTAGTCATAACAGCAAGGAAGTTGACACAACAGCCCATAGACAGTGTCACAAATTGATTAAATAATTAATCTATAATCTAATGTTCAGTTCACGAATAAAAATTATAAAATTAAAAATATGATAAAGAATAAAGGAAATGTATAATCAAAATAAAATAATATAGTTTAAAATATCGGTAAAATCGATATATCGTTGTAAAATATCGATATCATCGATATATCGGATGCTGAGATATCGATAGAAAATATCGGTTTTTCAACTCCGATTTATCGTTATTTAGTTTTTTGATATCCCAACCCTAATCGTGAACGGAGGATATATCGCATAAGACGGATGATTCGAGTAAGGCTCATACCTAGCCTCTTGAGGGCCTTAGCGTTGCATATTTCGTTGTAACACAAACATTTGTGAATCAAATTCAGAACTCTCATTTCTTGCATTTAATTTAGGGTTGGTATTAGTTTTGGTATATCTCCATCATTTCTTTTGCTATGTTTTTTTGCACTTTTATTTATAAATCCGCTCCCCGAACCTTTGGAATAACAAGGTTCCAACTGACAAAATCGAAGAAAAAGAGTTGTTAGTGTGACAGGGCTCTCTGACTTCTACTACAATGAACGTACTTGTGCTGCAATATGTGGAGATAAACATGTAACTAAATAAATAAATAAACAAACATAAAAAATGCAATAGGCGAGTTATATAAATACATGGCGAGATACCAATTGTTTGTAGTTGTTCTTTACAAGCATTAAGCATCGACTAGAACCATATCAAAAAATCACTACTGTAGGTGGAGAAATTACTGAATAATGAGTTAATGAAATTTTGAAATGAATTTACTCGAAAAATATGAAATGGTAAATGGAACCTTGTCATTCCAAAGGGTCGATCTGCCAATTACAATAATTGACTAACAGCAGATGGGCTGGCAAAATAATTAGATGTGAAAGAGGAAAGGAAAAAAACAATTAACACTAAATTTGTTCATTGATAAATTCGATTAACTATTTCCCCAACAATCCTTTCTATTTTATTTCACATAAAAAGATTTTTTTTGGGGGCGAATATTTGTTGTCGATTTTTATTTTTTAATAACTGTTTTATTAAGATCCAAGGATATATTTCTTTAATGTAATTTATTTAAAAAAAAAATATTACATCTGTATTATTAGGAGTTTACGTGAATAACGAAGAATTTGAAATGACTTTCAGCGATCGTTCTGCACTTCGCTAAAACTGATATATTTTCATATTTGCCTTGTAAAATTTATGGAAAAGAGTCTTGTTTCTAAAATTTTTAAAACGACATGAGCCTACAATATGGTCGAGATTAGGTATAGCTATTCCGTATGTGCATATAAATGATAAATGATAGCGGCTTTGGTACCAATAGAGAAGATATCGAGGTGGCGGTTGCTGTGAGGGAGTTGTCTTCATCAGTAAACAGAGAACCGGCCTACGGACCTCCTCTTCTCTCTCTGTACATAATTCATTGCCAGTAACCTTTTTTTTTCTATTTATTTTTTTCTTTTTCTGGCTATAGAGCTGTCTCTCCGCCTAGCCATCCCACCTAGAGAGACTCCTAGCGGTCAACAAACCTACTACTGATTTTTTTTTATATTCCCTCCCTAATATGTCTTTACCAACTTCTGAGAACGGTAATGTTTCTGTTGTCTCGGAGCTGAAATCTCTTGTGTCCATTACACATCGTTTCTGTGGCAAAAGAGAGAAAAAAACTTTATGTATTGAATGATACTGCGAGAATACAATGGATTCACATATTACACAACAGCTTACTCCATCAGTCAGCGATATTTTGTTATAATGATAAACAAATTTATAATACAGTAACAATAATTATAAAGCAAGTTATGAACTTCAGTATGTGATAATATAAATGCGCGGTAGCTTCCCGTTCGCCCGCAATAATGTGACCAGGACAATAATGTGATTATTCCTATTGCGGATAAGGCGAGATCCCGGATAAGAGGTGGTATGATCAGTAAATAAAAATTTCTTGATATTCATAACGTTTATTATTGCGTAAGAAAAGGTTTGTTCGATCGTGATTACTACTCGCTTCCTTTTATCAGACGTATCCTAATTTTTCACTTGATGTATCACAATAACTACCATACAACATATTTTGTTAAATTCTTAATTTAAATACTTAAGAGAAAAACAAAAATAAAAACAGAATGGAGGGAGGACTTCCACTAAAAATTTCAAACCCTATTTTCTCAAGAAATGTAATTAGCCTATAAGAGCTCGCTTTTACAACAGATAAACTTGCTCCAATTTTAAGAATATTACATATTTTTTATTAAATACGAAGTATGAATTTGTTTTAAAAAACATAAAATTGGAAGTAAAATATGATCCTATTTGCATAAATAGTTCTACATCATAAGAAAAAATTGTACTTTACAACGCAACAGTCTTATCAGCAGTGGTCGCCGCACTAGCGCTCTGTTACGCCATTTGTGCGAACTAACTACTTTGTTTTCAATAGTAATAATTTTAAATAATATTTAATTAAAGCAGTAATAATTTTGATTATTCCAACAAATACGAATTTTGCAATTGAATACAAAGCAATTAGTTAGCACAAATGGCGCTAGTGCGGATATTGCGGTTGCGTTGCAAAGTTGTATCATAACCAGTTATTTGCTGGGTTTTAGCTATTTTTTTACTAGCGTAAAATTTTTTAGGTTATTTCTCGAAGATCAATGTGCAATTTTTTTGAATTGAAGGTCTTGCCTATGGCCAGTAATTTGTAACTCCAGGAGCTGTTATTTTTGACGCCATCAAATGTTTTGGGAAGTTATTTCATTTAAAATAACTGATTTTTCCATCCCGGTTTTCCCAAAACTGGTTATTTGCATCGGTTAAAACCGACTGGTTATAAGTGAAGATAAAATAACCGGAATAGCCGTTAACCGTTTTTTTTCATAAAAACCGACACCTCTACCTAAGACAAATCTTAAACAGCAGTTCATGATTCGCTTCAATCTGTCCTCGAGTACAATCGAGAGGCTACCGTATACCACGCAGCCATAACCAAAGTAAGAGAAAACAATTGAGGATACGTGAAGCTTATGGGTAGAACTGGGAAGGAGATGTCTGTAACGATGAAAGAACTTAAGGGAAATTTGGGCGATATTGGATTTCTAGAACAGGGTTTGGTCAATAGTCAAACCTAAATTTTTAACTGAGGAGCTGAACGTGATGGGGTAGTCAGTTAGGATTAAAATAGGAAAGGTGGCGTTGGATCTCAGGAGAGGATTGGAAGCTATAACAATCGCCTGAGTTTCTATTGCGTTAAACCTTAATCTATTCAGGTTTGCCCAGGCACACTATCTAGGTCTTTCTGGATATTAGTAAACGCTACTGATATCTCTTTTTTTTTTATAATTTTATGTTAATTTCTTTTAAAAATGTTTAATATAATACCTTATCAATTTATGGTATTCAAAAACGAAAGTACCTGAATCCGGTTTCTGATATGGTGAAAACGGATAGGCGGAGGGGTTCTGGTATTCACTCTTTACTTCTTCAAGTAGGAGCATTGAAATCGGTCGACATTTGTTTATTTTTCTCACATAATTTACCCATTTTAATGTCCCTTAAGTCAATAAACGTAATTTAAAAAAATGTATCTTTGTAGTTGTCTTCTTCTTATTCGAAAGACATCCCCTGAAGAAGATCTCCTGATTATTCCGGGTATCGTTGTGCGGAAAGCGATATTATTCCGGGTATCGTTGTGCGGAAAGTGATATTATTGTAACAGGCTAAAATATTTTAGAGAACTTCATAATACCAATGATGACCATAACTGAAATATATTCACCAGCAGTCAGCAATAATGCGCTATTACGCAATATTCAGAGTGTCGGGGCTTTGTGGAGTGCCGTACTGCTCGTCACATTTTGCCGAACGAAAGACTTACTTTATTAGAGCTTCAATTTCCTTACAGAAACTCAGAAATTAGTTTGGAATTAATTATGCAATCGTTAATGTCTAAGAACGTCATTTTACGAATTCGTTCCGAGACAGAAAATCTTTGTCAGCAGGTTCATGATGGTGTAATTATTTCTAATGGATTCTCAAAGATCGAAATAAATATTTTTATCTTTTGAAAATCGTGATTACTTTCCTATAGCCGAATCTAGGATTGAGAGAAGGGGTGGCGAAATTCAGGTTGTCCCTTCCCCCTGAAAAGATCTTAGTTCCTGCCCTGACTTTCTCCTGCGTTTAGTAGCGTTAAAGTTGAATTTTTTTTTTCTGGTAAATTGATAATTTCAACTCTCGATGCATCGATCAGGTAGCATTACGTCCCCAAACAGGATTGTTAGCGTTAAAGTCCCTGAAAAGATTGACCGCCCAGAGCATCGAGTATATGGGGAGAAAGAACGAAACCCAAATCTCATCTTCCAATAAGTTTTTTTTTTAACAAGATAGAAGAGTGTTGCACTTGCTTCTGAAATTAACGAAATCCATTATTAACTTACATTTATCCAAATAAATTAAATAATTTTTTTTTTTTATTATAAGAAAGCAAAAAGCGGTGAAAAGTCACTAACACTAACCTAATTAAATTAAAATAATTGGTAAAAATTAGTATTTTAATTTATTTCTATAATTATTTTATTTAATTAAAGAACAAGAAAAAAAAATACAACATAATGTTATTCTATGGCTCTGGTCAAAATCCACGGAATAAAACTGTTAACGAAGCTATGCGCAACTTGAAATTATCCAATGCGCCACGGTTTGGCCACACTTGTCTTTGAGGGTACACGTGATTCGGCTCGCAAGTTTTCAGTTGTGTAATCTGGCTAAAACGAAAGGCACATAAAGCCAACTTTTATGCTTAATGATAAATTTGTTTATTATTCTAAGATGGCTCTCTTATATTTTTCTTACATTTACACACCAGAATCTAACCCAATGATGGTTGTAAGATTTTTGAAAAGAATCTTGCACAGAACAACAGAACAATTTTATCCATAGAAAACGGTTTTATCTTTTTTGAGAACATCATTTTAATGAAAAAAAATTAATAGTTTTGGGGTAAGAGTATATTTAAAGTAGACGGTAATCTATTAAAAATGATTTTTTTTTAATTGACAGATCATGGTATTGTAGAATAGTAGTAATAATGTCATAAAATAATTGTAAAACTAACCACTAATTGAAGGGTCCCTTGTGAATAAAGAAATAATACACCATTAAAAGGTGCCGTATTACGAGACTGAAAAACTGATACTCAAATGAAATTGATTCTATTTACTTTCTAATCCCAGGGGCTAATGCTGACACTTGTTTACGAAACATTTGACTAGTACCAAACAAGTCTGAATCATCAAAATGGAATAAGCAAACAGCTGATTTTGGGAATTTTGTCTATTGTCCGATGCACTGTGGGCAGAGACAATTGATAAACAATACTTTAGACATCAGTTGAGAACCATCGTGTATTTTTGTATGGTTATATTACATAAATTCTTATGATTCGTTGTCTCTAAAAATTGAGTTTTAAATGAATCCTTCACTTTCTACGTGTTTTAATAATTGTTTCTTAAATCCAAATCCTCTTCACATTGGCCTACGCAAATCAGTGTGATACGGATCAGGGTGATATATTCCTACCTCCGAAATTTTTGAAAAAATATGATTTTCATATAAGTTTTGCATTTTGAGCAATAATTTTTGATCAAATTTTCATTCTTATCCTTAAAACCTAAGCCCTATTTGGCGATTATAGACACTTAATGATTATTTGCCTTCTCATTAAATCCCTTCACAAAAAAAAAAAAATTGAAATCCCCCGAAAAAATATTTGCGTACGCCCCTGCCTCTTGCCAGACAGGTTTGCCAGACCCTTTCTTGACTTTTCTTGTTGTTATGTCTAATCTAATTTTCAAAATGTCCATTTCTTTGAGACGAGTTTCCTGTAGCACACAGGATATGAGGTTTTCTTTATTAGTTTTCAATTGAAAGTTTTAAAAATGGCAAAAGACGCTTTTATAAATACATTGAATCATTTAATCGATTTTTTTTTCTTGTTTTTTCCAATACTTTTTGGCAGTTAATTAAATTCTTACTAAGATATTTTAAAAGTGCTGAAAATATTATTGAAACATGATGTATCTTAATTATAATGAAAAATTAATACATGAATTAAAAATAGCACTTAAAAAAGATATCAAACTTATTATGTTGCATCTTAAGTAATTCAGCAGTTTTACACAAAGAGATGCCTTTATAAAAAGGGGTTTATGACATCGACTAGAATATTTGTTTATTTTTAAATAAAATCCTAAATGTATAAATTACGCCAGATCTCTTACATTTTTCTTTATCCCCTACCTTATGAAGTTGAAACCAATGAACTTATAAATTTTAAGTTATAAATATCCTTAATACATTTGTTATTTTACATTACACGCTCGCAACCTTTGCCTCAAATGCTGGATTATTGAAGGCGCCGGTTCGATGCTGGATTAAAGATTTTATACAAATACTTTCTCATTTAAATTCAAATTTTTCTCGTTTAAATATGTAAAAGGTTCGACACAGAGGAGAATATTTCACAAAGGAGGAATTTTTTCTTTTAAGATTTTTTTGACCCTACAGTTCATATAAGAAGTTGACAGGGCAGAATTAATGACTGTTAAAGGAAGACGCGATGGATCAGAAAAGTAGACTCTTCAGCTGACGATTCGAAATGTTCGTGATCTGTAAAAATCGAATTAATATTCTTTTGTTCTCTTATTAGCTTTTATATTTTATTAACAATGAGGATTATTTTTCGAATTCAGTTCAGTAGTTTATAAGTATAATAAAGATATACATATAATTATTATCACAATTAATTATTCAAGCAATAAAACGAAGAGTATTACTGAAGCTAATGATAAACAATTTACAACAGCAAATACTTGTTTGAACTCTGAAATTCAGACTTTTCTATTTATTTAGTCTTACCTTCGGAATTCCTCCCAATGTTTTAAACCATTATATAAATACTGCAGAATAATTTTTTTTAATCCATTTAATGTCAAAGCAATATTTTAATATTTTTGAATCTAGGGGCAAAAAATGAGGTGTGTGAATGGTTTTTGTTGTTACTGTTTATTTTCAGTTATTGGTCATGGCAACAATTTATTGCATTTTTTTTCCCTAAGTGAATCAAAAATAAATAAATTACCATGTGAAATTACACTGAAATGTTCATAAGTATATAAATGATTAATATAAGAAAATTTCTGCATGCGTTAAAATATTCATAAATTGAAATATATTTTATCAAATCAGCAGCTATTTCACCATTACAGCCATTACTTGCTTGTGTGTGTTCCTCATGAGAAATCACTCCTGTCATCTCTGTTCGGAGTCTGTTCGTATATTAGGTACAACTTAATTATACAATTTTTTATAACAGCTTATTTAGCGTATATAAAGTTATTTTATATACAATCTACATATATAAAAATTTAGCCTGCGTATGCTTGTTCTCGCAAAACTCGAAAAGTAGTCGGTCGATTTTGATACGGTGTTCACAATCATTTAAGGAATTTCTTCCGAAAGCTTTGTATGCATTAATCTTATCGAAATGTTCCCCTAAGGAGGGAAAGGAGAAAGAACTATTTTTTAAAATAGGTAATGCTGTAATCGTTGCCATGACAACTTCATACATATGGAGGCAAGTTCACTACAAAAACATGTTTACATGAGTGAAATTAATAAAATCGAATGGATAACCCAGAAGATGAAAGAGCGTTTCGAAACGTTTGTTGTTTGTGGGTGAAAAAAATATTAATGTAGAGGGCTAATAAAGATAATTTAAGGGAAGTGGGTTCACAAAAATAACAAAACTATTATAATTTTTTTTTCCGAAAATTTAAACCCTTTTAAACTTATTTCTTCCATTTATTCTTTCATTTATTACGTTTTTCCTTTCGGGTCCATTTTACCCATTTTCAAACCTATCGTCATCTTCTTCATTTGGTGGTATTTAATCATTTCCATATTCCACAAGTCATTTAATTTCTGCATAAGAAAATTCTAATTTGTCACAACATTTGGTCTATCTTAACCAAACAACATCAGAAAATACACGAAAACCATCCTGAATTGTTCTTGTAAAACATATCTAATATTCTTTTGGTCGCATAAGATTCTCTTCCATCATATCGTCCATTGTTGGATCTTTGTATATGCCATTATGATTCTCAAAACATAATTTTAATTCTGTATTTTCTCAGTGATTTTTTTTTTTTAACGTTATGAAAATTATAACTGAAAGCAAAAAACCAATTCTCGTTGATCAGAAATGACGAACAGTTTTTTCAAATAAATCCTTGAATGGCGACGCATCTGTTCTCTGGTCGATGAAAAAACGCACGAGTTGGTATGCAATCTCATCGCTCAACGTAAAATTCTCTGCATGCCACCATTCTTAATTTAATTGCACAGGAATGTTGTAGGTACGTTTCTTATTAAATAAACTGATGTAAAATAAAATAATAATGTGATATAAAAAATTATCGGTTTTATTTTTTTACAAATTATCCATTTTAGTTTAAACTATTTAAATTATTATCACTGTATTTTACTTGTCAAGTAAATAGGAACTGAAATGTAATAATTCATAAAAATGCTAATAAAAATAAGAAAAGATAACTCCCTTACTACATTAAAGTGTGTTCCAACAAAATGGAATAAATATTTTATCATTATTATTTTTTTTTTTAATTGGATCGCACATTTTGTTTAGTTAGATCTTTCCGTGCTTTAACCAGTGTGTTTCCAAGTTTCTTTTTTGACGTTTTGATGATTTTTGACGTTTTTGACTATTGCTTCCCAACTCTTTGGATTTTTGTTTATATTATTATTAGCCGTGGATTGGAATGGCTACTGTCAGATCTGATGTAAGTATCATCAGCTAAATTTTACTTAAGTTATATATTTTTGTAATTTTTAAAATAAATTTTTAAGGCAACATTTCAGAGAAACTAAAGAATGAATTAGATGTATAAATATATATCTGATTTTTCTCGCGTTTGCGGGTTCACAACTGAGATGGGGTCCAAGTCCAACCACCATCAGCGATTAATATTTTCAGACATTTAAAAATGTTCGCACTATTCTAGCAATATCCCCAGAACTGGATATGTATATATATATATATATATATATATATATATATATATATATATATATATATATATATATATACACATATCTGATTTTTCTTTCTCTTGCGGATTCAGAACTGAGGTGAAGGGGGAGAGGTTAATTTCTTTCATAAATTAATACTTTCAGACATTTAAACATTTTCGTACTACTCTAGCAGTATCCAAGAGACTTCCTGTTGATCCTCTCTTAGTATGTCTAGAGGCAATTATAAACCATCTGTTCCCGTCACCGCTGACTTGGGAATCATTCCATTTGTCGATATTATGATTGGGGTTACCACCACGATCTTCAAACAGTACAATTCTTTCGACCGCCAGTTCCTGATATTTTTGGAGTTTCTCTCCCACAATTGAGCTTATATTATTATCGTTTTATTATAGTATAATTGCAATAACAATAAGCCTTGCTTTCATCTCTCTCAAATTTATGAGGATATCAGGTCTGTTGTGACTCACCATCTGGTCTGTAATAATAGACTCATCCTAATACAACTTAATACAACTTGGGAGGACTTTTTTGAAGTAGCCTAGTTGGCTTGTACTTATAGTATGGCGCCTTTTCATCCAATAGGTTAAACTTCATCATATATATTATTATTACATTATTATTATTATATATTATTATTATTAGATATATACAAGCTGATCTGGCAATGCTTCGCTATTGCTAGGTTCGAGCTTGTATATGTTATATTAAATGAACACAAAGGAGAGTCTAATATGTAGCTAAAATTAGGTATTTACATAAAAAATATTGTTATTTTTTTAATTGGATAACATAGATTATAATTACTGTTTTATTCAATTTTAAGTTCTTGAATATACAATGTTTTTGGTGATTCCGTTTGACATTTATTCAAACAAATCTCTTGGTTTTCCTACAAGGGAGTGTGCAACTTATAATTTCCCATGAGAAAAACATGGATTATCCAAATCCAATCCTCATACATACAATGATTGACCTCTATTAATGATGCAGCTATTGTAAGAGAACAAATAAATTTATATGACTTCTGAATATGCTGCATTTTGAGTTTTATCTCAAAGGTTTTGTACCAAAAAGGCATCTAAATGATTTGATTGTTAGGCTTTCCAATTCTGGAATACAATTGACCATGGAAGAAACATTTCTTACGGAAACCCAACATGTTTTTTGGCCTTGTGATTTTTGTAACACATTTTTATATTTTTATATTAAGGCAATACTGAGAATTTATCCATTTTATTAAAAAGTACATTTTTTTCTTAATGAGCAATATATGAAATGATCTTACACGAAAGTTTTTATTTAGCTTTCTTTAGTACTTCAAAAGTAATATTGATGTATAAATAATTTACCAAATTATTCACTGATATTTTTTATATTAATATTTATATTTTTTTCTCTCTCAGTAGCTCAATGGTTGTACCGTGAATTAGTTAATTTTACAAGTTCATTTAATATTTATATGTTATAAAATATAATTATCATATATATATATATATATATATATATATATATATATATATATATATATATATATATATATATATAGTATTTAATAACACATATATAATAAATGATAAAAAAAAATAGTTTGAATGAATGGTTACCTATTGACGTTGGATCTCAGGACATTGAATGGGACTCTCCGATCAAATGAGATTGAAGTTACTAATGGAAGTATTTAATTTTATTTTCCATCCTACTTTATCTTTAAGATTATTCGAGTGTTTGGAGCAGTGCTGAAAATAAAACAATTTAATCTTGAGCTGTGCACACAGTTAGTTCTTCTTAGTAATACAAGGTATGGTCTGATACTCTTCACGGCGACCTCCTTGAAACAGTGCCATCTCTCCTCCCGCAGAAGTGCTTTGGGCCTATAATTTTCATTCACCGGCTTGAAGTGCGGGTAGACTCATGGATTGCTTTATAAGATTCATATTTGTGGTCTCCAGAGACTCACTCAAATCTCTGGCTACTATTTCGAGTTAAAGTGGATTAACCTACTCACCGACGGTAATACTATCTTAGTTCCTATCTATTCCAATCTGTAAGAATCAATAAACCTCTCCTTGATCTTCTTACTCCGCGTTTCTCCATTCACTTGTCGAGCACTAGAACCCAACTTATCGAACTTTTGAATCCTTTCTTTTTCGTTCCTCCTCCTTAAAACATTATTCATAAAATTATTCCTTTACCCTCCCAAATCTCAACCCTCTTATTAAATGTAATATATATATATATATATATATATATATATATATATATATATATATATATATATATATATATATATATATATATATATATATGTAGGGGAGACTGGTGTACCTACGGTCAAAATTCATATTTTTCTCAGCCGTTGGAAAACATATTTTCATCTAGTAAAATGATCAGTTATGCAGAATACCCTTGAGAATAATACATTTTTTTTTCTTGATTCAAAGTTTTGAACAACGTATCTCTGAAAATTTAAAAGTCTGAGATGTGATTGTTGACCTCAGGTACGACAACCTGAATCGAAAAATCTGGGATGTACGCGCAGTCTTGAAAGTCCAGTTTTCATGAATAAAAAACACAAAGGCTGTAAATAAACAGTTTATTGATTTATAAATGTTTTAGATATAGGTATACATATGAAATATAACTTGATAAACAAAAATAAACCGTTGAATCTCGAATACAAATAAAGTAAATTCCTTGGACTCATTAATCTTAATTGACGCCTTTAAAGTTCCCTGAAATTTAAAAAAAAATCTATTGATAAGGGAGCTGCATCCTTTGGTACTTCACCTTACAGTCAGTGGCGTTCCAAGTGAGGGGCGAAAAAATAGAACATAAAAAAAACAATTGCATTACTGAAAAAGTTAAAATGTAATGTGAAAATATTACATTACCGTAAATTCACTGTTTGGAGAGTTAAAATAATATATCTATTCCTATTTTTAGTTAGGACTGGAGGAGTATTCTATACCCCTAAAATGGGAGCGTAAGGGAAGCGGACTCGAGCGTCCGAAGACCTTGGCACACCACTGCTTATAGTGTCCCAAGCTAGAGCACAAGCCGTTTTATTTTATAAAGTGAGATAGTAACAGGTAGGTTACGATTTCGATTACTTAAAAATCAATAATAAACCTTCGAAACCTTGATATTAAAGTAGGACTGGAAGAAATAATTATAATAAAATAAAATAAAATAGAGATGAGAAGCATTAAACGTGGCGTCGACGATATATGCAGACAAAATAAGGCACATTTCACATAACAGTAAAAAGACACGCCATCTAGCGTAAAAAGTCACACTCGGTAGACTAGCTTGTACATCACTCCAAGACATCTAAACATATGTGGAGGTTCACACCAAAAAGTCACATTTCCATTTTGTATAAAAGGAACTTATTGCCATGGAAAGGACTACTTCTACGAGAATTTCATTTCCAAGTCCAAGTTGGCCAAATAGTGCTGCTTAAATAGTGAATAGCGAAAAGAAATAACTAGACCATACCCAAACGTAACCATTATGCCATCCTTCAGTCCTGTCCATAACAATGAGGTTTTTTTTTTATACAAAATGGAAATCCACATATTCGAATATTATAAATATGATACATAACAAATATAATTGTTGATTGAAAATATAGTACTAAATGTCAATAGTATGTGCAGTGAGGTGCTGTCATTAAAAACAGAACCAGCTACTTGATTGTGCAACCTGTCATTCGGATTTCATTGAGACATACTTCAAGTATAATAAGTCTCGTTTTTTATTTGTTTGTTTTTAGTGAATTTCAAAGTGTACGTCAGCCTTAAAGGGTAACATGATGTAATCATATTTCCCAGTGGCTGACATAAATGCTCCCCCTCTCCAAACAAGAGCCCCATCTTCGAGCAGTGTGGTCTGCCTCTTGTAATAACCTTCGACGTTTTTTGCCCCTTTTCTTCTGCCAATACATCTGAGACAATTTGTACCTGTCGGGGTTTTATGATAAATGAGAAATGGATAAAAGATTCTATTTGCCATCTGCGTTTGAACCCCGGGCAGGAGGGTGGCTCGCAGACCAGGAGCAAAAAAGAATAGCGACCGTACTCAGGAGTCATTTGTAATGCATGAGTGTCTGGAGCGATGCAGCTCGGTGCAAAGCTCACAAAAACAGGCACAGATGGAACATTGTTCAGGCTGTCTCTAAATCCTTGTTCTTGACAATCACTCTCTCCTGAGAACACACAGGCCGCCTTTTTTCATTCCCTCTTTGTCTCATCTGTCTTACCCTTTCCGGATTTTTCACCAACTCTGCACTCGCACAAGGACGATCCTCTGTGGAGCTGGACGAGTCTGTGAGAATCCCTGTCCCTTCTGGGATAGAACATCTTTTACCATACTGTTTTGTAGATAAATGGACACAAATATTTTTTAATTTAACACAGGAAGTTATTTCTGAATGGCGAATGTATTTAATACAACGAGATTATGTTAACAAATAGGTTAACGTATAAAGTACCCAGGACAGAGCCATGCACGAGATTTTTTTAACTTATATTATTTATATGAATACAAAAAATGCAATAGTTATATGTTGTACAGAAAAAATATTTATCATAACATAAGATATTTATAATCATTAGTGAAGTTCAAAACAGAAAACAAAAGATTTCAACTACTTTCTTAATCATCCAAAGCTCAAGACAAAAAGACATCCTTCATTTCCACTATAAAATTGTAATTCATATTTCAGAAAAAATGAAATTTTGTGCTTTACATACAGGGTGAAAAAATTTAACGATGGTCCATAAATCAAATCTTGCGGGAAAAAAGTCGTAATTTATTTGACAGAAATATTTTCGGTTTTTGTTTACTTTGTTTTGCTCACATCCGGCTTTGCCAGTCTCTGTTTGTTTTCATTCCAACCCTGGCGTGGTGAGATGAAAACATCTGTGAAGCTAGAATTACTTCTCTTCTCTTCTCACTTCTCTTCATCCTGTTATCAAATTGCAGCAATGGGTGAGTGCTATAATGTTTGACATTTAGAATTACTAGCTCACAACTCAAGAAGCGGTGGAGGCGCTTGGTTGTCAAGAGATGAGCAATCTACGAAGAAGCATTATCCGTTAAAAATTCTTTTTATATACTAGTTACTTTTAAGTTAAAAAAACCTTATACTCAGAAAGGTCGTGAATATTTAAAATACTGAAATGTAATGCCAGGATACGTGTACTGTGTAATAATATATCAATTCAATTTTATATTTAGGAATGTAGTTCCAATTAGAATATATTTTGCTTAAAAAATAATTTTTTCTCTTAACATTTGATTTCTGGCACAAAGTGCATCGTACGAGTAAGCTTATATATGTTTTGTAGCTTCGGTATATATACCTGGAAAACAATTGAGGCTGTAAGTGCAATAAGAGCTCATAAGTCCATGAGCTCTTTTTGCAGAGAAGGCTTTAATTACTGTAACATAATATCAAGATATCCCTTCAAAATCTTTTTCCAATCAAGAAATAAATTAAATTAGTACGACTGCCCTTATAGCGGTCGAGGCTTTATGAATGCCTCTAATTGTCGAGGTGAGGATGATAGGATGTATCAGAAGGTCTCGAACAATGCAAATCCAGTAGGGTAGCTTGACAGAACTGTGAGAAGGTTGAGGAAGGGACAATCAGGCCGTTGAGGGTAGGGAGGGGCAACCGGGGATGTAGTCTCGGGGTTCGGACTATGAAGGGAGCCGACCAGGTTTCAATTTTTATGTTTTAACTTTACTCTAACAAAAAGTGGATTGCAGTAAAGTAAAACTATCTGCTTTTATAATTACAATTATCGTCCTTCAGAGATTGACCTTAAGTTTGTACTTTATGTGAGGCGGTGATTGTGATCATTTAGAGTGTTTATCAAATTATGCTATTTCGTGTTTTTTGTTATCAGATCGTAAACTGTATACAAAATATTGAAATAGATCCTAAATATTCCATTGGATACTTAAAAGTATTGCTGTTTACAATTTGACGGGGACCCGGAATATTTGTTCCTGTGGCCTTTGGTTTCTCCCAAAGGCCCTGCTAACAATGAACCACAAACAATCAGCGAGCTAAGGATGTTAGCCCTCTGACCCGGTGTATTAGAGTTCAAAGGATTAGGATAGAGATAAGAGGATGGGCTGATAAATGAGAAATGGAATAAATGAGAGGAGATCCTATGATTTTGATCAATTTCTATTTTTTAACATATATTTGTGTTTTATCAAATGAATTCGGTCAACCGTAATATTTCCTCAAAGAATCTTTAGTTATTTATATTATGACATTACTTTTATTTAAACATTTTGTTGTACTTCAAGCTCCAAGTTTTATTTTATTTATTTTTTGAGATCTCAAGGTGCAAATATATTTTATTAAATTCAAGCTTATATTTGTTTTTTGGACCTTAATATGCATTTTTTTCCTCTAAAAAAGGCATATGTATTGATTTTTTAATAAAATATTTTACTTTATTTTAAATATTAACTGCTAACTATTTTTTAATAGAGAAATAAATCTTCAATGTAAGGCCAATAAAATGCTCAATGCAAGAAGACTCCATGGAAATGACGTTCTTCATAAAAAGGTTGTATTTATTTAGCCAAATTATGATAAAATGGCCCTCTTTGATGTAAATTTTCAGTACTGGTTTAGGAATGACTGGTCGACACAATTAAATGCCTGAAAGAATTGTTGGACGGCATAGACATTTTCAGAGAGGGTCAAATGCCTTTGCAAGCTCATATCACAAAACTCACTTTTGGAGCATATGCTGCCTTCTTGCAGCTACAGCCTCAATTCATAACAGTTTAACTGTGCTATTCGAATTATGTATATATTACCTAATGGTTTATTACGATGTAGGCGATTGTTGCTGGAATCAACATCAGACATTTGGATTCCCTGAGCCTTTTTATTATTTGTTATTGAAGTTATTATCAAGGGAATGGTATTTTTTTTGCAATATGCATTTCACTAAATTCTGTTATATGTTTTTTTAGGTTTTGACTTATTCATTATTGCTTTAAGGCAGAAGATGTTAATCACATAATTATTATAAAGGGACTAATAATCCAGAAAAAAAAATATTACTATGATTACTATACATTAAAATACAGCTGATAGTGTTTAGTAATTACCTTTCATATTTTATTTTCATAAAAACTTTTCATATTCACTTAGTTTTAGCTCTGATAAAAAATAATTCAATCATACCTAATCTTTTATCACTAAACCTGGACATTATGACAACAATGAAATAAATAGCCAATGAAACAATACGAACGGCAGGGCTCGAAATATTTTTATCCGCAACATTGATTTTTTTTGTATGCTATGCTGTAAATTTGATGGAAGCATATGACATTACGTTGATATTTGGTGTTTGAATCCAGGTTTTAATTGAAAAGATGATCCAGTATAGCGAATCGGAAATCGTATCACTGGATGAGGCCAATCAAGGAAGAGTGAAGCAACGATAATGGTGTTGATAATGGACCAGCCAGCTGTTCAGAAATGGATATCAACAAGCTTTAGTGATTAGGTTAGGTGATGCTTATTGTTTGGTGGACCTTATGGCTGTACCCCGTCCTGGCGTTGGCGCCCGACCTGTCCACGTGCAGCAAAAAGTGGGTAAGGATGACTGACCGCAATTACCAAAGGGCCCTCAGGCACTACGCCGATTGTGTACTCCTCGGCCAAGCACTCGATCCACCGGCAAGGGAGGTCTACCAATCCAACATCGTCATCAACTTGCATAAGACTTGCGACTTCTTCTTCCAAAGGTGAATTAGTTTTTAGAGATCGCATTGTCATACTAAATCCTCAGCCTTCAATATGCCCTTTCTATATTCCAATAAGTGCACGGATAATCGAACGGTCAGTGTTATTTTTTATTGGATCTATCGCTCTAAATGCTCCAACAAAGAGAGCTTGAGTTATTTACTTGTTATCAACCTTGCCGAGTCGTGAAAGCTAAGATTTATATATTAAATTCGGTTAATTGCTCAGAATACCACCTTCTGATCCTCAACCAAAATGGTTATTTAGTAACTGGAACGGGCTCCCCATACTTATAGATATTATTCGAAGTTTTTCTACACAGTAAGAACATAACCTCTTCGTAATGTAATGTAACCTTTTCTTATGATGGGGATATTTTTTAGATTTTTACTTATTTAATTATTTTTATGAGGATTGTTTTATAAAAAAAAAAAATAACATATTTGTTGTCCGTCTGAACCTCACATATAAAGAATCTTTGATGCTCACTATATCCCTGGAGCGAGTACAGCGGCGGTTGAAATTATATGAATACATTATATCAAGAAGCAAATACTTTTCTTTTTTGGCATTATTAGAGCTTTGAACCATTCTAAAGATTTATTTAGCTCTTAGCCGAGACTTCCTCTCGTTAAGTTGTCTCAAGAGATAAAGAATCCCCAAGGGGTCGAACAAATAATCATTTCTTTGATTTCATTTTGAATACATATCAACACCTTCACGAAAAAA
This sequence comes from Rhaphigaster nebulosa, assembly GCA_948150685.1. NCBI lineage: Eukaryota > Metazoa > Arthropoda > Insecta > Hemiptera > Pentatomidae > Rhaphigaster > Rhaphigaster nebulosa. Next base: position 30,738,469 of record OX411312.1, on the reverse strand, counting down.
ATGTTAACCCTCACAAGCCTGAACGAAAGAGCATATGCTAATTATTTTGTAAGATAACATCATTTTGTGGATGCTGAATGGCTGATTCGGTTATTTTGCAACGATCGTAAATCGAATAACCACAGATAATAATTTTTCGGAGATTAAAATAAATAAGTTACTTGTTTCGCTGTCGCTGTAGTCGCTTTTCCTGAAAATAATAGGCTTTTGCTTTTCCATTTTGCTTTTGATTTTCCATTGGCCCTCCACTCTGGTTGGCCCATAAATTTTACGAAGGACTTTTCTCTCCCATACCTGTAGGACCCTTTTGCTTTCTTTCTTCAGGGACCATGTTTCGCAACCATAAGTCACAATTGATCTCACTACCTTTTTATATAGGTGTCATTTTGTCTTTCTGGATAGACTTTTTCATCTCAACAGTTACTGAATACTGAACAGACAGCGATTTCCTGCAACTTCGCGGCCTTTATGTCCTTTTCTACTCTGCTGCTCATCCTACTGTCCAGGTACTTAAATTCGTCACAGCTCTTGAAGCACCGATTCTCTATTTTCATTTCCTCTCGTCATATGGTCTGCTCTTGATGGCCGCATGCCCGTTCTGTTGTCTGAATTTATTTTCAGACAGAGATGTTAAGCTTCCCTGAGAAATTCTTTTAGGGCTGGTACAGTGCTGTGAAGAATGATGAGCACCTCATCTGCAAATGCTAAGTGCTGAGTCATACGGTTGAAAATTGTACCTCCGCTCCTTGTTTTTATTTCCCTCATGGTTGCTTCTAAAACAAGGTTGAAAAGATCTATAGATAGTGGATCCTATTGTCTAATGCCTCTTTCTATTTTGAATTTTCGTGAGAGCCTCCCATCCATAAGTACCCTACTGGATGTATTAGCCAGAATAATTTGGACCAGCTATCTTTGGAGCTCATTGCTTGTCCAGACGCTCCTATATGTTTTCCCTTTTGACGGAATCATAGGCTTGTCTGAAATCTACAATGATGCAGTGTAACATTGTACTGTTACGCCTTCTTTAGCATCTGGATGATTGAAAAAATCTGGTCCGTACTATCCGTAGCAGTCCGTACTGGCGGTACCAGTCCGTTCGTGCTGGGGTATGATTTCAGTAATATCTTCCATTTATAAGAGCATCTCTACCTCACCACTCAGTGCCCTACTGATCACCGTTCCAGCTTTTTCTATCTCTTCCGCTTCCTGACCATCTCCTAAGATCTCTTGAAAATGACCTACCCTTCACACTAAAATTTCTCCTGCATCACCTAGGAGGTTGCCACTCTGGTCTGTAACGAAGTTTCCTCTTGAACGAAAATCTGTTTTTGTATTTTTAAAATTTCTGAAGAATTTTCCTTTGACCCATCCTACTGGTATACATATTTCAGCAGTGATATATTCTTGTAGAACTTGATATTATGAAGCCCTCTAGAATGTTTTAGCTTGATATTAATAAGATATATTTTTGCACGCCGGCTTTTGGAATAAAGTCTGCATTGGATATAATATATTGTTCTGTGCAAGCTGTTATTGATTTAATTATCTCTTTCCTAATTTTGAAAAGTTCTCTAATCCCAGGTTGTAACTCTTATGATGAGGAAAAAGATTTGTAAAAATAAATAAATTGAGTCGTCTCCAAAGTCCCTTCCAATCAGTTGCCATCCTTCATCCAAGTAGTTGAAGGCGCAAAAAGAGACCTAAAATAATTAGGTTCCGTCGGATAAATTCAAGTTAATACTAATCACAGTTCGGCAGTAATTAATTACATTAGTATTTAATTATATCTTCAATTACAATTATACCTTTCCATTACTGTAATTGTAGTTGAGGCTCTCAATTACATTTACTTCTTGACGGTAAGGAATTGCAGCTACAATTACAAATACTTCTTGAGGCTAAGTAATTAAAATTACAATAGTCTAAAATTTAAGTCATAACAATATTTACTCCCTATTTAATTTTGTCATAATTTTTGTAAATTTCCCTTCTATTCATTGAAACTTATAATTTTGAAAGGTATCTCTTAGCACATTTGTGGAAATAACTTTTATTTAGTGCCATTTCGGCGTTAAGTAATTGCATTTACCAATTACAATTACTAGGAATTACAGAACTAAAATTGCAATTACTTTGGCTCAACTAATAATTGTAATTTCGGTCCAAAATTACAATTGCGGTTGTTCATTAAGTAATTTCAATCAAAATCATTTCATTTCTCCAATTCCAAATTACATTAATTGGTAAGTAATTGTAATTTTGATTGAAATTACGTTTTACCCAACACTGATGCTAATGTATTTTTCAAAAACATTAAACATTAAATAAACTATCAAATAAAAAATAAAGATGGAAATATCACATGCTTTCTTCCCTAGGACGTCTCTGCCAACTTCTGGCTTGATCGGAGTCGTCAGAGAAGTGGCTAAGATTCTGGAGGGCTTTGAGCAGGAACAAAGAACAGAGAAGACATCAAGAATAACTAGCAACAAGTAATTATTTTAATTTTTTCATATATTATATAGATTTGATCGAATTATTCTTTTATTTCATTGGAAATAATTACTTAGTGACACCTTGAAATTATTAACAATTCTTCATTATTGACACTAACTGAATCATTCATCGCTCTATAAGCCCTCACTTACACGCCAATACTATTGAGCCAATTTTGTCGATATATTGACCGAGTGAGGTATATAGTAATAATAATATTGATGGAAATAATTTTTACCCTTTCTTTAGGTGATCGAAGATAAATTGAATTAAATCACGGTTTCTTTCATTAAGTGTTGTGTAAATCATTAATTAAAATGACCGAAAGAGGATTTGATAAAGCGCAGTCGAATAATCAATAATCCAAGAATTGACGGGATTATGATTACGTTTTTTTTCTTTCTTCAAATTCAGGTTTTGTATCTATTGAATCTAAAGCAGTAAAAGCTACAAGATAATTTTATGATGATTAATTTAGTTTTGAAGCTCTTTTAATACATAATTTCCCGTATTAATTTGGAAAACTAAACCTATAAATGCAGAAAAAATAATACTATCAACAAACGCAGTCAAGTATACGAATACGAATTGTTTTATTGAGTAAATAAGCGCATACATATATTTCAGCTGTTGGAATATAATATAGTTAAAATTTGTTGGATATTTTTGTTGTGGATCTGAACAGGAATCGTATGGTGTCTCATTATTTTATTGCATATAATTTTCTGTATTCTCATCTAACTAAAATGAAGAAAATAATACTAATTATATTAACTTAAACACACCTATATGAAAATAAATATCTCACAAATAAAAACCATAAAGTGATCAAAATTCATCAAATGTCCGATCATAACTTTTTGAGGTTATAATACTTTTTATATTTATATAATACTTTTTATATTTATATAAAAAGTATTATATAAAAGTATTATTATATAAAAGTATTATATAAAAATATTTTATATAAAGAAAAAAAATTGTAAATTCGACTATAAAGGAAACGATGTATTCGTTATAATGACTTCAAAATGATCTTCTAATAACGCAAACTAGTTATTGGAGATACATTATCTCTTCTCATGGCTTTACACCACTTTTCTCGTAATGTTTGGTCTTGTGGGACGAGAAAAAATACTTTATCTGATGCACTTTTCGTTGTATTCTTGCACATGGGTACAAGACGATAGTTATAAGAAGATGTTCACTCTTGTTTCATGGTTTTACAAATTTAGCAAGTTTCACTAGAACCAATACAAAGACGTTTGTCAATAAAGTTAGCTTTATTGACATGAAAGTCCCGCGAAATATGGCGCGTTTGAATAGCCAAAATATCTTACCCAAATGCCATTTTTTTAATATAATAACAATGTTTTAATATTTTGGGGCGAAAATAATTTATTTAATAATTTAAATAATTTATTTATCATAGATATACCCTATTGGGGAGAGGGGTCTGCTTCAGTAAGGAGGCGAAAATTTTTTGCTGATCTTCAGCCAGACCGGTATACCAGTTAAAAAAAGTTGTTCTTTCTAATGATATAAAAAGTGAGTAGCTTCGACCTTTAGTTCCAACATTTTCTGCTGGATAGCAGCACCTCTACTTGAAGTAAAGTGCAAGAAGGATATATTGGAATAAGGATTATTGGATATTTTTGGATATTATTGGATATTTATATAAGGATTATTGGTCCCATATGAGTGGCAACGAGTAACTAAGTGTATTTGACATTATTAAGAAAAAGAGCAAGAAGTCTAATGTCCTTAATGTTCGACAGGAGATGATATTTAACTTTTTAATATTCTCAAATCCCTGTTTTTGAAAAGCCCATAAATCATCATTGAATGAAATGTACGTTAAGATAAGTTCTTGATAACTTACTAAACAGTATTCTTGTATAAGTTAGAATATATTGAACAAGGTGTTCTTGAGTGCAGTGAGCGCGTTTCATTGTTGTTATCATGGAAAGTGAAAATTTGAGATCTCGTCAGCTGAATCTTTCTGTGCCGCCAATGGATAAAATTGCACCGGTGTGCATTCATCTTATGACCTTGAAAACCACCAAATATAATGATGTAATGACTTATGTCCAGAAATACAACGGTGCAGCCGAGATGTCTTACTACAACTATTAATTTAGCAACAGAAACTGATATTATGACTATTTTACCATATGCCATTGTCTCACTGTGCATATAATGTTTTGTATCCATAATCAAAGATTTTTTCAACATTTAGTTCTGCCTATGTTTGTTTTTTCTATAAATTTTATGTGTAATTTTTTAAGTGTTGCTGCAATAAGGAGGGAGGCATCTCCAATCTCTTAAGCTTCCTCCTCCTCCACCCTAAGAAAAGGAGAGCGGGTTCTAGATAACCCAGTGTGATGTCTTAGTTCTAATATATTTATTTAAACAAATTAAATTAAAGAATTAGTCTAAAACTATTCGAAAAATTTTTTTTTGTTAATATACTACAATCTTGTTGAATGGAGCTGCCTCCATATTACTGTAGACTTCCCAGTTTGGCAAGAATAAGTATTTTTATTTCTTATTTATTTTATTAATTTGATGAAATATTATTAATTACGTGCAGTTTGTCATGGTCGACGATGAAGGACCAATGTAAAAAAAGCATGCACCGTCATGATGAACATTTTACGTGTCCCGATCCGACGTCAACGCACGAGCCTTTCAAGTGCGATGATATTAATCAAACCACTCCAAGTCATTCCAGGTGAGATCTTTTAAAAATTTCATTGTTATCAATCCGAATTATGTAATGATTTTGATTCTTAAAACCCGAAAAAATAAATAAAATGTGCCGATATACGCAATAGTACTGGTATAATGGATAAGATATCATATATATATATATATATATATATATATATATATATATATATATATATATATATATAATATATATATATATATATATCGACTTCGTTTTTTGAAAAAGGCGTAAGCGTCATTTAGCAAACTTTACAGGAAACCCATGAAATTATTATTCCCTAAATACAAATATATTTAAAAAAAATTGTATTCATTATTTTATAGAGTAGGAGATTATTAAGGTGGCTGAATCTTTATAACTACAACATATTTTTAAGGCTTCTAGTACTGGTTAAGGCCAGAGTGACAACTGAGATTCATTAGTATTTGGTGCTTACGTCATCAATAGTCGATTTTTAGACCATTTCCAATTTTTTTTTCGATATACCGTGAGCAGGAATTAATAGAGGTGATGTTTACGTCCCATAATAAATTGAAACCTAAATTCGAATTTTTGGCACTTAAGCCTTTTTCAAAAAACAACATCGATATATATATATATATATATATATATATATATATATATATATAAAATGAATAGTTAATTAAATCATCACATATATTAGTGGAAGGAAAAATAATTACGACTAAGTTAGTTTTAGTTCTAGTGTTCCCCGCTAGATGGTAGCCGCACCGTTTTAATTGACAATTCAAGGCTTGAAATTCACAACTATACAGATTATCTATAATTTAAGAGTTCTAAAATATATTATTTGCTCAATTTTTTAATCACCCAACAACTGAATGTAAAATTGTGTTAAGTACTCTTTTTTTTTTCTTCAAAAATTCTCAATTTTTTTGCCATGTTCTTTGCATCTCCAATAATATGTTCAGGTTATCCAAAAAAATGGTTTATTTGAACCCACGCTATAATTATGAACTATATAAAGGGCCAAGTATAAAAAGGATTCTCGGTATCTTAAATAAAATGTTTGTTGAAAGCTTTGAAGGTATTTTTTATTAAATATCTCTTGAAAACTTTCCTTATCTCCTTGGGTGCAAAGTCCAATTTAAAATTTGTTTGCTGTATCTTCGCTAATATTGATCTGATTAAGATTTTTTTGGTTTATGTTTGGTTTTGCAGACCATTTAATTATCTTACAAATGAGGCCAGTTACTTGGTAATACAATTCGGAAAAAATGCATGATAAAGGTTTTATCGTTTTAATCTCTTAAGTTATGGCTCAAGATTACTACCGTAGGTTAGGTACAACCGGAGGTCAGCCTGGGAGCGAAAACATGACCTATAATCGGACGTTTTTCTACTTTGAAATATGTAGGAATAGGGTAAGAATGTTTTTTGACACCAGAAATATTGCTAAAACGAGAAACAAATAGATTGATTAGTAAAGATAATTAATTTGATGATGTGATAATTTTCCTAGTTCCTTAAAATTTATATGTCCTTTGTGGTCAAAGGAAGCTTTCCTCCTCATTAAAATTCTATTTTCTTAAAATGAAGTATATGTAATATTAATTGCAGTTAAAAGAAAGCAACTATTAATACATTTTCTATTTTATTGTTTCAAATTAAAAGATTTTTTTTTACAAAATAAGAATACTGTAAACATCTATCTGAGTGACGCTACAACTCGTTGCCGAGCTTTGGCCTCCTGCAACCTCCTCCAATTGTCACGATATCGCGCAGTCACCATCCAATTATGAACTCCTAGCATACATCGGGGATCAGCAATAATGCCATCTACCCATCTTCGTCTCGGTCTTCCACGCCGCCGTTTACTATGGTTCGGTTCTCTCAGGAGTTTTTTTGGGTATTTCGTTGTCTTCCATCCTGGCTACATGACCAGCCCACCTCAGGCGGTTTAGTTTGTAGAACGTTGCAACGTCAGATTAATTATTTATATTATACAACTCCTGATTGGCCCGTCTACGCCACTCATTTTCAACTTGCAGTCCTCCTAATATTCGAAGCAGAACTTTCTTTTCGAAAATTCCGAAATCTTGCTCTATGGATTTAGTGGTTGCCCAGGACAATAGAACCGGTCGGGTCAGAGTCTTGAGACATTTCTTTTAGTTTTTCTCGATAGGGCTCTACTTGTAAAGTTCCGTACTAGCCCGAAATATACAATGTTTGGAGCCTGGATCCTTTTCTTTACCTCCAAACGTGGTACATTATCTTGTGTGAACATTGAGCCGAGATACACAAATTGAGATACCTCTCAAACTTGTACAGGTCGAAAGAAATCATCTCTCTTGGAGTTGGGATCTCCTCCGCTATCATATATTTAGTTTTCATGGCATTAACCTCAAGTCTGAGCCTCCTGGCAGGGCTAGTCAGGACTTGAGAAGCTTCAAGTACTGCACCGTATGAGTTACCCATTATGTCTAAGTCATCGGCAAGGATCATAGCAGATTTATTAAATATTATTCCACCGATTTGGATCCTTGCTTCCCTTACTGCTTTTTCAGGTGAAAGATTAAACAGAAGACAGACCAGTGCATTTCCCTGACTCAAGCCCTTGTCCGAGGAAAATTTTCTGGATTTACTTTTAATTTTAACTGCACATCACACATTCTTCATTAAGATCTTCTCCTGCCTGACTAACTTTGCAGGAATATCTAGATCATGTAGAGCTTTATAGAGTTCCTCTCTCTTTATATTGTCGTAGCCTGCCCTAAAATCAATAAATAAATGGTGCATCTTGATTTTATCTTCTTGTCCCCTCTCGAGGATTGTTCTTAAGCTGAAGATTTGATCTAGTGTAGATTTGCCTTTTCTAAATCCAAGTTGGTAAGATTTGATAAGGACCAAGTTTGTTATCTGCAAATGGTAATAATCGTGCAAATAGTATATTAGAGAATATTTTATCTACAGATGGGAGTAGTGAGATACCTCTGTAATTGGCGCAATCTCGTTAGTCGCCTTTCTGGTGTATAGGATATATGAGAGACGAGTTCCATGCTGTTGGTATTTATTCTTCTATCCAGATGGAGATAATAATATTCTGCAAAGCTTAAAAGAGCCCGTTGCTCCCATACTTGAACGACTCAGCTGGGAGCCCATCGGGTCCAGGAGCTCTATTGTTTTTGAGTTTGTTTATGGCGTCTATTATTTCGTTCTCGTCTGGTGTTTCAAGATCTGGTGCTGAAGAAGATTCACTTTTCCTGTTACTAGGTTCTAATTCATTATCTTTCTCGAGTGGCCTACGAGTAATTTCCCCATTCAAAGACATGAGAAATGGTTCTTCCACTGGTTCAATACTTGTGCAATCTGTATTGCATATGAGATCGTTAGCGTCATTATTCACCTTCAGAAAGAAGTCACGATATTATTTGTCATCTTCAAGTGCTTCAACTTTTTCAAATTTCCTCCGCTCGTACTCTGATAAATTCCTTCGCCTATGGTACTCTGATGCAGGTGTTTCTCCTCTCTTCTTTTTTGTCGATATGCCTCTACTGCCTGTCTGATGCTCCTCTGTATCATTCCCTACATGCTTCATTCTTGGTATTTGCGGCTATTCTGTATTTATGATCAGACCATGGAGATCTTACTTCTCTTGTGATCTTGGCCATGGACATGCTCGGCCGCCATCTCTGTAGCCGATAAGCAGCCATCACGGAGAGACTCCACGTAATCCTCAGTCACAGCAGTATTATTCAAATTGGTGTTGACAGCCTCCGAGCGAAGGAAAAAGGTGCCTCAAATAATGAAATCTCTGGATGCTACAGAATTAATGATCCTCTGTCCATTAGCATTGGTTACTTCATGAAGATTACTCTATGTTTTCCAATAGCTGGGTGATAAATGTCTTCCAGCCAACCTTCTCATTAAGATCTCCTGCGATAATATTTATATAAACATAATGCGTTGAAAAGATCCGCGTTATCTCACAATAGTGTTCTCATGTTAACTTAATGCAGATTAAAAGGTTAAAAATAAAATTTCTTGAGGAAAATATTTAGTGGAAGAGATGATTATAGAGTTTCAAAAGTTATGCCTGTGAGGATATCTTTGCTGGTTAATGTTATGATTTTTCAGGTAAAAATATGTCTATCTATCTATCTATATATATATATATATATATATATATATATATATATATATATATATATATATATATATATACACACATTTATATATATTTATATTTTTTTTTGTTTACAGAAAAAACATAACATCAATCAAAAGAAAAAAATCTGACACAAGAAAATTTTCTACAATATAACTTCATTATGCAATAAAATAATAACAAAAAAAATTAACTTTGTGTTTTTTTTATAGTGTTGCTCTGTATATTATTGATTTATTCATACTCGCACGTTTTTAAGGAAATAGTTCACTTTCCTGTTCACCAACCTCGATTGAATCGTCTTCCTCACTCAGGAGCATCTGCGCATTGAGCTCATCGCCGTCTTCAGCATTTTACTCATCTACTTCAGTAGTTGGAGTATTAGTGCATGAAGGCCCTAAATCTGCAAAAATCACTGAATATTCAACTCCTGATTTTCTTTAACTACAAGCAGCTTTGCACCACAAAGCTTGCTTTCTTTTGACCACAAAAGATATAAATTTTCTGGAACTAGGAAAATTATTCTAATATTTTCGAATTAATTATTTTGTTACTAATCAATCTATTTATTTCTCATTTTAGCAATATTTCTTGTGCCAGAAAAATAATAATGACGTTCAGTATACAGATTCTAAAATGGTGTAAATCCTTCAGTTTTGAACATATTATAATAGATAATTTAAAAAGCAGGTGTTTTTCGTTTTCGTCGCGCGTCAACCGCACCTACAACTTTTTCCTTTGGAATTTTTAATAGATATTCCTTTTGGCCGTTAGAAGCATTTAGGTCGATTAATATTGGACACCCCATGTATGAAAAGAAAAAAGGCTTTAAGGAGAAAACTTTAGGAAAGTTCCATAAAAACCGTTTGAGCCGTTACTTCATTACAATCTATAGAAAAACACGGGCTATTCTGGCACAGATATGTACATAGATAGACCGATGGCCGAAAATACATTTTATTTTTTGGAGTCTGATACGTACAAACCTGGTTACCTGTAGAAAACTGGTCACCGAAAAATTTGAGAAAATAACCTAAAAAATACACATATCCGCATAAAGTCGGCTTATTAGTATAAAGTTTATTAGTATAACTTTTTGTAGAGCTTTATGTTTAAAGTTATACAATAATAGAATATATACAACAATAGTTATACCATAATATGATAGTTATAAAATAATAGCATATATCTGAATAGAATATAGAATAGAACATATTGTAATCTTCGCTAATGAACGGTATCTTGGTATGTTGAGGACTCAGCCTTCAAATAATACCTGGCGCACTGCTGCGGTGTTTGACGAGTGGGAGGACAGTTCCTCGCATCGTTAAGTTTATATGTTAAGTTTACCTAGACTCCAGGAAACTCTGATTTTGCCTTTTTTTCTCTCTCTCCGGTTTTATTTATTAAAATACAAATACAATATGTAAACTAAGATATATCTAGAGCTTAATCTAAATCCGTATATTACCTAGGGGTAATGATTTAGCCAGTGTGAGGCCCCTCTATATATACTACTTATCCATCTGTCACTGGGTAATTCTTTCACTGAGAAGTTTAACAATTATATATTTTACTCTTCCATCCTCCTGGGTTGGACGATTGTTGTTACATTTGAGTAGAGAGGTTCTACACAGCTATGACAACGCTCCATTAGCCTCACAGCTGTTTTGTTTGTTTTAATAAATTTTATTTTTTTTAAATTTCGGTATACAATTAAAAGGAAACATCTTTTTGAAAGATATTACATATTATTTGATAATAAAAGAAGGGCCTTTTTTTAATATATATATATATATATATATATATATATATATATATATATATATATATATATATATATATAATAGATTATATCCGAATAGAATATAATATAATAATTTATCCAAGTTATACAATAATAGAATATATCTGAAGGTAACCCAGCAATTAGCAATTATAGCATCTTGATAGCGTCGGTCAGGCGTTTCGCTGCGCTTAATTTGTCCAACATTGAATTACCACAAAATAGCTTTTAGAATTTTATATATAAAATTTAATTATAATTTTAAACATAATAATTTTTTTTATTTATGTGTAAGAACGGTAAGGTAATGTGGGGTAAACATATGATTGTCTCGTTAAACCCATATCCTGAACTTGTTAGAACTGCTCTTTTGGGAGCATGAAGTCTAAATCCTTCTGTATTACAAATCAGCCTTGAGAGTTCGCTAAAGTGAAGTATAACAAGTTGTGAAGATAAAAATTCCAACCTTTTGATTATGTTGGATCATTTAACTTCTGCTGTGCAGCTGTATCGGTGTTTATCCCACTGTTCTTCGAAATACGTTGTGATTTACATTTCTTCTTGACACTTTTTAAGCGCTACTGAGTGTTAACCTGACAAAGTATGAAAGAAGGGGTAAATGTTGTGGGCCAAGTGTGTGTGGTGTAAACTTACTCCTACTATCGTGCCTTACAGAGGCAACTGGGGAAATTGCGATTTAAAAAAAAAAATCTATACATTTATTCAATTATGTGCCACAACCCTTTTCATAACTATCACTGAAGATTATAAAGTGTGATTTTCAAACATGTTTTAATTTTTTTCGATGATTACATCATATAATAAATAAATCCGGAAACGAACTATTTTGTACTTCCATAACAACCGCTACTGCTTGAATAATGTTTCTTCCAGATACCTTGTACGCACTTACCCCTTAAGGCAGAGGTAAGTACTAAAGGGGGGTACTAAGTACTACTAAATCGAATTATCAATCTAACCTAAATTCTTTTGAGAATTATGCCCTTCATAAATTTATGTTGTGAAATTTACTTTAGATACATAGATGCGATTAAAATCGTTTAGTGGTGATGATACAAATGGTATATTAGTACCTACGTATCATAGAAATGTAAGAATGAAATTTAAAAATTGTATACGTTTGTAATGTAATATTATATGCAAAAAAAATCTAATATAAATTTATCACAAATACTGTGTTAATAATTATTTTCAGCTCCTGTAAAAGTTCCATGTACTTTTTGCTTGTGGTCTTCTTATTACTGCTCCTCTTTCAAATAATATTCCTCATATGGTTCTGCTGTTGTAACAATTGTATGTGAGTATTAATTATTACAAATTATTTAGTATAATATTTATTCATATATAATAGGGAATTATTGATTCAGAATATCGTTGTTAGTTCAATAACAATGAATTGGAAATTTAAATGTATTCTATTATAATGCATTCGTATGATTTCTTTTAATGCATTTTATGAAATATCTATACTTAATGTGCAAAATAATTATAGTGTAAATAAATATAGTTAGTATGTATAGTCTGTACATCCCACATGGTATGTTCTAAACATTTTATCATTTTGCATCACATAAAAAAAAGTAGATATTGAAGGATAAGATGATCCGAGTGACGGTCAAGAAAAGAATTAAAGGGAAAAAAAAATCGAAACCCAGTGATGAATTGAACTTCCAATAATAGATTTTTAAAATTAAATCACATTAAACAAAGCTCTGACGTTTCGGGATCTTATCTTCATACCATCATCAGCAGTGCCGGATTAACCTTGGAGGAAATTGCATATGGGCCCTTGCCTCCTAGAGATACCGTGGTCCGTGAGAAAAAAACTCGTAATTTTAATGTGCTTCCTTATGATTTTAGGTTGATTTTTAAAGGGGAAGGAGAGTTTTTTAAGGGAGGCCATGGTGATCGAGATTGTTATGGCATCATCTTTGCAACCTCGAGACAGCTACGGCGCCGGTTCGAACTTGGCCTAGGCGGTTTGAAATTTATTTCGTTGCGGTCCCACGTAATGAATCTCGATCTTCCCAGTTTGATTAGAATAGGTTGTTAATAATTAGGATAACCCGCCCTGTTTACCTTAATAGCAAAGGAAAGGACGGTAAAACCAATACAAAAAAAAGGGGAGGAATCCCAAAATAAGCTTATAAGGTACATATTTATTTTCTTTCTAACATGTTACACTTTCTAACTCAATTAACCTTTGTGTTACCTTCTACAACATTACTCGACAATAATCAGGGGATTTAGCGCTAAGCCAGCTAAAAGTTGACTTTCGCTGGTACTATCCACAGTAGCGGATGGTGGCGCTTGTTAACCGTTACCGCTAACCGTTACTGCATGTATATTTCGTTGAAACTGCTCACCGTAGCGGCCAATTCCTTTCGCACTGAACATCTTAGTTTAAAATATTGTTAGATAAATATGTTAGGCTTAAATTTAGTTTTTTTCATTTGTATCGCAAGGACAGAAAAAAACACGGTGGGGGAATTGTGATCTTATTTAATCAGCACACGCCATTTTGCCTGTTTGAATTTGAGTATTTCTTTAAGGTGAAAATTTCTTGCATTATTTAGTTTATTTAATGTTGATTGGATTTATATTTGAATCCCTTTTTTAAAGAGACCTTTTTATTATTATAAAATCTGATGAATACTGTTGTTACTTCAATCCTACAAAAATGATTGTCTATATTTTTGTTTAAATTTTTAACATTTTTTTTCATTTAATTTTGTCTCACACAACGAACAATAAAATTAACGTAGGAAATGCTACGTAGGAAACGTAGCAGTCGTCGCACTGCCGACCATCAGATTCCTGGAGAGGTCAATTGTGGATTTGACGTCATACCTGGACTACCGATCAGTGCCAACAAAATATGCCTATTACTTCAAAGCAGCAGTCAACTGACAGCAGTCTCTTCCAGCTGCTACGGTGGGCAGTACCTGCGAAAGTCTACTTTTAGCAAGGGCGGATTAAGCTGTAAGCGGACTTGCCTTGATCCGCCCCTAAATGTTGCAATGTCATTTCAGATCGCATTCCAAATTACTTCTAGGGATTTTCATTTTTTAGGTTTGTAGTTCGAAGAAAAAGTATTCTAGGGGTTTTACTTATTTTACTTTTACTTATATATTGTTTATGATATGTTGAATCATAAACAATATATTTTATATTACATATTTATCTTTTAGTTTTAATTTTGTTGTCATTGTGACCGTCAATTGTGTCAAGTTTTTCAGATGTTTTACATTGTTCAAAATTTAGAAAATAGTGCGATTCTTTTATGAATTGTTTTTGCAGAAAAGTGCTTTGAGAAAATAGACGTAACTACATACGCAGTAAAGATAAATATAGATAAGTGCAAAGATACCTTAATCATAGGAAAGTTAATGTTTCGAAAACATGAATTATTATTTGAATATTTTTAATGCGGTTTTCTGACTCGTAATGAAAATTAATCGGGAAATGAATGATTGTTAACTTTATAACTTTATTTTATTTTCATTATTTGTGAGTATTATTTAAATCGCATTACATTACAATCATTATCATTACCTATCAATATTTTTTTTTAAATAAACAACATACATTAGTACTGATATATGAAAATTTAGGGTTGATTTAAAATTTAATTAAATTTTATCTTCCTATTAAATTTGATTTAATATTATAAAATATGTATTAAAGTTAACAAAGCCAGGTTAAGGGACTCTTAAAAAATTAGGTATTAACTCTGTACATTGCTTCAATGTGCTTCTATTTTTTGTATGGATTAAAATGTACTTAATCCATTACATCCATTCCTTATAAGGAGAGAGGATCCCCCATATTTCCTTTGCCTAAGGACTCCACATGGCTTAATCCGGCCCTGATCACCAGACTGCAATATTTTCTGAATTACGTCAACAATTTCTAAATACTTATTAAATTTACAATAATATTATTAAAAAAAATTTAAAATCGCCTAAATTTCAACATTTATTGTAATTTATTTATCATATTTTTAAAATATGTTCTCTTATATGTCTAACAATCTATATCACAATTTCTTCTTGTTCGTTAGTTCATTAGTTATTTGATTTGATTCGATAAATCTATCATTGGAAATTGAATTCACCAATGAATTTTGAATTGCTCTTGAGGACTTTCGAAGAAATATAATATAAGAATATACTAAATAAAAGAAAGACAATTCTTCCGCCACGCTGACCATCTTAGCCTTCATTATCTAGGTCAACTATTAAATATTCAAAACAGTCCAGGCGCGATAGTTTATTTTTAAAATAAATTTTCAATGGGCTTTCTCATCGTGATAATTAGCAGAAAAATAGTAGAAAAAAATTGTTTATGTTTTAGATAAAATCGGTGTTAGCAAGTTAGTGAAATTTTTTTTTGCGAAAAGTTGTTGACCGATGTATCCAAAGTTTTTTTTTCTCGACTATATAAGAGCTATTACGAACCATCTTTTGTTTTTCAAAAAATAATTAAAAACCATACAATATGGCCATATTTAGGAAATTTAATTATAGGGCTTGTGATTGTCGTAGGGATGTTTCTGGGCTTAAATTATGGTTTTTAACGGTGCCTATCTACAGTAGGAAGTACATGTAAAAATAATGATAACTTTTCGTGGTACTTAATAGCTCCTCTTCGTTGGCATGCACGAGTGATCGAATCAAGAAAAAAATGATTTCCAAAAGCGTTTTTGACCTATTAAATCGAATCCTCTCATACATTTCAATAAAACAGGGCTGTAGAGAAACTGTTTGCGAATAAATAAAGCTTTGGACAATCGGTTTAGGCCCATTTCTGTTTTCTGAGAACATCTGTTTTTACATTTTCGGGTTTACCTCAAAACGTTATAATTATTTTTATTTGGAAATTC
Organism: Rhaphigaster nebulosa; assembly: GCA_948150685.1. Lineage (NCBI taxonomy): Eukaryota > Metazoa > Arthropoda > Insecta > Hemiptera > Pentatomidae > Rhaphigaster > Rhaphigaster nebulosa. The sequence goes on along the minus strand of OX411312.1, from coordinate 30,722,418 downwards.
TTATTTCCCGTAGGCATTACTAAATGCCACAATTTAGTTCGCCAACATGTCCCTGTGATATCTGTCTACAAGGCCAGTGATTAAATGTCCAAAAATGGTCATACTTTGCGGTTTTTAATTTTTTTTTTGCAACAACAAAAAGTTGTTGACCGACTTCGATTGTTTAAAACTCATTTTCCCGTCTTTTTATAGGATATCACGTTTTTTTTTGTGTGTTTTTTTTTTCAAAGAAAGATGATTCACATCATAAAATTGAAAAAAACAATTTTTCGGCACGTTTATGAATTTTTTCCACCAGGTTGCTACAAACCTATTTTATCTGTAACATATACAATTTGTTTCTACTGTTTTTCCTCTAATTATCACGTTGAGAAAAAAAGTCCATTGGAACTTTAATTCAAGAAATGAATATTTTTTCCCTATCGCGTCTGGACTAAAAGTAAGTATTGAATAGTCGTTTTAAAATGAAATTTTTAGATAAGTGCGCGATATGAAAGTTGGGACCAAGAAAGTAGGTTTTTTGGAATTAAAAAAAAACTTTAAATTTTGACAGTTTGAATGAAGGCTATTTATTATTGTGTTTTTAGTGCACTTAAGAAATTTGGTTTAGTTTTATTATTTTTAGAAAAAGACAAATTATTCGCAATTATCTTATTGAATATGACATGTGCCATTCAAATACAAACTTGAAGAGATAATATAATAATAATTGGAATAAAGTTTTTGCTATAGCTGACATAAAAAAAAAAAATAAAAAATAAACGAAAAAATAAATAATAGTCTTTAGAAAAATGTCACAGTCTGCAACAGGTTAGTGATATAAGTGAACTGAGCAAACTCAGCTACCAGATGAATTGACAAGTTGAGACAGGCTCATCAAAACCCTATAAATAGACAAGCGGGCTTGGATCTGTTGTCTATAGTACTGGTACTGGTACTGGTACTGGCAAGGGCGGGGGGACAAAGTCCGGCAAGTGGGCCTGATGGTCCTTTTTGCCAACCCCGGAGGATTACCAATAGAAATAGCTATTTAACCCTCCATATCGAACCTTCTGGTTTTCCTAATGAAATTCAGAAGGGATGTCCATTCGATGGAGGGAGCCTCTTGTATTCTGATTCTGTCAGATCCTAACAGTCTGTATCTCAGTGACGCATATCTATCACATTCGGCTATGTAGTGTAGAGCAGTTTCAGGTGCCTGCCCACAGGAGTGGCAGGTCTCATCTCCCGCTATTCCACATATCTTTAAGTGTCTTTTAAGTCTGCAGTGCCCTGTAAGTACCCCTATAAGCAGTCGGAGTTCCTTTCTGTTGAGGCCCAGCAGCCATTTGGTTCTAGAAGCAGAGGGTTTTTTAATTAGTTCCTTAGCCTGTCTAAGGCCCGTACACCCCCTCCACTCCTTACCTGCTAAATTCCATGTCCAATCCTGGACCTTCTTCCGCTGATATCTTTTAGAGATGCCTACTGAAGGTTCTGGCCCAAAAAAAGGGTTCTCAGCACCTTCTCTTGCAAGCTTGTCGGCTATTTCATTGCCTTTGATTCCTTTATGTCCAGGAACCCAGACTAATTCCAGTTTCTTCGAGCAGGCAAGTAAATCTAATGCCTGTTTGCACTCTTTTACCAATGCGGAAGTCACCCTAGAGGATTCCAGAGCTAGGAGAGCCGATTGGCTGTCTGAGTAGATAGTAATTCCGGCCCTGTCGCAGCCGATGACCTCCGTGCATGTGGCCGCAGACAGTATCGCGAACACTTCCGCTTGAAACACAGTAGAGTGTTTACCTAGTGGTAGACTTATGTTAATGCCTAAATCCTCTATGTAGACGCCCGCTCCTGCTAATCCGGTCGAGTCCTTCCATGATCCGTCCGTGAAGCAGGATAGGTTGCCTGTATGAGTGGCAATTGAACCCCTTTCCCAGTCGGATATACTAGGATAAGAGTATCTCACTTTAGAGTCTAGAGTAAGATTTCTATTAAGTTGAGGGCAACAGTATTGGAGGATAGGAATCTCCTTATCCACCACCTTGGCAATAACTGAGTGGCCCGTGAGTTCGCCCCGCTCTTGCCACTGTCTGTTTTCCTTAATTCTTAGATAGGCCATAACCGCTTCGCCCCTCAGCCATAGGTGAAGCGGTGTTAGGTACAGGAGGACCTCTAGAGCCTTAGTAGGTGTGGTACGAAACGCTCCCGTAATGCTCATACATGCCATCCTTTGAATACGGCTGAGTGTACGAACATGGGAGGCCCTATTCAAGGCTGTCCACCACACTATGCTTCCATATTGAATTCTAGGTCTAATAATCGCTGTGTATATCCAGTGCATAACCCTAGGCTTAAAGCCCCAGGTTGTGCCCACAGCGCGTCTAACGTGCCAAAAGGATGCTATTGCTTTCCTTTTGGTTTCAGTCAAATGAGAACCCCAGTTTAGTTTGGAATCCAAAATAATCCCGAGGTATTTGACTTGTTGACTTAATTGGAGCTGTTTGCCGAAAAAGGTAGGAGCCCTAAAAGCGTCCAGCTTCCGTTTCTTTGTAAAGAGAATCAACTCAGTCTTAGTTGGATTTACTGAAAGTCTAACTTCGTTACACCAAGTCTGAACAATATCGCAAGCTACCTGCATGCGCTCAAAGATGGTGGCAATAAACTTACCAGTTATGAGGATTACTCCGTCATCTGCAAATGCCTGGGCAGAGAATCCGGCCTCCTCTAGTCTTCTTAACAACTTGTCCATTACAAGGCACCAGAGCAGTGGGGAGATGCAGCTCCCTTGGGGACAGCCTGTGAAGGCCTGCGCCTCTAGTCTGGTGCCCTCCTCTGAGACGACTATTATTCTGTTCTTCAAAACAAATCCGACCCATCTGGCTATAGTAGGTGGGGCAGATATTTCTTTTAAAGCTCTACAAACTGCCTCAGGCCTGGTTCTGTCGAATGCCCCTTCAACATCGAAAAAGAGCCCTAAGGCGGATTCCTTGTATACCAAGGCCTTTTCTATTTTTCCAACTAGGGAATGTAGGGCAGTTTCTGTTGATTTTCCCTGGAGGTAAGCATGCTGTTGAGGGTGAAGGGGATGGAGAGGTAGAACCTTACTTGTAAGGTGTACTGCTACCAGCTTCTCCAGGATCTTAAAAAGAAAGGAGGATAGGCTGATAGGTCGAAAAGCCTTAGCAACACTGTAATCCTCCTTACTATTCTTCGGGATAAAAGCTATTAGGGATTTCCTCCAGGATTCTGGAATGTACCCGATGGCTAGAGAGGCTCCTAGAAGTGCTCTGATTCGGGGGAGCAGAGCATTGAGGCCCTCTTTGAGCATACATGGAAGGATACCGTCAGTGCCTGGGGCTTTATACGGCTTGAGCTCCCCGACTGCCCACCTAATGGCCCCGTCACTGACTATGGACTCTGCCAGAGCCCAATCCTCCTCTGTGTCGTTAGTATCACTGCCTGGGTACATACTTGAGGGAGGGTTGACTGAGTTGGTGATACTGCAACCCGGAAAGTGGGTCTCCATCAGGTGAGACAAGGTGTCCACCAAGTTGGAGGTCCAGAGTCCGTTAGGTTTCTTTAAGGCTCCCAGTGGCTGTTGGGCGTCATTCCCTAGCAGCTTAACTAGGCGAGAGGCTTCTGGCGTGCATTCTATATTGCTACAGAACTTACGCCAGCCCTCCCGTTTATGCTTCCTTATTTCTTTTTTGTATGAGTTAGAGGCGACCCGGTACAGATCCCAGTCAGCCTTCTGCTTTGATTTATATGCTTTATTATAGGCCTTTCTTGTAGCCTTTTGTAGCTTAGACAGCTCAATGGACCACCATCTGATCTTTTTCCGAGGTTCTGCCTTTAAGGGACAGGCCGCCTCATATGCGTCTTGTACTATTCTCTCTAAGAGTGTAGTTTCTTCCTCTATCTGAACTTTGGTTTTAAGTCTGCCCATAGGGATGTATGGGCATCTATCCAACCTTTCCCTGAATAGATTCCACTCAGTGTTTCTGGGGTTTCTCTTCAGAGTTGGGGAGGTTTGTTCAGAGTTAATCTTGAATGAGATCATCCTATGGTCGGACAGTGTAATATCCGAGGTGATCTTCCAGTCTTTACAGAGGTCTTTAATCTGACTAGAAGCGAGTGTGATATCCAGAACCTCGCTTCTGACTCGAGTGACAAAGGTAGCTTCGCTACCTCTGTTTAATATCTCTAAATTTGTAGAGGCTATATATTCGAGCAAGGTTTCCCCTCGCTCGTTCGTGTCTGAACTGCCCCACACACGGTGATGGGCATTAACGTCTCCGCCTACTAAGAGAGGTAGATCATTCTTCCTTGCAAAGCGGAAGAGACTTTCTATGTAATGATAAGTTGGATCCAAGTTATGGGGTACATATATGGAGGCAATAATCATTTTAAGCTTAATATTACTGACCTTGGTAGTTATGGCCAGGGCCACCACATCCTTCGTGCTAATCTGGGACAAAGGTAGTATCTGAAGGTCTTTAGAGACCCAGATACATGACCTTGGTGCTTCGCATGAGGGTGGGCGGATGATTCTTCCGCCGATACCCCCAAGTCCTTTAATCATTCCCCTAAAACAATAAGGTTCTTGTATTAAAACGAGGGTGGATTTCACCCCCGAAAGAAGCTTCGCTAATTCAGCCGTAGCCGACTTGTTATGCTGTAAATTAATTTGTCTTACCTCGATCCCAGCGTTATCCATGATTGTGGCAGGTGGAGGAGAAGGAGGTGGGAGGAGCAGGGGCCTATTGGCGCCCGTTCCTCCCTTGGTCCTCCTGTGGGGGCTGTTGTCTAGCCGGAGCTGAAGGCGTTCTCCAGACGGTCAGCGACACCAGCTCATAGCTGATCCGCCATCCGTTCGCCTCCAGCCAGGCGATCGTGCTGGTTGGGACTCTGAAGATACCCCTCAGATGTCCCGGATCGCCTTCCACTCCCAGAAACTGCCACTGGTTGGTTCCCGCCAGTTCTGGGTTCTGAAATTCCAGAAGGCTGACCAATCTGCCGGGTTCGATCACCACAGCCCCCAGCCCAATAGCAATTCTAGTGGGCCAGGGAGCCTCGGCGGACCGCCTCACTACAAACCCACGGTCCGTAGGAGGTACCCAACTGAGAAGCCAGTCTCTGGTTTCTTCATTTTTGCAGGTTAGGAGGAACCATCCCGGTTCCGCCTGATAACCTGAGTTGATGAATTCAAGAGGTCTACTTCTAGGTCTTGGCTCATAAGCCCTCCTCTCAATTTCGGCTATGAGGAGCCTTCGGATGAGTTGTGCCTCTTCCTGAGTAATGGGGGCACCCTCCTGGCTCCCCATAATGACCACCTGCAAGGCCCTTGTGCTGGTAGCAGCAGCATCCCTGTAGGATCGGGGTTTCCCCTGATCCTCCTGGGCGCTCTGCTGAGATGGTCCCGCTGCAGGCTCATTGGTCCTCTTGGGAGAGGATCTTGCTCTTTTAGAGTCTTGCCGACGCGTATCGGTCGGTGGAGACTCCTCCATAGGCCTAATCCTTTTCTGGTATGGTTTAGACGGGCCTGCTCTTGAGGCGCTCGCTGAGTCCCCTCCGCGTCGGGAAGGAGGGGTGGACGGAGGCAAAGCCCCGTCCTCCCTCTCCCGAATCGGTTCGAGGACTGTCCCCGGGCCGCGCCCTCCAAGCCGAGCCAGAGGGGAACGGCCCACGGGGCGCCCGCTGGTACTAGGCCGCCTGTGGGTAGCCGGGTCAGATACGGGGTTTTGACGCCTCGTCCTGATGGCCTCCCTTTCGGCTTGCCTTTGAATGGCCTCGGCCCGCCTTTTCTTTTGCCTGTAAATTTTCTTTTTCTGCTTAGCTCTTGCTAAGGCAGCGGCTTTGAGCTCCTCTCCTTCCCCTTTAGGTGCTCTGCTGTTTATAGGCTGATTTAGCCGTTCCATCTCGATCGATCGAGTCAATCGAGAGCGGGAGGTCTCTTCATCAGAGTTCTCCCTTCTGCTTGGAAGGCTAGAGGGGAGCTGATAAGGTCGCAGCACCCTAGACTGTGTGGGCGCAGCAACCTGCTCTGGCTCCCCTGTTGTGGCTTCAAAATTTGTAGCGGTCTGGGATGACCGCTCTTCCTCCCCCTGCGCAGCTGGCACATTAGGCTGCTCGTTTACTTTAAAGTTTTCCATTGGTTGTGTTTGTTGTTTTATCTGTATTGTTTACTGTGTGGTGTTAGTGTAGGTTTGCGTCCATCCTCGCCACCTTCACCATTTGACCGGAACAGGTAATCTCCCAGGAGAGAAGTCCAGTGGCCTCGGGAGTGCAACTCCGGTCCGTGCAGCAGGGTCCCATCCAGTCACCAACTGGCACTACTACAGCGTCCGAACTTTTACACTGGGCTGATAGAGCAGCCACTCCTTCCAGGTTAGGATGAGCGGGCTCCTGTACTATCCCAGCGGCCAAGGAGTGCCATACCTTGTTTATCTCCTGTACCCTCTGGAGCGACCCCCCGGGAGGGCTGCACCAGCCGTCTGGGTAGCGGCGAGGAACGGATGTAGTGACCTTTGTGTGTTAATGTACTGTGATTGGGCGCGGTAATGAGCTGTGCTCCTCCGGTTGCTAACCCGGACAGGCTCGCGCCTAGCCTGGCACTAAGAGTCAGGAGGAGAAACTCGCCTCGAAGCAGCCTGACCTACTTCCCCATCCGGGGCGGCTACCCAGGAAAGGTCGTCCTGGGGTGTGTACTGAAAATGACCTTAATGTTGATGAGTACTGTTATTAGTGTACTGTGTGGCGTCAGAGTAATGTGCCCCCAACCTGGAGGACCAGTGGCTGTTTGCGGCAATAGTAATTACCGGGCGATGGGGCCGCCAACTCCCTACGCCTAGTTGTCTATAGTAACAAATTAATTCCAATTACTTCTTTACAACTTTTTACTTAAATGGAACATGCCATAATCAGTAATATAATTGTTAATAATGTTCTTTTTTTTTCTCTCAAAAGCAATAATCCATTTTGTCAATTATACAACATTTCAGCAAGATGATATGCTTCATATTACGTGATAAATATTTTTTCCAAAAACATTGGATGAATAAACATTTAAAGTGAAATTTTGCTACTCTTTCTTGTTATAATATGATGAATTGTAATATCAAAATTAAAAAAGATAACTAATATACAAAAAAATCATGTAAACCTGAGACAGACAGGTTATTTTTCGTTGAGTTATTTGATATGGAATGAATCTAATTTTCAAGTTATCATTAATATGCATGTTGCATGCGAAGTTGTTAAATAAACTAGGAACATAGGAAAACGAATTTATATACATTTTATTTGCTAAAGCTATTCCATAGAATCTAATTTTATTGGGATTGCATCAACCTAAATTAGTTCTGCGTTTTTTCGTCAGAATAATAATTTATGACCGCCTTTCCAAATTAGCGCTAGATAATTACTTATTCTTCGTCAGAACTAACAAATTTCCAGATGTCTGGAGATTTGCAAGAACGAAGGATCTTGCCTGGGTGGCAGCGAGAACAGCTACTCAGAAGGATTTCCAAGTAAGATGAATAATTGAAATAATATTGTCTATTTTATTATTTCTAGAATATATTAACTTAAATACAAAATTTTTCAAAAACGCGGCTTGTGAGAAATACATTTAAAAAATATGTATCTAACTTGTAACTATTCTGAACTATAATACACCAAAACACGAAATAAATAATCAGTTATGATCTTCGATGTAATTCGACATATTGCTTAGAAAAACAACGCTACATCCAGTGGCTATCATATATACCCTATCATATATACCTCTCTTGGTAAAGTACTTATTTCTTTTATTCAGAGAGGGTAAGACAAAAATAAATAATATATATATATATATATATATATATATATATATATATATATATATATGTATATAGTGGCTATTATTTATATGTGGCTATTTGACCTGGAAGAGAATTGAAAGATTAGTTAATCTTTCAAAATTATACATCTAAATGTCATCTGTTTGTTATTTTTTTTAAACTTTATTTGTATATCCACTGTCAAAATCATCAATATTGTAAGATCATAGGCATGAGGAAGAATATCAATCGGTGTCTCTTCCTTGGCATTAGTCTAAGTAAAAAAAGTCGGTAATTGGTTTCTCATCCACTTTCTTTTCAGTCTCTTGTGATGGTAAGCAGGCAGTGACCATTCTTTATACAAGTCATGAAATCAATTTTAGTGAGTTTGGATGTATTCCTTTATAGTTGGCACGTGTAAGTCAGGGGCTTTCTTTTTTCTTTTTTAAGTGTTCAATGGCCTCGGGAATTTTTATTAATTCATTTTCTTCCTTAGTAAGAAGTGTTGACAATAGGAAGAAGTAATATTACATTGTTAGTAAAGAGTACACCGGTATCAATTGATTTTGGTGTATTACAGTTCAGTAGTAGGTATTCTGAACAATTTCATAAGTGCAAAATTGATATAAAACATATTAAAAAAAAATAAAGATTTTATTTATTCCGAGATTTTTATTCCGATGTTTCGACATCAAGTTAATTTTCAATCATAAATAAAATTATATATCTGTACCAATCGTGAATAAGTTGTTATTTATGGCGAAAATGCATTAGATGCTTTAAAAGTTGATTTCCGAAAACGGGCTAAATCAGAAACAAAAATGATAAGAAGATATCACCATTTGAAATTATAAGATTTCTAGAAAGAAATTATAAGATTTCTCTCTTTAATCAAAATTTGAAACTGCTGCCTTGAAAAGTTGTAATTTTCGACTTAACCACTTATTCACCGTTGCTACTGATATTTTTGTTCTTTTATGTAATTTAGTTAAAATTATTTCATTTCCCATTAGAGGGAATTTGCTATTAAGATATAAATAGTTCCTATCAACAACATAATGCTTTCATTAACAATCATTTTATTTTCATTTACATATAATAAGAAAATATTTTGATTCATCATTTATTTCTCCCTGTTACATTTTTTTTACGTTTGTATCCAGCCATTTTCATACAATGATATTAATTATATATTATGGATATAAATACTAAGAATAAAGTCTTGCATTAATTATATTATAACATAATAGTAAGTCAGTGGTACACATCAGAAGAAAAAAAAAATGATTGGGAGAAATGATAAATCAACAGAATATTTGTGATATGGAATATTTATTTTTTAAAACGAATTACTCCATATTGAGAAAAGAAATAATTTTGGCTAAATTACTTACAGGACCAAAACTATGGAATGTAATAAACATTTTACACCTCACAATTTTATATTAAAGGATTCAAATTTTGGTTTTTTAATTTTTTAATCTACAGACCTTTAAAATTTATTTTCATTTAAATACTGACAATACTAGTTATAATTATAAATAAAAAAAAAAACTGCCATTCTGAAAATATATATATATATATATATATATATATATATATATATATATATATATATATATATATATATATATATATATATATATACATATATAATTTTTCAGAATGGCAGTTTTTTTTTTTTAATTTATAATTATAACTAGTATTTTTTTTAGAATGCCATTATATATATATAATGGCATTCTGGGAGTCATAATCTAGTTCTTAAATTTAAATTATTAAATTTTATTCTTAGACTTCCTAAGATAGCGGTGCTGTAAAACAGTGGTGAATTGCATTAGCCAAATTATTTTGATTTCTACTATCGCAAATTAATCAATAAAATAAGCAATATATTTTTATTGTTTCTTCGACAGCGATAGTTGACCCACCACCTGACGAAGTCACAACGCCATTTTAGTTGCGCTGATAGTGAGGTTGAGCAGGGATGTTTTATGCAACGTTTTCTTTTGGTGTCAACTCAGTGAATCGTTTTTGGTAACCGTGAGTCATCCTGGTGACCTTACATCTTTAACCCTACGTAGCAAAATTTTCGAAAATGACAGATCTGCTAATAACATTGGATGTTATTCATATTTTAATCGCTTAGTAGCTTATGCCTCTTCTTACATCGTCTATATAAATATAATTCGTCGTAAATACATCTTTTGTTTTTTTGTTTTGTTTTTTCTCTCTAAGACTTCGTGAATTCACCGCTCAATTACGGTTCCGCTAACTTTCGAAAACAGAATTTGTTAGTAAACTACTAATTCACTGTAATATTGTTAATAGCTCAAGAAGTCTATCATATGACCGATATACAACACGATCTGGCATCTTTATCATCTGAAAATATTGGATCGTAAGTAATATCCAACATAACTATATAGCTACCTACCAGAAGGGAGGGGGTGAAAAATTATTATAATGCTTAATTTTTCAATTTTATTTTTTTTTATTTCTCTGTTAATTGGAATTTGTTTAGATTTATTAAAAATAAGATTACATTTTTTCAATATTGTATATGGCATTTAAAATTATACTTTTTACTTTTGACGTGAATGATATACCAAGCAATTTCAATAATTTTAATTTTGTAGATATTATTGACCATTGATAATATATATATATATATATATATATATATATATATATATATATATATATATATATATATTGATATATTATATATATATATATATATATAAATATATATATATATATATATAAAATATATATATACATATATATATATATATAAAATATTGATAAAATTTATGGTTTCGGTGTAGTAGTGTAGAATAAAATACGCAATAAATATTAGGAATAAAAATTATATACTGTGTGTTTCATTTTTGACTGTAGCCCTACCAACTTCTCTTAAATTACTTCAACTATTATGAAATCTTGATTAGTTGTAAAGAAAATTTTATTTGATTTCAGAAAATATAAATTTAATTTATATTATAGTATATTACTTTCTGGTAGTTATTAAATATCCAATATATATATATATATATATATATATATATATATATATATATATATATATATATATATATATATATATATATACAACCATCCAAATCGACAAATTAAAAAAAAATTGACATTATTTGCACTGCCATTGCATACCATCGACTATTAATGAATTATAAAATATCTTATAATTGATGAAAATAGTATTAAAAAATCATTGTTGCTTAAGTCCACGTATTTCTCTACGTCTATTTCCAATTATTTTAATAATTATTTTTAGTTCTTAATAATTTTCTTCTCCGACCCGAATCTATCAATTATTTGATCTCAATAGAATTTAGGTTAGCGATCCTTGCAGTACGTTGAAGATCATTTTAATCTCTAGGTCTTCCTTTTTCTCTGAGTTCTAGATTTGTGTTTATAATATTTTATTTTCCAAACAGTTTTTCTGGTAAATTAAGAAATCCAAGAAAAACAAAACATGCGATTTTTCACATTCGTTACTTTAACATGATGGTGGATAGATATTGACATATCTAACCATCTCAATTTACTTTTATTCTGACTTTTTCTCCCTCCAAACTATTCCCATACTTAGATTTGATTCAAATAAATAAAATTTTCATCACTGAACATTTTTAAAAATATTGGATTTAATTTTATATATTCATATTTTTGCAATTTATTGGTTTATTATAGATATAGTACTTGTGGGGGGAAGAGAAGGGGATAAATATAAAATAATAAATGGCAAATTTTTATTTATAAAAAAATACTTCTTTGAATGAGATTTGACTGGAATGAATTACGGCGGTCGTTAGCTCCATTTAGTGGCAGGTGTTTCGATCTTTTTCATTCGCGTTTTTGCCCACCGGCCTGCTTAGTTTTTATACTACTACGGAAATCGATTTCTAAGGACCAAAATCCTTATTTTAAAGTTTAAGAAAAATCCTTCCGCTGGATTCTGTGATCAGTTTTATAGACAGACAGACAGATATTCCTTGTGCAGCATAAAAGGAAAAATACATTTTGAATTTCTAGACTCCAAGTATTTTAATATTTTAATATATATATATATATATATATATATATATATATATATATATATATATATATATACAGGTCATATAAAGTGTTTAACTACTTTTTAAGCTATTTTTAATGTAGCATACAGGACGTTTCGATCCTCAGGTAAATGCATGGGATCCTCCTAAGCATTTATCCATTGAGCTCCGATACGCCAAGCAGGCATATTTAAAGAGTTTTTTTGTGGGTCTTGAGGTTCAATTAATAAATACAACTTTAACTGAATCTCAAGATCTTCAAACAAACTTATATTATTAACATTCGTTAACATATATATATATATTTTTTATCGTAAGTAAGAAATATTTTTTCATGAAGGTACGCCTAACTTTAAATCTGATTTTGTTCAATTTCTCACTCTTCTAGGTTTGGCAGAAACTCCTGAACATAGTTGTTTTTTTTTTTTTTTAGACATGCCTACTCGTTCTCTTAAAATATTGAACTATTCTCAATGAAGTTTTTGGTGTCTGTAGAGGTTAGTTGAGATTCCTGAAGAAAGAATCTGAATAAATAATCTTCTGGTATATAGCCTTCGGAGATATAGCCTGTCAGTCATACATTAAATAACAATAACTTCCGTAAATCCAAACCTATGTCGACCGTCTTATGCATGTTTTATTTTTTAGATGATACTTCGCTTATATATTACAGGAAAAAAAAATCATAGTTTTTATGGTATGAAAATGTCGAATATTTTACTAAAATTACCAGCCCATTTTACAGTAGCATTAACCGCCATTGAACTCTGCATTAGTTCATTTATTACATCCATTTACTACTATATTCTAAAAAATATGCTGAATATGCCATGTATGACTTCTTGAGGAAACATTCTTCGGTAGCTTTTTATTGACAGATAAAAGCTTCTTTTTTTTTTCTTGACTGCTCTTGAAATGCCGGAGACATATTAATGAACATATAATTTTCATTTTTATATTTTTCATATATTTTGTATTAAAGACAGGTTTTTACAAGTGCCGACATTAGGTCGTAAGTAATAATACTGAAAATGCCTAGTAATAAGAACTTTAATCGCATTTGAATTATTTCAATTTTGTCGGTCATTTAAAGTGCAGTAGTATACGACTCATTTCATTATCACGGATGGGAAAGGATCGCAACTTTATTTTAATCATTTATGAAGTAAACATCTACAATATTTTAAAACACAATTGAACAAAAATGTATTGATATCTTCAAAAATATTTTTATAAAATAATTCCTGGGCAAAGAGGTCCTCAATTTAAACAATATTTTAGTATTACAAAATATGTTATTTGTTAGGGTTTACGTTAACTTATATTATTAAGAACTTGGCCCTATTTCATATTAAAGTACAAAAGTACAAGTACAAACGAGAAAAATACAAGTGGAAAGGTTCGTGTTGAGAGGTTACAAGTTACTTATCGTCATTAGATAATAATAATTTTATTCAATTTTTTTTTTTATTTACTTTTTTTAATATAACTATTTTAAATGTCATCGTGTTTCAACATTATAACAATGTTTTAACAATATATAAAAACTATATAACATCTTGTACTTTACTTTATAGACCCTCTGTTTCGTAATAAAATGCAAAAGTAAAAGTTAGCCTATGAATTACTACGCCTATGACTAACTGTAAAATGTTAAAATACAGTAAAATTTAAAATTGTTACATTAAAGATAGTAAATTTAAAAAAAAATATATTAAAATAAAATAATTATTATCTAAAGACGATAAGTAACCTGTAACCTCTAAAAACATATCTTTTCAAAAGTATTTTTACCACTTATAGCACTAGTACTTTTGTACTTTATTATGAAATAGGGTACTGGTGTAATCTAGATGGATATAACAAAAATCATTTTATCCAGCTAAGAACGGCCTAAATATTATGCTCAGTAAATTTTTAATGAAATTTGATGTAGGACCTTGGTGATTGGACCTTAGGGCCCTGGGTGGTACGATATTGCGGCGCCTCCTTGTTCAGGGCCGAGGGATACCGAGAGAGGGAGTTAGGAGGAGGGTTAACTTGACATATAGATAAATCTCAAATATTAAATATTTACAGCAATATAACACATAATAGACGTTTTATCTGTAAAAAATTTCAGATTTTTAAAGTTTGTCCCAATAAATATACAAGGCATCAGAATTTAGATTTTTTTTTTGTTGAAATTTCCAGTAATTGAGGTCCTGAAAACTTGACTTACAGAAAAATATCAAATATTAAATTTATATAGCAGTATAACACACAAAAGAGGGTTTATATGTAAAAAAAGTCGGATTCTTAAAGTTTGACCCAACAAATACACCAGGCATCAAAATTTGGATTTTCTTTTTTTTACGCTTTCAATAATTGAGTTCCTAAATACTTGACTTGTAAATAAATATCAAATATGAAATTTATTACAGCCATATAACACACAATAGAGGGTTTATTATTATTATTATCATGACACTACGGTCCTGCTAGGACCCGGGCCTCCTCCACCACAGCCAACCAATCTCCACGATCCTGTGCTTTCTCCCTCCATGTTCGGACACCCAGCCACCTCAGATCATCCTCCACATCATCCAGCCCTCTGATCCGAGGGCGTCCTCTTCTTCACTTGCCGTCCGGTTTTCCTTATTGCATCTTCCTTAGTATTCTCTGATCGAGCATCCTCACCACATGCCCTATCCATCTTTTTCGGGCTCTTTTTACCAATGCCACGATATAGGGTTCTCCAAACAGTTCCAGTAGCTCCAATCTTCTTCTCCTAATCCCGTCATCAGCAACTCCGCCCCATATTCTTCTCCTTTCTCTCCCAGGAGTTGAGCATACTTTCTGATTTTCTGATCAAGGACCACTCTTCACACCCGTACAAAACCACTGGCCTCACTATGGTTTTGTAGACAAGGATTTTTATTCTATTAGAGTATGATCTAAACTTCAACACTCTTTGCAGTGAAAAATAGCATCTATTTCCGGCTGCTATCTTGGCCTGTATTTCGCTCTCTAATTTGTTGTCGCCTGTAACTATGCCTCTCAGGTACTTGAACTGGTTTACAGACCTAAACCTGTGATCTCTGAATGTTATAATAGAGGGTTTATCTATAAAAAATTCAGATTTTTAAATTCAATTCCAACAGAGATATAAGGCATCATAATATGGTATCCCTCCATCCTATCCAAGAAGTTTCCGCAATATCTTATCACCCAGAGCCCCACAAGGTCTAGGTGAAATTTCATTATAAATGCACTGAACATAATATTTAGGTCTTTCTTTTCTGAATAAAATGATTTTTGTATCATAAACCTAGGCTAAACCAGTTCCTTAGTAATATAAGTTAACGTAAACACCATCAAACGTAAGAAACAGCATGTTTTGTAAAACTAAAATTGTTTTGTAAAACACAATAGAGTAAAACTAAAATTGTTATAAAACATAATAGAGGTAGATAAGCAAATAATGCTTTCATTCGAAAGAAAAAATCAATTTTCGGAGTTTTTTACAATCCGTTCATGTCTATAAATTATGATTCAAAATATTTTTTTATTTATTTTTTTATAATTTTGCTCATCATAAACTAAAAAATGTAAACCTTAATACTAGAATTATTAATGAAAGCTAAAATGAAAAAAAAAATGATAAAACTATTCTACGCGGAGCAAAAGTTATGCCAGATTAATAATAGTAAGTGGGCTTCTCATGTATAGGTATAAAAAATCAGATAAAATAAAATAATTTGAAAATTATATTTTTCTCTTAATAGGACCATTTCTCACGGAGTCGCTCGTATGTAAAACTTTTTTTAATTTTATTTAAAATGTGTTTACGAAATGAGCAGAATAACGTACATAATGTATTAGTACATATTTTGTATAAAGAAAAATTTTTGTCTAATTCATAATTTTTAATTTTATTTCAAAATGACAAACATGGACCACAACTGTTTAAGAAGTTTGTGCATTTTCGAGTTTGTATGCTTAACAAGAGCTTATCATAAATGCCACAAATCGAAATTTGGAGTTTCAGATGGTTAGGAGGAATTGATTGGAGAAAATATTATGCCTGACGGGTTTCTGAAGGTATGGAGTTTTTAAAGATTGAAAGAGTTTACGGAAGAGCTACGAAGTTTTGAGAGATTGAAAGACTTTTTACAATTTTTAATATTATCACCATTATTAAAATTATTCAATCGACTAATTGTGGTGAAAATTACAGTACAATGAAAAGTTCCACGTATTGAAAAATCAAAACATAGTTCCGCGAAGTTGAAAGACCTCGATGAATATGGAGCGGCAATATTTGGACGAGGTATTGTTTGCTGCAGCGATACCCATTGTTACTCTGCTGCCGGCTTAAAAATGAAAATGCTGTAGCAAGCAGAATTGTTACCACGGGCTTCCTGACACATCACTTTTTGGAGTTAGAAAATAAATACTCGTAATGAATTTGTCATTTTTAATTTTTGAAGAAATAATTCATTTTACTATGGATACCATTGGGTTAAATTGATATGACATGATTTATGAAGATGGTGGGTTGAGTCTTAAAGAATGACTGATTTCGTTTAAAGGATTAAGGCTGATGTTAATTTAATTCCTAGATTATTGTAAATGATTTTTTATTCAAAATGATCCTACTTCGGCTTCAGTTTTGTTTAAACAGCGCTAACATTTTAAATATTGGTAATACTATCCCGTTATGAGAAACGTTTGTTTTCCGCCGCCGAAACAACCCATTTAATGCTGAAATTCGAAGAAGAGGGTGCTCTTTCTGAACGGACTCTGAGTTTATGGTTACAGAAATTTGAAACTGATGACATCAACTTCGAGTGGAAAGAGGGTCTAAAATCATCATTCGATGAGGAAGCTTTGCTGGACTCTGTTGAGACCCATCGAAAAGTACTCAGAGATTGACAAGAGAGCTTGGAGCTTCCCAATCCACCATAAATCGTAGGATGCATAATTTGGGAAAATTGAATCGCTCATTATAGCTCGCTATGAGTTGACCAGTCAGCAGGCGCGGCATCGAGCAGAAATTTGTCAACAGCTTTTGACAAAAACGTCATTTGGGTTTTGAAACATCGTTTCATAAAAAGATTTGTTACTTGCAATGAAAAGTGGATATATTGGAGAAACTTTAAGACTAATAAACAATGGTTAGAGTTTAATCTGCATGCTGTGCCAGTCGCTAACCTAATTCGAAAAAAAACAAACAAACAAAAACAAAGCTCTGTACTTTGGTATTATGAAGGCATAATTCATTATGAATTGTAATGAAGAGTTGTAATCAATGAGGTCAACCATTGATTTGGAATTTTATAACGATCAGTTGCAATGAACGCATTGTGTGACCCACCGTTTAGCATAAAAGAAACATTGATATCAACGAAATAAAGAAATAGAGTAAAACCGAAAAAAGTAGAGTAAACAAGAAACAGGTGTGAAAGGTAAAAATAAAGGTATGGATGATTAAATGTTGATTAGAAGGACAAATATCTATCATATAAAATAAAATACATAATAGCGGTAAAAATACAAAATGATTTAATAAATTAATAAAAATATTTTTATTTTATGATTTTATATGTTTACCGTTGTGTATTTTATTTTATACTCGGTAGACTCGTACCAAGGGCGGTTTTAATGACGGGAAAAAATACAAACCTAATATTTACTTATTTATTCCACTTCAAAACATGGAAAACAGATTGAAAAAATGTATGAAATGTGCAGTCTCATTTCATGTAGACATTTTCAAGGAATAGGGTCAAAATGACAATAAAGTTGTCCAAACGCCAATAAGTTTCACGTTTTCACCCAATGATTTCACACTTATTAAAAGGTTTGTGTAATTAACTTGCTTCGACAGTATATATACGGTATATATACCGTCAAAGCAAGTTAATCACACAAACTTTTTAATAAGTGTGAAATCATTGGGTGAAAACCTGAAACTTATTGGCGTTAGGACAACTTTATTATCGTTTTGACCATATTCCTAGAAAATGTCTACAAGAAATGAGACTGAACATCTCATACATTTTTTTCAACCTGTTTCCCAAGGTTTTTACTATATTATATATATATATATATATATATATATATATATATATATATATATTCTCGTTATAATAAATGTCACTTCCAGTGGGCCCGCTTCGGATTAAATGAGCAGGAATTCGGTTTGTGTGGTTGTTTTCTAGGCCGAACATTATATTGTGTGAAGGTATATTTCAGTAAAAATTTCGCCATTTACAAATGTTTTTTCGCGGTTGTAAGGTTTTGCGCATCACTACAACCCCTCCAAATCGATTTAGAAGGTTAAAAATTTGTATGTGAATTGAATTGGTGTTTTGTGGATCTCAACCTTTTTCTCCCGCTCCTGCCATTTTGATATTTTAAATTTTGTATTTAAGTACAATTGAAATTAGTCAAAAGTTCGTCGTAAGTTTCGTAATAAATAACATGAGCTATCCTAGTCTTCTCTCTTGATCTGAAGGCTCCAAGTTAGTATCACTTACTTGGTCTTCAGATCAGTTTAAATCTGGAAGCCTGTATATAGTTCTTGTTGTATAATACCTCCTTACTGTACTAGGGACTCAGAGTTCGAGGCACTGCTGAAGGTGACGAAGCTCCCGAAGACGAGCAGGCAATGGCATAGTAAGGAAGCCGATTGATGACGTTGAGAGAGACTTAGCTATTTTCGGCGGGGGTTGCCCTGCTGTCTGCCTGCACCAAACCAACTGTCTGGCCCATCTCCAGCCCATCTCGCCTCTCTGTAAATATTTAGAGTTTATTTCACACCGGCTTCTATATCTCTTTCTATTTCCTCTCTTTCACAGCTCAATGTGTATTATTTACATTTAGTTTAGGCAAAAATGTTTATATGTTTGTTTATGTATATTTATATGTACACACACACACTCACATGCATATACATGTTACATGCTACACGTACCAGCCATAACTATTACATCTGCTGCTTACACAGTAGACCGTTAGTATAAGAACTTATCATGATTAACAGAAACATATAATGATGGTGGAAAAAAAGATCAAGATACGTTTGAGATGCGCGTAGTCAAGATGCTTAAGGTAGACTTTCACTATTACTACCCACCGTAGTCGGATAAACTGTCAAGTATTTTCGATAATCGCTACAGCTTATCAACAACGAAATATCAACATATTTCGTTGAAACTGCTAACCGTAACGGCTAACTCCTCTCACACTAAACGCCCTAGTTTAAAATGTTATTTAATATTAAATAATGTCAGCCTTAAATTAAATAGTTCTCATTTGTGTTGCAAGGAGAGAAATATACACGGTTTCAGAATTCCCAAAATCCCGAGCATCCGGGGGACCCGATATGAGTTAGATAAAAAAAAAATCATACAGTTAGTATATTGTTTAATTCTGGTGATAATCCAAGGTTGATGAGAAAATAAATTCTCTGATCTGGAAGGTCCCTATATCTTAAAGCGCCATGGGTTACCACTCGATTAAAGAAAGCTTTGCTCACGGTAGCCTAATTTATAAATATGCATGTTGTTTATAGTTTTAAGAGAAAATAAAATATGGTCTATTGAATACAGGTTTACGAGAACATTGAATTTTGGCTCGAAATTAAGATTTTCACGGAAAAGAAGGCAGGAAGGGGGTTGTAAATAGGGTTGGAATATCGAAACGCGATATATCGATATATCGGAGTTGAAAAACCGACATATCTATCGATATCTCAACATCCATCGATAGTATCGATATTTTACAACGATATATCGATGACACTATATGTTAAACTATATTATAGTAGAATCTCGATAATTCATATCCCAGTAATTCGTATATCCCGATAATTAGTATGGATTTTCTGATCTCTTGAAAATCTCCCTTTATTTCGTATAAAAATCCGATCCCCTCGATATTTCGTATTTATTTTCGTCTTCCAAATAATGCAAAAAAAAAAAATTCTGGTTATCTCTCAATCTTTTCAAGAGGAGAAGTGAATGAGTGTTAGAGGAATGATTTCTATGGATTTCGGCCGGTTTACCCTTTATTTTCTATTCAACTCTCTTAAAAAAAGATTGTGAAAAACCTGTGACCATATTGTTGGGCGCCAACATGGATTGATCTGAAAAATTAAGTTTTCTCATGATTGGCAAATCCACGAAAGCAAGATGTTTTAAAAACAAAAACGTTACCGATAGTCAATCGTGCAAACATAAAAGAATGTAACACAAGCGAAATTTTCAACGAATGGGCAATGTATGGAATAAAAAACAGCGAACATTTTCAACTGTTTATTGATAATCGTACGGGCCGCAACAGTGCCACATCACTCAGCGCGATGTTAATGTTCAGTTTTTGCCTCCCAACACCACCTCTTAGCTGCAGTTTCTAGACTAAAACGATTTAAGACATTTAACGCAAGGAAGTAGTGATGCAACTGTTAGAAAGTATCGAGGATGGGAATCACCTATTTCAAAATTAAGAAAATTCCATAACTTTTCGAGATTTCGCCTATTTTGACGAAGGTTTAGGGATAGCTTAGAATCCAAACTGATGAGGAAATTTTGATTCCGTATGAAATGGAGATGAAGAAGAAATTGATGTACTAATGATTAGTTATAAAATGGCGAAATAATACATCTACAACGTGTGTCATTTCTTAGCAAAATTGGATGTTTGTGGATACGTATTTTCTGCTCTGAACATGCTTGACGAAGTTATCGATAAGACCCGTCTTCAAGGATTGCACCAACAGAAAATAACAGAAAATAATTTTTTTCAAATGTGATATTTTAAGATTTTTTTGATCTAACTATATCGTTTGTATTCCCATTCACATTAATACAATTTTGTATTAATTTGGTTATTTCTTATTTTTTACCACCGATTATTGGAAATCTCGATATTTTGATATCTAGATAATTTATATTTACTTTTCGAATACTAAACCATACGAATTATCGAGATTCTACTGTATTTTATTTTAAGTAACAATTTCATTTATTCGGTAAAACTCCAGAATCGTAATCCCAACATGGCGGAGGTCTTGATTTTTAAGATTAGTCAGGTCCTAAAAATCTAGACGTCTGCAATGTTGGGGTCCAGATTCAGGAGTTTTACTAGTTAATAAAACAATAAACAATATTTAATTACTAAACAATAATTAGTAGATAAGATTTATATACAATTAGTACAGGATCATTGTCAGTCTGCTAATACCAGAGCAGTGTGACTGATGAAAATATATGTAATACACACTCCTAGCAATCTTTTTAAAGCATATAAAACTCAATTTTTTCTTTTTTATTTATTTGTTTCTATCAACAGAAGAAATTAATATGGGTATATCTAGACAATAAGAGTACAGAGATATTTATAGTATGAAATGACTTGTACAATATTGTTATATAAATAATTCTGATGCTGATTGTTGTAATTGTTCTATGATAGTTGTAGAAAAAACACTTTGAGGGAATACCCCGAAACGTTGGTGGAACTATGTAATATATACCAATACAGGAATATAGAGATATAAGGAAGAAATTACTCCACTAATAGATCACCATAATTATTTTAACAGTAGTAATAACAGCATTGTCAATAATTAAATCATAACATACAACTTATTGTGTATACGCCATAAAAATAATAAGATTACATAATAAAGACTATTAATATTTTAAAACATTAGAGAAATAAGGATAACACAATATTTTTTTTGTTCGTGTCCCAAAATGTCCGCTATTGGATCAGAGCAGAACAGAGCTCTACTTGTATGTCTATGTAAAGACATACACACACCCACATTCGCACTGTTCGACTTTCGATGCAACTTTTGATTCGACTTTCATTAGGCGCATTGACCCTAACCAGTGTTGGAGAAATTTTAATCAGGAAAAAGTAATAAATAATGTATAACACATTTATTCGTTATTATATTATTATTTTTCAGTGAATAAATTTACTCATAATTTTTCAATCAGTAATCAAATGAAAATAGTTATTGGACATCGCATGCCCCCAGTTTGTCAAAGTCGTATCTAAAGCCTCGAAAGTCGAACATTGTGGACATAGCTTTACTGATTAATAAAAAAACTTGAAATTGATTTATGTTCCAGATAATGATGAATATAATTCGCTTTAAAAAATTAATAAAGTTGGAAGTCGATGTCAATGGGATCCCGAGGAGCGGACGAAAGTACCACGGCCTTCCAGATCCCAGAGGAAGAGAGTTTCCTGCATCTCGTACCAAAGGTTTTGAGCTAACCTATACCGATATCGATTGCGACATATTATCTCGACTTGTCGAGGTTACTCGAATATACTTCTATAATAAAGAGGCGTACATTTTACCGAGATTTTATTATTACTATTGCTTTAAATAATTGTAAATTTACTAATAGTAAGAGAACCAGAGTTCGAATAATTAATTAAAGTAAGAGTGTGGACAATTTAAAATGTTATTAGAGTATTAGAGTAAGAAGGAAAAGGTTGAGGTGGGAACCTCAGTAGCCTCTATAATGTTCTGTCATTTAAATAGTGCCATAATTATTGGTAAACATATTTTAAGCTACAGCCTATTGTTTTTTTGTTTTTTAAATCTTATTTTTATTTTATTATAAAAGAGGCATACATTTTACCGAGATTTTATTATTATTATTGTTTTAAATAATTGTAAATTTAATTTAATAAGTATACTAAAAGGGTCGATGAAACAAGATTGTTTCGTTCTAATAGCAAGAGAACCAGAGTTCGAATAATTAATTAAAGTAAGAGTGTAGACAATTTAAAATGTCATTAGAGTATTAGAGTAAGAAGGAAAAGGATGAGGTGGGGGACCTCAGTAGCCTCTATAATGTGATGTCATTTAAATAGGGCCATAATTATTGGTAAACATATTTTAAGTTATAGCCTGTTGTTTTTTAAATCTTATTTTTATTTTATTATAAAAGAGGCATACGTTTTACCGAGATTTTATTATTATTATTATTGTTTTAAATAATTGTAAATTTTACAATAATTGGATTTACACTTTTACAATTTAAATTTAAGAAGAGTTTTCAAATACAATGCAAAATATTCATGTATAGGGAACAAAAAAAAAAAAATTATGTTTAAGAAAGAACAGAATAGACAGTCTATGCCACCTACAAAGAAGAATATATGAAAAACCAATATATAAAGAAGAATATATTTTATTCTTCTAACATCTACGAGTAGTCGTTTTTGAGTGATTGCATTTCATTAATTAGAATGTTTAAAGAATTAGGGCATGACTCAGTATGCCTCTATAAATGTTTTAGTGGAGTACGAATAATTATTTGCGATTCGCAGGTACCTATATTAGGTGTGATGTACCTTTAGTTATCTAGTTTTAGTTGAGCTATTAACTCCAGGTATTATAGGAGTTAGTTAAGATAAATCTGAACACTGATAATGAATTAATTTATTTGTCTATTCTTGTTTGACTTTGTATTATTAAGGTCTCCAAAGTATTTTAACTTAATATTTATAAATTACATTTTTTGAAAGGTATGTCGCCATTTTTTTTAATATTAAATTCTTTTTGCAAATATTTTAAAAAAATGTAGCTGTATAGGAAAAACAATAATCCACTTAAATGCTTCGGGACTATCGAACTTCTTAGCCTTTGATTTACTCATATTTAAATTTTACTTTAGTAGTTACTCTAATTAATAAATTTGTTAATTAATCGTGAGAACATGACTAAGCCTATCCTTGGACACCGCTAGGCTGCGTTGGCGGCTCTTAATTAACCGATCAAGTTGATCGTAAGCAAATGACATAATTAGACAAGGAAACAAAATAGCTCTTTTATGGTTTACGTAATGGACGGCGTTGAATCCTATCAAAATACGAGAAGCTTTCAGTTGTCGTAGAAACACTTACCAAAACTGCATATAATATGAGACTTTGGCCAATCTTTATATTATATTTGACAAAAATTGTTATCCAAACTCGAATATTGATTGAATTGCTTATATTGCCTCTATAACGGTTAAAAATCGATGTTTTATTTGAAGATAAAATAAGCGGAATGACCGATAACCGGTTTTCACCCACAAAAACCGACACCCATATTCTCAACGCCTTTATACCTAATTATGATTACCTATGATTATTGTCTAGTTAATCCCAAACAAATTAATTAGTCTCGTAGCTGGCAGGTGAAATGTTGACTTGCTTTGTTTGAATTTTTTTCAACCCGATTCCGCTTCGCACAGCCTCTAATCAAATTAATTCTCCAAATGGATCCATGCCAAATATTCTATGAAATATTTCATATCCGAATACTTTATTATTGTTTCTTTAATTCAAATGGTAATGCTCCGCTTCGGTAAACAGTAAGAAGGAATAGCCTTTTATATTTTAACTTTCATGTTTCTAAAAAGTTCGCGAATTAGCCATCTTTGACCTAGCCTTCATTTCCTATTGAATTTTTGTTATTGTAGACTCCAGATACATTTCTCTACTTATTCAAACTATATTTTTTAAATTAAAGACTTTTTTTCCATAACTATGATTTTTAATTTATAGCAAAACTGTTAACGAAAGTTGTCAAGTAGCTTCTTTTAGATTTCCATTGTCCAAAGCCGTTCCCAAGACGCGGGTTCCGCTCCCCATCCTCTAGGAATACCATTTCAAAAAGTTTTTATAGTTTGGCGATGTTCCGAAAGATAAGAGAACTAATTTATAAATTAAAATGGTTCTGAGAAATGCTAATAGGCAAGGTTAGCATCAGATATGAATCCGCTAGTCCTCTAACATTTCCAAATCGAGGAGCTAAAACTAATTTGCTATGCATTTTTTTTTTTTTTTTAACGAGAAAGAAAGTTGCCTTCCTGGAGGTAAAAACTTAGGAATTTGTTCTATATATTTAATTTTGACGACTAATGGCTAATATAGGTTTTATATGATTTCCTAATTGGTCTGCTGAAAGGAATGCGCATTCCTAGCTTGATAACTTTTTCGAATGTTTTTTATTTTTGTAGCGATTCCAGCTGGTGCAGTTTCTGTTGTTTTAAACGGAGTGACACTAGTTTCGTACCCAAGTATAAATGGTTTAAATAACTATCTCATCATTTGAGGGTCTGGACATGGCATGAGAAGAATGAGGGAGAGTAGCACCCAACTCCTGGCGTCGAGGAGGTCCCCCATCCAGCTCCTTTTCAGCCTTTTGTGGGTATTGGCACAAGTATTGTGGTCATTTCTTTTATAAGTATGTTATGGGTATCATAGATATTAGTCATCTAATCTTTTGTAGTCGGTCCATACGTTTTCGTTAACAATTGGCTTATGAATGTGAAGAGATGCTAACATACAAGAATGCTTTTGTTATTTATAGAAGTTTTTGTCTAAAAAATTTAAATGTTTATTAATTTCATTAGCTGTCTTATATATCTGTGATGCTTAGGTCCAAATTGGTTTTATCAAGTAAGTGTTCAATTTCTGTCAGAGCTTTAAGTTTGAATGCACCGAAAGGAGTGAATATAAAAGCCTTACTCTTTGGTGGAGGTTTTTTTTCCTTGATATGTGGACTCCTTGTCATTCTCCCATCAAATATCAGACCAGTGTATGGTGTCTGTCTATGGAGTCTGTGTGTTGTCAAAATAAACTGAAGGGCACGTTTTATGTCGGATAATAAATAGAATAAGTTTTGGTTATTCGTAATTTAATCGGTTTTTCCAGAGTTTAAACCAGTTATGCAGTTTTGATAAGTACTGTTTTAGGGTCTGTTAGATTTTTGTCTTGTTAAAACTTATGTATCATCTGTATATGTCGCTGTCAGAATGTCAGATCTGCAAGGAACTCAATGTGTATGCAATGCACTGTAGTGGAGAAAGCACAGAACCTTAGGAAACTCCTGCTACGATAGACCTAGTAGAAGAAAGGTCTGACTCGCGTTGAACGGAGAAAATGCTGTCGGAGAAGAAGTCATGCAGGATTGAAGAATAGAATAGTAGGCAGGTAGAAGTATTGTCTTGAGCTCTGGTGCCAGACACCGTCAAACGCTTGAACAACATCCATATAATACGAAAGTATATACATATAATTTCTGCCCTGATACCTTGGATATGTAGTTTGTCACTCTGTATAGTCGATGTATCATTGAATTTTATGCCTTAAATCCAAATTGAAATTGTCTGATCTGATGTGCGTGTTTGTTATAGTCTTTTATACAATAAATTTTCGAAAATTTTAGAATACATAGGGAAGCTGATTTGTCGGTATGATGAGAGGGTGTTTTTGTCCTTGTTCGGCTTGTGATATAAAAATATTTAAATTAAAAAAATTAAATGTCAAAATTCTTGGATGGGTGATTTACCTCAATAATTATATAAGTAAAATAAAGCTATAAAGATGTGGCGCTGGGCACGGTTTTTCCTTTTGCCTCTCAAAAATATTTTTATTGAATTAAATTTACCATTTAAAGACAAAAAAAAATCAGTGGATTGCTTTAGTGAAAAATCCTTAAAAATAAAAATCAATAAATAAAAAAATTAAATAAATATATATTTTTTCTTGTAGACCATTGTACCGAAATCTCAAAGAGGATGATGAAACCGTTGTTTGATAAATGTGATACTAAAGGAAGTTTAGGATTACTGCAGTCAGCTATTGGAGACATTGCTGTATCAGCGCAATTCTTACCGCTGTCTTCTCTTATTTCTCCAATTCCTGGTTTTACACACACAAAATAATAATAATAATTAAAATAAATGTAGTCGGTCAAAAACTTTTTTCACGCACAATTATTTTTTGTAATCTGTATCAGAAAATCCACACCCCCTACAATCTCATTCCCTACAAATAATGGAAAAATCAAATTTGTAGACAGTGAAGAAGATTCTAGTTCTAATGATTATTATGCTGTTGAAAACATCCTGTGATCTTGGTCATATGCAGGTTGGGTAGGGGAGGCCTTGCCCACCTTCTAAGAATCAAAAGAAAAATCGAAGAAAAGAGAAAAAATAAAATTAAGTTGGTGAAAAAAAGGCGTATTAGGATCTGGCGATGCCTTTTGAAAGCCTAAACTAGCTTCAAGTTATAATGGAAGCCTCAGCTTCAACCAGGACAGGCCAACTGCATCAATAATTTTAACAAACAGGAATATGCACAGGCCCGACGAGAATGGGGACAATCGGGGCTGCAGCCCCGGGGTCTGGTCTATGAATGGGATCCTGTCTGGCTGGCTAGGTTTTATTTTTTACCTTTTTCGCATAAGATTATATAGATGTATAATAATTGTATAATAATTATGTAATATCTTTACATAATCTTTATGATATATTTATCTTAAAGGACGAGATTGGGTCTCAGTGTTGAATTTAATATTTGACGGTGGGTCAGGAAAAATTTGACTAGGGGCTCATGGTTTCTCTCCACGTTCCTGATTATGCGTTAAATGAAATTTTCACCGCGGCAGAAGCGATATCCTCAGGGAACCAAACAGCTGTCACAGCAACATCATTGACGAATATATGCTGAGATAACGATAATTAAAAGCGTAGCATAAAATTAAAACGCGCTGAATTCTGCTCCATATAGCACCCTAATGCCCGAATTCGCGTCAAATTTTCAAAACTTTTCTTATGAAGGGAGATATTCAGAATAAATATTCTGCTCTAGAAATCTTCACAATTCGTTAATCTTCGTCCATTTTTCGTCAATTTATGTGTAAAGAGCAAAATTATACCCTATAATTTTATCTCACTTCCTACAAATAAGAAATTTTCAAAAATCGATATCTCCCAAAATATCTACCAAAGTATGTGCATGCTTTAAGGACTTGTTGAGGAACCCATATACTGGCTCTACATGAAAAAAACCCGGTCGAAATCGGGAATTTGCTCCTTTAAGAAAAGCTGAGCTCAAAACAACCCATAATTTTGAAATGACCATGTACTATAGCTGATTAGTTGCGTGTTGGGGTAAATTAAATAAGGAAAAAAAAACCGCTACATTCAATTTCGAACTGAGCTTTACTCATTAATAAGTTTTTATTAATCAATTTTATTTATTTATTACTTTACCTTATTTAGGCATTTAATTACTTATGGTTTTATTTTTCAACATGAATCCAACGTTGGGAATGGTGTTAAAAAAAATAAGTCGCCTGACTGGGCAATGCTAGAATAAAAACAAGAATTGCAAAAGAAAAGGTAGCACATTTTTTCACACCTCTCCTCGGCTATTTTATATATATATATATATATATATATATATATATATATATATGTGTGTGTGTGTGTGTGTGTGTATTTAAAATATTTTTCTAAAACTTTAAGAGGAATAACACCCGACGATAAAAACTGTGAAGAATTATTTATTGAGAGTTGTAGATGACATAATGTTCCTGTCTGTTATTATATTACGTGTTTTCTGAAAGAAAATTCGAAAAAAAAGTAAAACCGATGCAATATGAACCCTTTGAATATTAACCCGCCGATTATCGTTGTGCTGAATTCAGTAATTTTAATGCTGACACGCTATGAGAACTTTTCGCTTTAAAGTGACTTTTTAGTTCAAAGAATTGGATTGCCATTATCCATTGACCGATTACAAACAAACTACAATAAAAGTCTTCTTAAATATAAGTAAACATTTGAATATACCTATAATAGTATAGAAATGTATGAAATTTTTGAGGCCTATCCAACAGCACTTAAAAATTAGGCAGTCCGTGATAATGAAATTAATTATTAAAAACATTTTTTTAAACGCTCCTTAGAATTTAAAGCGATTGGTTATCAGAGCTAGAAAGGAAATCATCATAAGAGAACTTTTTTTTTGAATTTTTTAAATAGATAATTTAATTTTATATATTTAAAATAAATCTCTCTTTTAGATAGGCTCGATAAAATTTTATAATATGATAATAATTAGTTGTTACTGACTACGAAACAAAGTAAATATATAATATATTACTCAAGAACAGACACTACATCCTAATTACATTTTTATAAATTTAAATAAATTATGATATTAAATATGTCATAGAATAGAATAAAATAGGAATGCACCGTTGTGCTGGTTCATTCATTACTCTCCCCCCTTCTTTTTTTTTTCTTCTCTTCTTCATCTTCGAGGATGAATATTTCTACTTCGATTACTACTTCTTTACTTAGTTTCCTCATATTTTTCTTTTGAAATTGAGCAAGCTGGATTTTTATTTAGTTTGGAGATTACTGGATCTGTGGAGAGCAATATTTTACAAAATATTTCTGGGTGCGATGCTTCAGCCACCAGGATCCTATTTCATAATGAAGTACAAAAGTACAAGTGCATGAAGATCTATGATTTACTACGCATATGAAATTTTGAAACACGATAACATTTAAAATTTTTATTTACAATATTTTACAAAATAGGCCTTGGTGCTATGCCTCAGCCACCTGTGACTGGTACAAATGGCAATATGAATCAAACTGATTGACATTAATATTTTCCCACAAATACTCTCTCATTATCCTGGCTGCAGGTGTCTGCAAACAAACAAGGCATATTTTGTTACTGCTATATGTATCCTACCATCTTGCGTAAATAACTTTGTTATGGGAATTTTGTTAGCTTACTAAAGTCCAAATTTCCGATAATTTTTATATAGAAATATATCTATAGAATTATATATCTATATGGTATATTATTATATACCATATTATTATAATATTATATATACAATATTATATATCTAAATATATCTATATCTATATAAATAATAGCAGTACCCTCACGGCGTTGCCTGTGAGAAGAATTGCGAGTGAAATACCCTTCCAAATTTCAAGATTTTTTTATGTTTAACTTTTAAAAGATAATGTGAGTAACAGAAAAGAGGACTATTGTTCTCATCATTCCTAATCATCATTCATCATGAAACTGTAAAATTTGTACAAAACTTCTACAAACAAAAAAAAAAAAAATTAAGTTTAACTATGATTTTTATTTTATTTTTAACAGATTAATTATATATTGCAAATTTCATCATACTTATTGCTATATGAAATGAATTGGAAAGTAAATAAAAGTATTATAGTGATTATATATTCACCGAAGAAAAACATTCAATTCAACATTCAAATTTGGAATGGAAGGAAAAGAAGAAAGATTTAAAAAAAAAAATATTTTTTATTGTAAAGCTAGTAATATAATAAATGTGATTTTATTAATTATAAAAGCATAGATTGTCAGAAAAAAACATTTTTTTTTTAATCAATTATGTTTCTTTAATATTTTTCAAGTTGAAACTTGAATTCCGAAAACATTTTCTAAAGGCACGTAGAGCCTTTTGCATTTCCATATTTCAATTATTAGAACTCTTGAGGGGAGAGGGGGGAGGGGAGGATGGAAGACGGGCTACCAGAACCTCAACGAAACAACCGGTTACCAACAAAAATTTTAACTGTAAATATTCAATGGCCAAAGAGGTGAAACTTTTTCTAGGTAATCGACTGCATTGTTTAGAATTTACTTAATTTCATTTAGAAGTTTTTTAGGAACAGGCTCAAAATGATAATACATTTGTCAAAACGTCAATAATTCTTCACATTTTTATACTTTTTTTTCTTAATCTCCCATTTTATTAACAAATGACGCTTTCACACAATAATTTCACTCTTGTCAAATTTTTTTTTGAACTTGGTTCCACGTGCATGTAGTTTTCATGACTATGATTACGAAATTTAATACCTATTTTTTAATAGTTCCTTCCCTTGAGGGGAACATTTCGAAAATTTTAATGCATATATACCTCCCGGAAGAAATTCTTTTAAGGTTAGTGAAAACCGCATCAAAATTGACCGATTACTTTCGAGTTTTCCGAGCACCAACGTATGCAGGCTGGATTTTTATACATGTAGATGTCTCAG
The DNA here is from genome assembly GCA_948150685.1 of Rhaphigaster nebulosa. NCBI lineage: Eukaryota > Metazoa > Arthropoda > Insecta > Hemiptera > Pentatomidae > Rhaphigaster > Rhaphigaster nebulosa. The sequence goes on along the minus strand of OX411312.1, from coordinate 30,691,635 downwards.
TATAGAAATTTGTAATTCTACTTCACTTGAAGATACGGCATACATTAAATAGTACTTTCGTGTACTTTTGGTATATTTTAAATGTGCTTAGCATTAAATCATCTGTGCATGGAAATTGACATGCATCTATGGACTAGTTAAGATTGGAACCATCATCTTTGACCGATCACACCGTTAAAACAGGCCATCCGAAAATCATACGAACTTCACCAATAAGTCACAGAGATCCTGCTGAAGCCCGAATGTAAGATCGGCTTAAATTAAAAAAAAATCCATTTTTTATTTTTTTGCAGCATGGTGGAAGAATCCATCTCTGTGCGTTTTTACGCACCGAATAAATTCGATGGTTTGCTTTGTTTTTTATCTCTTAATTAAATCTCAATATTCTTACACGATCGTTGGAATATTGAAGTGTTTTGAAGCATTAGGAAATCAGGAGATCCCTAGGCCATCGCCTTTTCAGGTTACGTCCAGATCCAACTGGTGACAGGAAAGATGAAAGGGATCACAGAACTGGATTGGGACGATTTTGAGTGAATTATTGAAATGTGATATGTTTGTCATGTATGTTCATTTCGAAGTACATGATTTGATTTGAAACATATTAGGGCGCGTTAACATTTTTTTGAAGAATTCTTGCTGAACCTCAAAGTTTTGTTCCGTAATTTCAGACATATTTCAGTATACTGTCTTCCTTGGTAGTTAAGTTGCTGGTTCATTTTCTTTAGTTATTAGCTTGGTTCGCCGAACCATTGTTGGCGAATCGATGTTCCCATGTGTAGGCCGTTATGTGTTCAGGTATAGCACCTAGTATCTAATAATAGATTTAATTTCAAAAAATTATTTTAGCATAATCTTTTTCTTTTTTGTATTTTTTTTTTTACAACTATAATGTGAACTTTTGTTGGTCCTGAAGATACTAGAATAGACAAGCTGTGATTTTTTTTCGATTTCCAATGTATATAACTGGAAAACGCAGGGATTTTTATTTTAAAGTTTAAAAAAAAAAAAAAAAAACTTTTTTAAATTAAGCACTGAGTGTATAAGATTGGAAGATTTTTTTATATAAGATCTTAGATAATTGAATATCAGAAGAAAGCTTGCAACTTCCAAGCTGAATCATTAACAAACCGATGACGTATCAAATTGCATTGTTAAAAATCATGAGCTACGCCATTGTTTACTTTTATTGTTCTCTGCCCATTCCAAAATCTTTGTGGTATTATCAGCTGCTGTAATGTTGACAGATGAAATTTAACAGATTTTCTGTTTTTTCTCTTTCAACCCCACCTATCTTATGAAGAAAAGTCCATTAATATTTTTTTTTAACTTTCCGTTGCAGTATTTCGAAACATAAAGGCATATTAATAGGACAGTTATTAGAAGTACAGTTCATTCAGTGGAAGGAACGGTTAGCCAAAAACTAAGGTCGAAGAAATAAATTCGTTTTTTCGGGATTGTTATTAATATCATCAGCATTAAAACAATAATTTAAAAAAATTAGTAATAACATATTAATCGATATTGGTCCAGTCTATCAAATCTTTAACTGTTTCATTCATTTTTTAACTGATTTCATAATTGGAGAACACTTCAACATTTAAACATATAAAGAAGTACAAGTTATGTAAAGTACCAGAGCTAGAATCGGAAATTATAAAAATTTAGTTGCTCTTTGCAATTTAAGAATAATGTAACTGATTGTAATTATATAACGTTTTTACTATTGGGTTTAACGATGCAAGTACATATGATGTTATGCAAATACATAAAATAACCATATTATGTATTGTAGATGGAATAACACATCAGAAACATAATTTGCTTTTAGGAATAATTTAAGGATAAACGGTACGGTACGTAGATTTAAGGATATGTACGGTACGTAAGGATAAACGGAAGTATTTAAGGATAATTTTAAGCTCAGCGGTAAACATGGTTCATGTCATATGAAACAATAAACTGATTCAATAAATGGTCTTTAGGTTTTGCTATGAAAAAAAAAAAAATCTGAATTACTATATTTCATCCAAATCAACAAAATATTTGATCGTCCAAGAAAAAAAAATGGTTGGTCCGCCGTCCGTAGCTTCCCTTCGAGATTAACGGGTCGATTTTAAAAGGTTACTCCAGGATGCTACTCGGACTTTGACATTGCCATTTTGCCCTGAATTGGCTGTCGATATGAGGTTTCAATTTTTCCTCGAGAGCCAAAACGTCTCATTATAACAGCAAATTTTCCAATTCAGATTATTACGACTGATAACAAAAACATCTTGGTACGTCTAAAAAGACAAATAAACCAGAGACAGTAATCAACTGTCTGAGGCTCCTCACTCCAAGACATCTTAACTGACACTTATGTGTGTATATTTTTAGATATCTTGGAGTGAGGATCTGTCTCTAGTTGATGTGTCTTTTTAGACTGATGCTGTATTGCATTTTGCCTGCATATATGTGATCTTATTTCTTCTGTTCTAATTCTGAATGGCGAAACGTCACACATTGCTTCGTTAGTGAAGTAAAATCAAAAAAATATCTAAAGCCGGATCCATTACTGGGTATTTTAAGCTATTCGTTTGACCATTGATACCGACCATTATCATGTTGTTTAGATTTCTATGAGGGTAATAACCGAATTTGGAATACTCGTAGAGCAGGCCATGATTATGCCATATATTTTTTTTGTATTTTTGAATGTTTATATATATATATATATATATATATATATATATATATATATATTTCTTTTTAGGCGCTAATTTATATTTTTCCATTTAGGTCAATTTATATATTTCCTTTTAGGCGCCATTTTGTGTCAGGAGGAATTGACAGGATATCTCAGTAATTGATAATCCAATGACAAATAATATAGTTTGAACGAATTTAAAGCTTGATTAGGATCCTATTTATCTGAGTCCAGCGACTTTACCTCTGTACTGTACAAATAAGCTTTGAGTTTTTATCAGGTTAGCAAATAATAAAGCGATAGAAATTTTACACTTATATTATTTAAATTAAATAATAATTACCGGGCGTTGGAGTGATGACCCTATCCCGTGTATTTTAATTGTGAATCGCGTTGTGGTTTTCCAGGACCGGAGGTTTGGTCCATGGTCTGCTTCGGGGAAAGAAATATAGGTCCTCGTGCGCCTGCTGACCCCGAACAGCCATAATCCGTGGATCTAGACCGATTTGTCATTGTCCTTGAACCCGAGTGAGTCGGTGGGAAGGACACTGCCGAATTGGCCCCAAAGGGACCGGTGATGGAGCAATGGGCAGCCTGCCGCTGCACCATGGAAACTATGGTTCGGAGCAACGTGAGGTTGGGTGACCCCCTCCAGGCTGCCTGTGCTCCCGCAAGCAATAAATGTCTGTAAGAACACCACATCGCGCGGCCAAAGATCTACAAGGTCTATAGAGCCAACCGAAAAAAAAAAAATAAATTAAATTAAAATTTTATAAAAAAACAAACTTAATTGCAGTTGACGACATCAGTGGATGAAGGTGCTGTTTAACACATTTTTGAAAATTGATTATTTCGAACGAATGAAGGCGTTATGTTTTACAATGCTTATCTATATTTTGTAATATTAACAGCCAAAGATGATTAATCACATGATTTCTCAGTGGGATGGATGTTTGGCCATGCGCAAGTAAAATTAGGGAATGGAATCTGATAAAATTCATGCTGGACCATTCTTACACTTATCGCAAACTTTCGTCCAATTTCGGGCCAAATCGGACTAGCCGTTTTCGGAATATAGCAGTGCCAATGGAAAATATGTTTGCGCGTGCGTAAGCGAAAGCAACGTGTGAAATTTATAAAGTTGATATGGGAGCTTTTAGATAAGACCAACCCGCACAATCCCTGAACATTTCATTAAAATCGGATTAACGGTAGTAAGTGTTATGCCGATCACATAAACATAGCGTACAGACTAACACAGAACCAAATTTGTTCGCTGATGTTTAAAATGTACAACGCGAAAAGAAAATTCTGAGAACAAAAAATATTCTTGTATGAAAAATTACAGAAAAAATATTATTTTTCATTTCCTCAAAACTTTAAATTAGCATAATTAACACTTTCATCCGCTCATATCTTCAATTAAAAATTATATTATTACATCTGACAATTTTGATGATCTATTTCTCACAAGATGAGCCAAGGTTAATTTCTCTCCTACGTAATGAGTGATAATTTATCACAGTTACTCACGAATAGTGGTAGTATAGGCATACTTTAAAATAAACCATATTTTTTTTTCTGTGTGATTATTTAGAGAGGAGAAATTTCCCTCTTCCCCCTCCTGGATCCGCCACTAGGCACCAAATCACACGTCCTTAGCTCTTTATGGCCTTTAGTACTAAGCGAAAAAAAAAAATACCTATACATATAATGTGTAAATTAATTAGAATAATTTCATAATGGTCGTAAAGGTGAGATGTTTCTTTGTTTTAATTCATGTTTTACTATTTTTATAAGAATAATAAAAACAATTGTAAGATACATGATTTTTTTTTTTTAATTCAGTTTGCTGAATTGAATTACTAAAATAAATATCCAATTTAAAAACAAACCAGTGGGATGATTATAGGGCTTAGTTGATTGGATGGACTTAGTCCTTCCACTGTAAGTAATAGTTAAATCTTATAACTGAATTAAATAGGTTTTGTTGAAGTAATCATAGCCCTTCTCCTAATGATTCCCACGTGAATTGTATATATTATGGATTTTTATTTCTGATTTATGGTTTTGTTTTAGTGTTAATTAAAAGTTAAACCAAAGTCGTAATGTTGAGTCTTCTGTTTTAATCTTTGTATCTTAATGCTAATTTTCTTTATTGAATGTTTTTATTTTAATTGAAATTTACGAAATTATTTATATAAAATTTTGATTAAAATGTTTGGGAGGGGGTGGGGGGTAAGGGAGAGGTGCAAAACGTGATATTTTTCGATTTTTTGGTTGTAGGCGATTTGTTTGAAGAAAAACATTTGTGCCCTAACTAAAATTATATAATTGGTGCTTTGTATTATAAAATAAAAATGAAAATAAAGCTCCGTAATAATGTATAATATAAATAATTAATTTTATTTTCCGTAGTGTGATAAACAATCAATGGGAGTTTGTGTGTGTGAGAAGGGATTCAACAAATCATAAATTACCAGAACAATCTTTCCCTAGGAATCCAATTGAGTTTCTAATCCAAACCAAAATCCACAAGATTAGATCTTTCACAAACCTGACATCCACGTTTTTGTTTACTTCTCGTATGTCTTCCCTTCGGTTCACCAATGATTATCTTTTTAATGATTCTTTTGTGACATAAATACTTTTTAGGCTTAGTTGAGAAAAAAAGTAACCTAATCATGAGTCTCTCTTTGTCAACCAGACTCTTTGTCTATCTAAATTTTGTTAAGCTTATATTAGGAATACTGGCGTTGGTGATGGATATATTGTTTTAAAAATTTGGGATGATTTGCCTTGAAGATATATGCATACAGGCGTCAATTTTCATTTGCCTAAAAAAAATTATAAAAAAGAGAGTTTTGACCATTTTTTTGCGGTTTCGTCCCACTGTCCCAGTATTGGGCTCTCCATGTTAGAGATAAGCAGCTTTGGCTTATCAATAGAAATAAACAAGATACTAATTAAAGTCATTATTTTATTTGATATTTGAAAAGTGACAAACATTTAAGAAAAAAAAAAAATTAAACATTTACAAAATGAAGAGGGCCCTGTGATCTCCGGGTCTAGGGTGAAGATGACACTGAATAATTGTTGTTAATAAAAAATAGTTCAAACTCTACTAGTATTATTTTATGAACACTTTACCTCAGTAATTATTATTAAATTATAGAATAGAATAGAAGAACTTAATTCTGGGACTGGACCCTTTTTAGCCTTATACAAAATAAAAATCAGTTAATGGTTACATTGTTTTCAGTAAAATAAATAATCAAATTATACAAATTCTTGTCTCGAAAAATAAAATTAATGTGAACAAAAAAAAAAGAAAAAAGGAAAGTAAAAGAGGGAAAATGGAAAATAAAAAATAATGAGCTGAAATAATAAGTTGAAGCTTGTTCGTTAAAAAACTATTATTTACTTCTGATTTAGATGTTAATCTTAAATTGAAATGTCGTTATTAGAAAGCGTCATTTTGGAAAGAAAGAAGGTGCTGGAGAAGGAGAGATTTGAATGAGGATAGAGAGGAAGCATGGCGGATATTAGAAGGAAAGGAATTCCAGAGGGTAGATTACCGGATAAGAAAGGAACGTTCGAATGGTTATACTATCATTATCAAGTAATTTTCTAAAATAATTGTTTTATGTAAACAATGAACTATTTTAATTATAATGTAGTAATAAGTTTCATTTTCATAATATCTTAATCTATATTTCATTAATATTGACAATTTAGTATTTTGCAATAAAATGTTGATCCTAAAAAATAAAAATAAAATAAATATGTCGTAACTCATATTTGTAGATCACTTTGTTTTAAAGCATATCGCGGAAAACGTTATTGCATAGCTTTCCACGATATTGCGCTAGGCTATCAAGCTGGTTTTAGTTTTATTCGATCCAGACTTCAATTTGCTAAACAGGTAGTTCCAGGTTGTATTATGATCGTATTAGCGGTTTTTTTTATTTATTTCTTTAATAAAATTTGAAAATTTGTTTTTTGATGCATTATTTGATCAATGCATTGAGGCGTTTATACCTAGAGGGTTATCTATGCGCCATATTTTTCGTCAATGCCGCAAAGTTTGGCCAACTATCCACTTCGGGTCCGTGAAATATCTATTTTTTTTTTTTTTAAACATTTATAAAACCTAACTAGGTGTAAAATAATTTTGTTTAATTAATTTGGGTAGGTTTGCAACATAATATAAAAAATAGTTCTAATCATTAAAAATTCAGTTGTTATAAAATAAAAGTGACTCCTAATATTATCTCAAAATAATGAGGAAAAAAATTGTGTTTTCCACAAAAGAGATGATCTGTAGTTTCATACTTGTATCTGGTTGTATTACAAGAAATGTTAATTACTTCTCATCTACCTAAGGTAATAAGGAAGTGTGGCAATTTTTAGGGATGCCAATAACCGGTAGGTTAGAACCTACGACCGGTTTTTTTTGTATAGAACAACAGGCTTTTTATACTATCAGACTGGGACTGTTTTTTTCCCTGTTGGCTGATTATATGGAATAGTGTTAATTGTTGCTATTTCGAAGTGATCACATGGTAACACTTGAGACAACGAATAGACATACCAAGCGCCTCCTACAATTCTATACAAAAAATGTGATAACATTTGCGATGTAACACTGCTGATGCGGAAAACAGTTAAAATATCGAACAAGAGCAGTATATATATATATATATATATATATATATATATATATATATATATATATATATATATATATATATATATATATATATATACATAAAAATATATATATATATATTTTTATATATATATATATATATATATATATATATATATATATATATATACATAAAAATATATATATATATATTTTTTTTATGTTGGCACTATAGACCATAGAGATCTTTGGCCGCGCGAAGTGCATTCTTACAGACAGTTTATCGCTTGCGGGAGCTCAGACAGCCTGGAAGGGATCACCCAACCCCACGTTGCTGCGAACCATGGTTTCCATGGTCCAGCGACAGGCTGCCCATTGCCCCATAACCAATTCAGCAGTGTCCTTTCCACCTACTTAGTTAGGTTCAAGGACAGTGACAAATCGGTCTATACTCACGGATTATAGCTGTTCGGGGTAAGCAGGCGCACGAGGACCTATATTTCTTTCCCCGAGACCGTCCATGGTCCAAACCTCCGGGCGGCTATAATAAAAATAAAACCATAATGCGATTCACAATTTAGGTACACGGAGTTGGGCCATCACTCCTAGGCTCGATATATATATATATATATATATATATATATATATATATATATATATATATATATATATATATACAAGCCCTCATACAAGCCGTCATACATGCCTTTATTAAAATTAAAAAAGAAATTATGTTGACATGGAGGATTCACACTCCTTCCAAGAAGCGTTGTTCTAAGACTATTCGTAAATGAGATTCAAGAGATCGTACATCAGATATTATAAAAAAAACTTTATTTAAAGCCTTTACAGCGTCTTATTGAATATGCCAACAAAAATATACTTCAAACCTGTTTTTAATGCTAAATGTCAAAATCTAAATTTATTATTAATAAAAATGTCTTATAACAATTATTAATAACGAAAATAATCCAATAGGTGGATGATGATAATGCAGCAATTTTGTCTTCATAGCTCCTTCCACTGAACCCCATCGAACACAATCCTCCACCCTACGTTTTTATCGCTCCCTTGGATTCATTTGGCAACTTTACTCGCCCATTGAAGTGGCCCCACTTAGCAATTCTCCAGTGTGCCCAACCTTCTTCCGACCAAGTATTCTACATAATACTATATTTTAAAAAACCTTGTGCGTCGTTCTTCTCTTAGCATAAACGGTCATGTTTAGGATCCGTAATGAACAGTGGGAAGTATAATATAATAGTTATATAAATTATTATTTTCAAGTTTCTAGGAAGTAGACGTGAACTGGATAGTTGCGACAGAGAAATAAGAAAGATTTCCCGCCTTTTACCTTCCTGTGTTCTTCAACTTCTTAGAATATTTCAGATCCCAGACCAGGGATGGATCCCGATTTTGTCTTCAGATAGGGCGCTAAAAAAAAAAAAAAAAAAAAAAAAAAAAAAAAAAAAAAAAAAAAAAAAAAAAAAAAAAAAAAAAAAAAAAAAAAAAAAAAAAAAAAAACCTAGGAGGCTCCATATTTGATTTCCTAATGTTTTGTAGCTAAGGCCAGTGAAGACAGGAATCCTAGGTACTATTTTACGTAGAATCCGAACCTCGGTCAACGATGTGCCAAGAAAAAGCTGCTAAGAAAATTGTCCGGGGTCAAATGAGATAAGAAACCAAACATTTAAGGTTTTAATTTTGCAATAGAGGGAAAAATATGAAAAAAATGCACACATACATATTTTAAGTATATTTTGTAATTTTTTGTATAGTACTGTCGTAAAATTATTTTCTTCTTTTAAATATTTAAGCATTATTCATTTCAATTTGTCAATATTTATTTTATAATAATTTTTAGAGACCGTTTCATGAAATCAGAGAAATTATTTTGGGCAAAGTTTTGCTTCATTTCACAAAGAAGTATTGTATTTTCTATTTCATTGTTATTTTATTGACTAGAAATAAAATGAATTTATTTGATTTAAGAAATTTCATTCTTAAAACACTTAAACTCGAATTTTTTGTGTTTTTAGAACTGAGGATGAATGCATAACATTCGAAACTAGTTTTCAATAAAACAAATTTATAGAAGTGGCAAATAATTTATCAATCCCTAATTAATTTTCTAATGACGTGTTCTAGGGCTAAATTAAATAAAATGGAAAGCGATTCGCCCTTTTTCAAAACTGAACTGAACTCTGAATTTCTCGTAATACAAATTACTGTTTGGGACATGTACTATAATATCATGAAAAAATCGGAGTAGCTAAAAAGTTTAAAACTTTAAAACAATTTATCGGAGCTCGAAAGCCCGAAGCCATTTGAAAGACCAGCTAAAACCTTCAATAAACGATAAGCAGACTAAAAAAAAATCAAATTACAATTTGATTACAGAACAGATAATAAAAGGTAAAAAGAGTCGAAAATGTTTGCTCTTCAATTTCTGGAAGATTTAGATTTGTTATTGGAGGATATAAAAACTAATGGGTTTTGAAAGATAGTCCCTATACCTTTAAATTTAGCGGTGCGCAGTGGAGTATTTGACCGGAAAAGCTGTCCAAAAGTCGATTTTTTTTTTTTACTTTTACTCTTATATGGTATCGCATTTGAGTGGACAGATCTTTGGAGTATTTAATGACATCTGAACCAGACCCGTCGGACGGCCACGAGTTGCAGGACGGAACAAGCAAAATCGTGTTTTGACGGGAACCTTACCAGCGCCCGGTCAGTCTGTTCAAGTTGCTAGAAGTTAACGCTCGCTCCTTCTGTCTCAGAATTCCCAATTATTTATTTCTATTATGGCTGATCCTCATCAAGGTATGGACTACAATTTATGACCAATTTTAAAAATATCAGCGTATTGCAATGGTGCGTAAACAATTTTTAATATACAGTTAGTGACAGTCATATTCGTACAGTACGTTTCTAATGATTGCACCTTTGTTTTCCTCCTTATTATAAATACATATAGTTTATATTATATATGAAATTAAAGATCTGAAAGGAATTGTTAATTGTTGATTAGAAACAGAAATAATCAATAAAGAGTATAAGCAAAATAATCCATGTATGAAAATTAAATATCCATGTATGAAATAATAATAAAAAACTGGCAAAGCAGTAAAAGTTATCGATAAATAGGAAAAATAGTAAATAGAAGTCATACTACAGTGCAAAGCATCATTAAAAGGTTTACAAGTGAAAAACGAATCGTTAATAAGGCCAGAAATTTGAATAGAAGGGTGCTAAGTAAAAATGATGAAAGATTTTTAATAAGAAAAGTGAGGGATCCCAAAAATTAGTGCACCAAAATTAGCTATAGAATATATATAACTACAAAGAAACTTATATTACTCCAGAACTGCAAAGAAGAAACCATTCGTGAGTATAAAAAATAGAAAAAAGCGACTTGAATTTGCCAATTTATACAAAAATAGACAATTTGATTTCTGAAAAAATGTTTTATTTACAGACGAGTCGAAAATAAATATTTATCAATCAGACGCCAATTGCAAAATATGGAGAAAAATAAATGAAAGCCTTTCCGTACAGAACTTGCAACCAACAGTAAAATTTGGAGGTGGTTCTGTGATGCTGTGGAGGTGTTTCTCAGCTGGAGGAGTTGGGAAAATTAAATTTATTGATGGTATAATGAATCCTGAAGCATATGTGAATATTATAAAAGAAAATTTTAAAAAATCTGTTACAAAATTAGGTATTGAAAGAACGTTTACATTTTATCAAGATTATGATCCGAAGCACAAAGCACTGAAATCAAGAGAGTGGCTTCTATATAACTGCCCAAAAATTATGGAAACACTCCCACAGTCTCCAGACATCAATCCTATCGAGAATTTATAGGCAACTTTAAAACAACATTTAAAAAAAACATAAAATTAAAAATGCTACTGAGCTTAAAGGAAAAATACAAGAGGAATGGAGAAAGATCACACCAGAAACAACCACAAAACTTGTTCAATCAATACCAAAGAGGCTTCTTGACGTAATTAAGAGGAAAGGATATCAAAACAAAGTATTAGAAATTTTTTTTCTGTTAAAAATGTTAAATTGTGAAGTGTACGAAAATGAAAGTTGCCTAAATTAATAGTTTTGTGAACATATTATTTACTAATTGTTAATACACGTAATTTATAAATATTTATAATGTTGTCAATCGAAATAAAAACGTTTTTCTAAAATACGCTTGTTTTCATTTTCGCCTTAAATCAAAAAATTAATTGTGGAATGGGAGAACAAAATATTAAAATATTTGAACACGACTGTCACTAACTGTAACTATATATAAATACATTTTTTCTTTCTCTTTTTCTAAAAACAAATATCTTTTTGTTATACTTCCAAGCGTTTTCCTGTGCTTATTTCTATTTGTCATAATTTTAATATTGAAAAACAGTAGCCGCCGAAAACCACCTATAATATTTTTCTGATTATTAAAAATTGGTGGCAAGCAATAAAAATCAGTTATTTTAAATTTTCTAGAAAATATTTTTTATTTTATTCCAGGTCCTTTAGGCATCCCAATTATTACAATAAATAAAATATATGACAAAATTAAGCTATTTCCAGGCAAAAATATTGAAAAAAAACTTGAATTAATGGAGAAAAAAATATTACAAGTGAAAATTATTTTACCGACGAAAGGAAGGCATTTAAAATTAAATTTTCCTATGTAAAATCTCAAATTAAGAAAAGATGATTTGCTACATACAAACCAGAGCCTATTTTTTTCAGCAAAAAATAGAAATTGGCTACAAGGTACTATCGAGATCAATTAAAAAAATTATTAGATTTAAAAGTTGACGATACGAAACCAGAGTATGAGACATCTGTAAAAATTAAAAACCTTAAAATAAAATTTAATAAAAAATAAAAATCCCGACTACGGAAATAAATTTTATATCTTACAATCTCATTCGTCCTAAGGGACGGAATATATCTGCATATCTACATATCTTAAGCGCATTAGTAGGTTGGTAGTGGAGTTGACGCCCATGAGTATTGAATCTTGGTGTAGTAGTCGGGTGGCTTCGACTACAAGTTACCGCTCATTGCAAGTATATTCCGTCTCGTTCATATGTATATAGAAATATAGAAAGCTCGTCGAATCTGTGCTTGTAAACATACAGAAAGTAAAATAATGTGTTGATCAAAGAAGAGCCATTATTTTCATTTGGGCGTGGAAGGCACCAGACTACGACACGAGATTCCAATATTCATGGGTCTCAACTTCACTGATAATCCACCAAATGCGCTCAAATAGATATGCAATTACATTCCGTCCCTTAGGATTGTAAGATATTAAATTTATTTCCCTAGTCGAGGTTTCTATTTTTTATTAAATTAATTTTTTTTTATAACTTATGTCATTTTGATCATATTGAATTAATTCTCATTATATTATATCTAATATTTATGACATAAAAATAAATATTTCCTAACATGAAATTAACATATTTATTCGTTGACATAATATAAACACGTGGTGAGGACATAATATACCTTGTATGTTATATATTTCCATTCTGTCTTCTATTATTATAAGCATTTAAGTTCTTAAAACTACGTCAAATAATACATATTTATCATAATTACCATTATCATTAATCTGAGGCTCATAAAGGACGACAAATAGTTTTGGCCAGCTTTTCGGGCCAAATACCCCACTGTGCTGTGTAGCGATCGATTTCCTCATTTTTTTCGTAAGTTATGACTATTTTTGTTTAAAAAAAAAACAACTTTTTTTTTCAATTTCGATTATATCAAAAACGAAGAGAGATAGAAATAAAGATTAAACAGAAAAAAGTTGTGGTTTTGAACAAAGAACATGAATCTGTGTTTTAAAAAAATAAAGAATTTTTTTATGGACTAGAAAAGTAATTAACAAAATTCCAAATATGTTCGCCTTCCTTTACATTTCATTATCGATTATAACAAACTGTAATTGAAATTTTTTTGAAGTATGTACCATATTAGATTTTTACCTATTCTTCCAAATGGCTTTGAAATGTTTGAGGTACAATAACATGTTTTTAAAGTTATTACATTTTTTACCTACTCCGATTTTCCCTTGGGGTGGGCAAAAGCATGTGAAGGGGAGTGTACATCTGCATATTCTAACCTTTTCTCTAATATCTGCCGGAAAAAAAAAATTATACATATATATATATATATATATATATATATATATATATATATATATATATATATATATATATATATATATAACTATAAATAAATATCAATATTAAAATAAAGATGAAATAACTAAAAATGAATTTAATAAACATCGGACGACATATATTCCATCTAAATGTAATATTATGGAATTAATCAGAAATTCATTGTGTTAATTTGGAAATTAAAAATATCAATACAATATATATATTTTTATGAGGTAAGTTGTATTTATATTTATTACTTTTCTACTCTGTAATAATTTTTCTTCTTTCTGAACCCTTTAGAACAGACGGAAAAGCGAAGTCCTAAGCTGTCCGGTGATGAGAGGCGGTGGTGGGGGCAGCTTGGTGGGAGCTAGTCCACAATCAGTCTGGTATCGGCTCCAGCGAAGTTCGCCTCTCTGATACTGCCACTGTGAGTAGCCAAGTCATAACGTAATATATATCATAAATAATATATTATATGTAATAAATAATTCATAATAATACGAATCTATAAAACCAGTTTACAAATGGAAAGCTGCATCTTTTTAAATATAAATAATAGAATCTGTCCGTTTATGCGAATTTTTTTTCTTTTTTTAATTTTAAAATTTATTGTTCGAACCTGGAGAAAGTGACAAAAAGAGTACACGCATGATATTACATTTTTTTTTTATTTTTGTCTGTGTAGACAAATCAAATTTTTCAAACATAAAAAATAACATAATATATAAAAACATATTTGATCACAATTGGTGTTATATTTTTATTATTAAAAGCATTCTTAATCAAATAAAATGGTTATTGTTATTGTGTATTTTTATAAAAAATTAAATAATTCACGTTATTTTTTTCTTATTTGTTACGATATGGAACATAAATGCAACATTATTACATTTATTCATTCTTTCACATACAAATAAAATAAAACTTAAAGAATTTAGGGAATTTAAAGAAAAACTTAAATAAATAGCTTCTTAAACTATATAAAAATGTTAATAAATATAACTATGCAAAGCTTGCATACAGTTTATACATTTTCAGTAATCTATAATTGAACACACACTCAAAAATAAACTAATAAAAAATATTTTTTCTATAGTATATATTTATAACTTAAAATATCCTGGAAAATAAAAGCAGTTTTCTTTACGATTAGGAAGAAGGTGGAATAAGAATCTCATAAATTAAGTGCAAATTTTAATTTATTACAGAGAATTATTGAATGCTCTCTGTATTCAATTAGTCATGGTATTTACTTGTTCTCACATCTCATTCACTTTTTGTCACAATATATTTACAGTTGTGAATTAAATAAAAATAAATAAACAAATAGACATATATATTTATATATATATATATATATATATATATATATATATATATATATATATATATACATATATACACATACATTCTTGTGTATAAATTTTTTTTTCAATTCTTGTAATTTTGAATTGATTTGAGTTGAAATAGGTCATTTTATTTAATTATTTATTTCGCTATCCCTACAATTAATGCGAAAATGATCAAACTTACAGCTTTAATACTGTTTTCGTATTTCTTTTATTATGCAAATCTCTAATGATTGTTTTATTCCTGTTTTGTTAAAACTGGCTGAAGGAATTTTGAAAAAAAAATATTATTGAAAATGCCTGCTCTCTAAGAAAAAAAACAACAAAAACCAAAGAAAGTCATATATAGAATAGTTATCGTTATTTAGTTATTTATAATACAGGGGACTTCGCATGCAATTAAAATAAATTGGGGATTGCTACTGCCTATTATGTCTCTGGAAGACAGAGTGAATTGTATTGCTAGGTTGGAAAGACTAAAATAATTCTATATATATATATATATATATATATATATATATATATATATATATATATATATATATATATATGTTTCGTTTTTAAAATTAATCAATTAATTTTAAAAATGGTAGGGAAAAAAATCACCCCTATTTGTGTGTGTGAATAATTTTATGTTATATTGTGAAAATAAAATTTCTAAAGATTTAAAGTAAGAATTCAAGAGTTGGACGATATTTATTTTAATATTATTTACCAGTTATTATATTCACTTGCACTCTTTAATTGCACACAGGTCTTATAGACACTACACCAATACATACATTTTCTTCATTAAATAATAAAAAATATAATAATCATTTGTTATTAAAAATATATAAATTTTGAAAGTATATTTTTTTTTATTAAACTTCAACTATAGAAATTACAAAACATTATAACTACCATATCATTTATAATTATATTTTAAAATTTCTACATCATTTTATCCTTTTTTTTATTTTTATCTTTTCAAAATATTAATTTTTCTGTAATAACTAGAACTATAATTCGATGATTTTTTCTTTCTTGTTACTACGTAGGAATCCAAATCTGATTTTTACCGCAATTATCCTTAATGTTAATTTTAAAAAAATTACTTCATTTTTTTAAACAGTGTATTTGTAAATTTATAAATTTAATATAATTTCTGTGGAAACAACCTTTAATTATTATTGGGTATTTTTATTATTATTATTCAATCGATTACGCGACAAATTTAGTACCATCTATTGATTGAAGAACTGTCTATACCTAAAAGATACCCAAAACATGACGACGTTTACGAATGAGCTGGAAGAAGGATCCCAGGGTTTGAAATAGATAAATATTTTTTCCAATGAATCATAAAATAATCATTATTTATTGTCAATTAACTTAAAATGCCTAATTTATGTATAAAAATCAATATTTGAGATTTATAGATTCCATTAAAAATAATTATTACCCTCTGAGCAATAATGATAAAATCTTGATCGAAAAAATTTCACTCTAAAAATAAAAAAAATGTACGGAATTAAAATTCGTTTTTCTCTTTATTTGCCATAATATTTACATAAATAGAAATTATGGAATATTAAATAGCACTAAATAAAAGTAAAAATACTGTGGACTGTTATCACAAGAACCTTTTCAGTCATTTGCGCTCTCGGCTGACACAAGAGCGCATGATAAATGTACTTGTTTGGAAACTAAACTCTTCCAGTTCCAACAAATACGGATGAAAATTAATTTGATTTATTACTTAATTGTTGATTTTATTATTTTTTTTAATAATAAATATCCTAAAAGGGCCTGTTTTTTTCTGGCACACTTTATAATTATTATTTATCGAGAAGATTTTGGACAGAAAAAATGATCAATGTTTTCAGCTGATGATCACAAAATAAAAATCATAAAATTACCAGATAAAAATTCGGATTGGATTTATTTTTTATTTTAAATTATCGATTTCTAACCCTTAAAGGATCTTCTAAATTAAGTGCAAATTTTAAATTAGACGGAGAGTTATTGGATGTCCTTTATATTCATTCCTTCATGGACTTACATCTCATTCGCTGGCTGTAAAAATATGTTTATTTTTTAGGGGTGAATTTACTTAAAAAATAAAAATACATACACAAACACACATTTCTCACTTTTCTTTTTTCCTACAAACATTTTATGATTTTGGAAATTTCTGTTTTATGAATTTTATGGCAATTTGTTTTATAGAATTTATGGGAGAGTGAAAGGAAAATGCACATAAGTATATATACAATGGTTTTAATTAACCTCGTATATCTTCTAAATTTTTTAAGACTTGACGTTTCTGTAACATAGTAAAAATATTTCCTAAATATAAATTGTATTATTACTACTAATTTTATACTAGCTAATCTAAGGTTTGATTACAAAAAAACAAACTAGTTAAAAGTAGCCATTTTGTGATGTAAACAAATAAATTTGTTCAAGCTTTTAATTTTGCTTTAAACTTTCCTCATGAATCTGTTGGTTATGACTGTTTTTTCCCTAAATACTCTAATGCATTCTACAGCGCCAATTCTAGAATTTATCTTATATTTTTTTTTACATAAAATTTCTCAGCAGCATGCATTTGCAACTTTGTACTTGATTTGATCGTTTCTGCTTCTTTACGTAATACAGGTAAACAAATTTAAACCTTTTTGAACTAATATTGATGGAAGTTGTATATGAAGTATATAGTCGTCCTAAACCCGAAAATGAAAACCTAATTACTGTAAAACGTAAAGTTTTTTTGTTACGAAGGATAAGTGGTGGAGGGGGGGACGACGGCATATTTTTACAATCTAATATATTTATTTAATATAAACATGTATAATGAGTTATATCTATACAAAGACATTACTGAAGATTATGAGAATAAAAAATATCTTAGATAAGATGTCATATAGCGACAAATTAAAATAAGGCTTACTTATTTATTGGACCTCAAATAAGGAAACTTCTAGGTGATTTAGGTAAAAATAATTGATATCAACGTTGTTTTTTTAATGTAGATGTGACCAAGGATTACCTATTTATTTCCCAGGATATCTTCTTACACTGGCCACAGCGTCTTTTTTAATGCTACCAGATAGAAAAAGTTAATGAGAGCTAAATCAGATGTAAATAAAAATATGATTTATGTTTTTCAATAATGCTACCCAATATACGTCGGTAAAAAATATATGGTTTAAGATAAAATGATATGTTGACTTTGTATAAAAGTAAGATTGTCGTATATAATAAATAGAGATTAATAATATGTTCGTTTTATCTTATAAATATACATCTAGACCCCTTCTTATTGTACATTGGCATTTCAAATAGTTGGAATGCTTGATTATTGCGTATTAATTATAACTTTCTTAGCATTGAGGTAATTTGGGTCGATGATCTTTAATATATATATATATATATATATATATATATATATATATATATATATATATATATATATATAAAATGGTCGTATTATTTGAAATTAAAATTTGAAATAAGTAAAATTTGAAATATTTATTGGAGTGCCTATTAGAGTTTTGTAAATCAACCACTACCATAAAGTAATATTGTCCTACAGATCCTTTTTCAGGCTCTCTTGAGCAATGGACATTGACGAATAAGGTGTCAAAAAATAAGGGAATTTCATGGAGAAGTGATGAATCCCAATTTAGTTTCTTAAAATCTCACTAGAACTTAAAATAAAAGTGATGGAAAAACTGGGAGGTTTCAGAGTTCTGAGAGTGGTAAGACCTACTGTTTTCGAGATAACGCACGATATAGGACCGTATGAATCCTATGCCTTCACATCTACGGAAGCAAGTTGACTATAGGTGTACAAAAACTTTTTAATAAATGTAAAATTATTGTGTGAAAACGTTATTTTGTAAATAAAATGTGATACTCTAAGTCAAATATTTTATTTGTAATTACATAATTTTCTTTTGTCAGTTATTTATGCCTTCAATAATGTATTGTATGATAGTATTAATGGAAGTTTGAAGGATTTTAAAGACATTTTAAAATTCATATGTATATATACACCCACACATATATATGTATATATATATATATATATATATATAATGTGTGTATATATATATATATATATATATATATATATATATATATATATATATATATATATATATATATATATATACATACACACACATATCTATATATATATATATACATACTATATCTATATAAATATTGATAAAATAAAATATGTGGTTCGTAATAGAAATGACGAAGGCTTTGGTGATATAGATTTAGCAAGGTGTGCATTTGAATTCGTAGAGAAATATAAGTATTCTAGGGTTTATAATAAATAAATGAGACGGAATTCAAGAATAAAAAAGGGTTTAAGGTGAAAATTGCTTGTTATTTTTCAGTTTCCGTATTATTCAGTTCGTGAAAACGTTCCAGAAACCTGGAAGTTGAAACTTAACAGACTATCAGTTATACTTCTTACTGTTTTTTGTGTGTGCGAATTGCGATCAATTATGTTCGAGGAAGTACAACACTTTGAGATTTTTGTAAATAATGAATTGCATAGGATATTTGACCTGAAGAAAGGTGATAATATAGGAGCTATACAACAAGGATTGCGTGGTATATACGCCTTGTAAATATAATTAAGTGATTGTGAGATACTAAAGTGGTCGCAAAAGCTTTTGGGCTTGATGGCGAATGAATCGTAAAAAAGGTAGGCAGTATCAACGAGTAAATGTACGAGGGATTGGCCGAAAAGTTATTGGGAGGATTTTGCTGCGGCTGACCTTGCAGCTTTAGTCTTAGACGGGATTCAGTTGTGGGTGGTTAATGAGTAATATTTTACGAACACAAGCAAAGTAACGAAACTGGGAACCTTTTTGGGAGTAGAATATTTTATGTGATTATTTTATTATTTTAAATAAGATAAGATTTTCTTCGGAGTCGCTCTTGAAAATTATAAAGTGGACTCTACATTCTTCGAAGCAAAACTGAAAGAGGTATGCTCAGATGCCCGTTTATTTACCGTTTTCAATAATTATACACCGGAGAGGAGATCTTCAACGATGAACGAAACATCAACAACATAAATTTGTCAAACCTATAATCTACATGAGATTTTAAAAAGTACCCTGGGGAAGGGGACCAATTTTAGGGGCCCAATAACTAAAGGGGTCAACTATAATGCTTCTAATTTAGTTATTAAAGGAGCCTCCTCTATTTTAACTAGTCACAAATTAATAAGCTAAAAAATGCGGAATGCAAAATACGGAGGCAAAAACTGGCTCAAAGAGCGATGATAATGGACCGCGTATCGGCAACACTCTCCTCTCTCCCTCATTCCCTCTCTCTCTCTCTCCTTTTCATTCTCACTCTCTCTCTCTCTCCTTTTTCATTCTCTCTCTCTCTCTCTCTCTCTCTCTCTCTCTCTCTCTCTCTCTCTCTCTCTCTCTCTCTCTCTCTCTCTCCTCTCTATTCACTCTCTCTTTCTTTCCAATTAGATTTAAAAAAAAGTCATTTATCGAGATTGACTATAGTTTGTGTTAATAAAATAAGAAAGTATATACGAGTATATAACAATTTAATTTATTACGGAAGATTTGTTATATAATGTCCTTTAAGATAAAACATGCATAACTAAGAACCTAGAAATACGGTTAATTTAAAGACAGATACTAGAAATATTAATAATTACTACGCAGATATAATTATTAATTAAATATAGACTAAAATAATAATTATTGACAAATTAATACTGAAAAAATTAAATTAATAAGTGTTGATTGCAAAATTTAAATATTGGTAAAAACAAAAGCACTGAGATTAAATAGAGAAATAAGAATTAGATAGTTTACAGTATAGGGGTTATTTGATGATAAAAAATTAAAATACACGTTATAAGTATTTCTTTGGAAATTTAGAATTTTCGATTGGAAATGGTATGACAAAATATTTGTTTATGGATTCATAATTTTAAAAGGAAAATACTTGCAAAAATTTATAAATGTGAAATTAGAAAGATATGGTAGGACTATTTATATTAAATTAACAAAATATTGGTTGTTATTAAATTGTGTAATATTCTTTACTTATATATGTAAGTTGTCAGCAATTAAATGAACCTTTGAAGATGAGGCGAAACGTTGGACTTATTGTAAAAAACTTAATAAAGTTATAAGGATGAATTTATTTCACCAATTCGTTACAGTGATTTAGTATAGTATAGATTTATAATGGAGGGAGTTATTGTTGACCGTATATTTATATTTAAAGGGAGAAGTTGGTCGGGGGGTGCGGTCAAAGAATTAGACTACTATAAGCGAACTTATATATTTTGTGCCGACGTTTCGGCCTAAGTTTTAGGCCATCTTCAGGGCAGCGAGGCGTGTGTCAAGCGCCAACTGTTGGCGCGGAGTTGGCGCTTGACCACACGCCTCGCTGCCCTGAAGATGGCCTAAAACTTAGGCCGAAACGTCGGCACAAAATATATAAGTTCGCTTATAGTAGTTTAATTCTTTGACCGCACCCCCCGACCAACTTCTCTCTTTAAGTATAGATTTATATTTTACTAGCTATTTCTAGGGTTTTCACCCGCGTTTAATTTGGATTAATCCCTAAAATATAAAATAAACTTTTTAAATAATTACCTACTTATAATGTATTGTTCAGCTTCATTCGTTACATTTTCAAGGGTCAGGGTCGAAACGATAAAAAAAAATTTAAAAAGGGTAATAAATTTTCACATTTTCCCCCTTACCCTCCCATTTTTACCGACTTCAAAAAAAGAGGGTTATCAGTTTGACTTTTATTTACAGAATAACTTTTTCACATAATTTTTTTTTTTCCTTTCCTGCGAGGTTATGTACAGTTCATTTATAACAGTTCAAAATAACAATAAAGGATATATACAGGGATTATATAACAATTTATTTTATTACCCGAAGTTATTTTAAGTTCAATAATAAAATTCCTAATAATAAGAAGATAATAGGAATCACGCTTCGCAACAGAATCATTTCACACTTATTAAAAAATTAGTGTAGTCGACTTGCTTCGACGGGTATGAAGTTATCATGATAACGACCCATACGCAAGTTTGACACGTTTTACTTTCCTACCGCTATCAGGAAAAGTATTGCAATCGGGTCAAATTTTTTATATGCAATTTTCAATTTGCATGTTTCAGAACCCCTCCCCTCCCCTGAAAAAACAAAAACCCCCCGCATTTTCGGCCATTGGTCTGTCTGTGTGTCTTTGCCACGATATATATATATATATATATATATATATATATATATATATATATATATATATATATATATATATATATAAAGATATTTATAAATGCTGTATCATAATAAAATAGTTGCTATCTCTTTGAGGCTTGGCTTAGTTTTCTAGGTATATGAAGGGTCATTGGCCTGAAGAGCAATCTGACGATAAATTGAATATTAAACGGACGGGTTCATTCAGCCTTATTACGAAGGGTAGTTGTAATCATCCGAACGGTTGGGAGGCAGGGATTGGATTATTGTGGTGGCACAAGATACTCGGCTATATAGGGCTCTTCGTGACCTCTTTTATTCATGAAGCGGGTCTTCATTAGGATATTGATGGATTAAATGATAATGGATGCACGACAGGACCCTGGAAAATATGATGGAGGTGGACTGTACAAGGTGTAAAGGTGCTCTATGGTCTTCCAAAATAGTCTTAAAATACTCGGAATTAGTGAATAGGTATCAATAATTCATAAGCGCATCCGCCAGCCGGTATTTCAGGGATATTTATGGCACCTTGTTTCAGGTAATTTTCTTTCAGCAATTTCTAAAGGTCACAATCGAAGAAGAGCAACTGTTCTTTATATATTTCCTTTCTTATTAAATGATATAACTGATAAGATTTATTGATTTATATAATACCGTAGGGTTACAAATGAAACCACTGTCAAAATAATCGACTTTTCGATTTTCAGATTTTTTTTATCATGAAAACAAAATGTTGTAACTAGTGAAACCCACTAAACCATAGCTTTATTTTTCTTTTCAAAGTTTTGTAATCAAAATAAGATAATTTGTTATAATTAAAGACGTACCGTATTTATTCTGAAGATAATAACACAGATCGAAATGATTTTTGTAACATTGATGAAAATATGTGAGGGGAGCGGAGAAGCTCAGTGAGTAAGGCAGTGTTCTCTCTCACGGACCCAGGTTTGACTCTGGCTGTGGCAGACAAATCGACGAGTTTGTCAAAAACAGAGACAAAGTATATATCAGTCTGCAGCTTGGAAATGAGTACTCTAAAGTCTGGTTTACACGAGTATTTAAGCCCGTTTACACGAATAAGTTTAATGATAAAAGTAAGTTTGATCAAAGCTTCGATAAAGACAATTATTTATGTCAACCAGTCTTAAGAGAAAACTCATAGAATAAATGTTTTAGATTATATAATTCTGCGCCCATTGAGTGCAAAAAAATTTGAAATTCGGTGAAGTACACCTCTCGATCTTTGGCAATTGCCATATTAGCCCAGTAGAGATATTTTGGTCTGGAAAAAATGGACTAATTTTGATTTTCAGATATGTTGTATTTATAATAAAGAAGATATTTCTACGATATAATATGTATTTATTTAATATATAATGTTAAATGTGTTAGATCTATTAATTTGCGTTGACTCTTAGCGAGTATAACTTAAGTAGATGAAAATAGCGAATCTGTTCGACATAAATAAGTGGATGATTACTAAATACTTCTAATCTGTCAGAGTGTCGGAGTTTAAAGACAATGAGTTAAATTAATTGAAAATTATTTTTATCTTCTAATTTTGACACCGTTCTTCATGGATTGGGACATGCGAATAGGACGCATTAAATGAGTCATCATTTACTAATAACAAACTTGAATTATTTGCCGATAAAAATGTTTTAGATTAATACTTCTTAAGGCACTTTGTAAAGGAAAGTTCTGTGTACATAACTAGACGCATGCGATGCAGTACTAAAAATCTGGTGCGGTGCATACAACTTTCACTTACTACCCAATATAAAATAAATTTTAAAAGTTCTCGTTTAGCTCCATTAAATAAAATAAAAGTAAAAATTGTTACTACAATAACGTAAGTTTATACGTTTTTCACCACTCTCCATTACCTTCTACGACTTTATATTTTAGATATTTATTTTTTTTTAATATTTAGCTTTCTAACGGTACATTGCACATTTACATTGCTACATTAATTTTCTTATAAATTACTTATTTCCGGAAATTTGTTTTCAACCTGGAAAAATATTTCTCCTTTAGTTAATTATCAAATACTTTCGTAGTTTATATTTATCCATTTTTTATTACCACTAACAATGAGATAGGGCTAATTATTAATTAAATAAAATTAATGGTACTTTAGAGGAAGCCAGTTTGAAAGGTTGGCATTTAAGCCCTTTCAGACTATTTCAATGAGAATAAGATCTAGCTGATATAAAGGTAACATCCCAGATATATTATACCTATCCTAAATACGTAATTTTAGTTTTGTACAATTTTTCGATTTCGAGCTAGGTGAACACGCAAACAAACAGACCATTTGGCAAGACTTGATTATTTGGATTCAGGAGACCATAAACGTGTATGTCCGTTGAAAAATCGGATTCTAAATTTTTCACGATCGCAATATTTCCTTTTGCTATATATTTCATAGATAGGTAAGTGAAAGTAAAAAAAAAAAATATAGTTATATAATATAAATAAAAACAAACATTTAATTCAAAATTAAAAGAACTTTTGTAATTATTATTATTATTATTTATTTTTTTTAGTGTAGCTGAGAATAATATCAGCTACTGTTGTTGAAGTTATTTTAGCGACGCAAATCAGTTATTTAGCCACATCTGGCCAGAAGCCTTAGAGGGAATTAGGCAACTTTCTACAATCCTCATTTGCCTTGAAAGCCAATATATCCATTTTAATACAACACACGCTCCAACAGCTTGCATATGTTAGCCAGCTTTTTTACGACTGTTCTTTGTTTTCTTTTTTATCGAAGAATTATGAAATTGTTAAATATTTTCACATTGGGCAATAGATCGAATATTTTTCAATATTTGTTAACTATTAATCCGGAACGTTCATGTTTATATCGGGACGATTTTCTCTCTATAAATTTTATTTAATTTAGCGCTGCTTGGCGTAATTAGAAATTTGATTATTAATTATTCAATTATTTTAAATGATTATTAATTAATTTCAATATCGATACCATAGTGATCCACTTCCGGGAGCTTTGAATCCATTTTAAGATGTTTTCATAATTCTTTATACAAGCTATAAGATGACTTATTTAATTGGAAATTAAAAGTTAACATTAACAAAATTTAAATTATATTTTTCCCCAAAGGTAGAACCTAAAAATATAAATTTATGAATGAATAAAATTCATAGTATAATGGCACTTATAGCAAAATATGAATGGATGAACTACGGGCTAATATAAAGTTCCAATATTACTGGCCAATCAGTTATCATATCCTCCAAAGGCTTGAAGGTTGAACTGGATGCTTATCCAGAAGAGCCTATTGTTGAATCGAGTATAAATTTAATAAATTGGGCATACTTATTCATCTTATGTTGCAAAATTACCACAGTTTACCCACAACGCAATTGTACACATCTAGTGTGTCCTTTGATATCCTTACCTCAGTCTTTCTGTTTATATATAGTGGGTTTACCATGTGAAGTGTAATGGCTAGAAGTTAAAAAGAAATTTGAATGTAGGGCGATCAGTGAATGCAGAAGAGATTGAAAAGTCAATCACAAGAAATATATATAATTACCGTGTCCAAAAAAAATTTAGAAAGTGCAGGTTATTTGGCTTATTTCTTGTGGATAGGAGGATGACAGCTCTACCTTTCAGAGATCTTACTGGTTCTAGGAGGTTCTAGTCAGGGGAGAGAAAGCAAGTGGATATTGATTGGTCCATTTCAAGTGCCTATAATTTAAGTTGTAATTATCTTGGGATCTTTTAACTCTAAATGTTTTTCATATTTTGACGTTCTGTTTATAGATTTTAAACAGCTATATTGAATTACATCAAAACTATTTCCGTAAGATTTTGTTTGATTTAGATATTTCCACAAAAAGTGTGCTATGTTATTACCATACCAGAAAAGTGTGTCATTACCGTGGATTAAAAACCGTACGGTAAATACATTCTTGAAGTTAACGAAATTCTTCAAAGGAAAAACCCAAATAGCTAGAAAATCAAAATTAATTATAATAATATCAGTTCAAAATTAGTTTTTAATAGGTGATATAGATTAATTTATGTACGATTTTAGAAAATCCTATTTGCATTTCAATATGTTAATATAATTAAATATGTTAATTAATTAAATATGTTAATATTTAAAATTTTCCAAAAATTTTATTTATGCCTTCCATGCTTTTGTAGACCTTTTTCTACTCAGTAATTTTGGGACATGCCATATTTTGGTCGATGAATTCGTCGTGGAGTGATGTGGAAAGAGAAGGTTATGCCTCTGAAGAAAGAGCACAGACAGCAGACACTCTGTCGCACCCAGAGGAAAATAAAAAGAGTAACAAACAGGAAAAAAAAAAGAGATAAACAGAGGTAACAAAAAATAGCGGTAGTGGCCTCGAGTAAGTTAGCCTTAGACCCATTGAGGATGGAGGGGCAAGATTTGGCACTCGGTTATGCCGCGTCTCTTATGTCATTATGATACGCTATTGTATAGTATTATAGCTTCTATATTGTCTCGCTGTAAATATATAAATACAATTTAAAAAAATATATTATATGTAAAAGTGAAAGAAAATTAGTGAACAAAAATGAAAAAATTTCTGTTTCCCATATACTTTATAATTATTATTCATTTTATTAATTTTTTATAACCTAATTTCTATTTTAATCCCTTTATTTAAATTTTGGGAAATGCAGACGAATCATACATAAATTGTTTAAAGAAAACATAAGAATTTAAAAAACTTATTGTATTTTTTTTTACTGAAATTTTTTTATATGACTAAATAATATTCATATCTAAAAATTAAAAAATAACTGTCAGAATTTCTCATACTTTTGTTTATATTTGAAATTTGAATATTTTTTTAATGCAAAAAATGAACCTTTTTAGAATTTTAATATAGTTTAATATTTTTTTATAATTAAGTAAAAGAAATATGGAAAAGAAAAAATTAAAAAACTTATTTTAATTTTTTTTTTTTATGCCTAGCACTCCTCCACATCGAATTAAATGTTGGAAAGAGTTAATAAAACTATTCTTGGAAAGATGTACTTAAAAGCAGATCGGTATGAAATATAAAGCCGGAAGTTAATTGATATCATCTATTCTAAAAAGTTTATAGAAAAAAAAAACAGAAAAATAAGAAAGATGAATGTGAGGTCTTTTTTTTTTGTGATTAAATAAGATTATAAACATAAAAAAAATAGGAAATGCCTCTTATTAGACCATATATATTCTCAAAGTTTATATTCAATGTAAATTAATTAATATTAAATTAGGAAATTATAAGTTAATTAATTAATAATTCAATAATCTATTTAAAAAAGGATGATTATATAATTAGATTTGAATCTACCCTTACATAAGACGGAACAATAACATTTGCCCTAATTTTATTGCTGTTAATAAGGAAGGAAGGACAACTTACCTGTCGACATTCCGCCAATTCGGGCGTTATCAGGACAGTAGAAGAGGAATAAAAGAGTTTAAAAAATACATGCATAGACAGCATCCCAACCCAAGACACACAAATAGCTGAGAAAGGTTAAATTAAAAACAACTAATCATAAAAAAAAAAAAATAAGGAAATAAACATACTGAATAACAAAAAATATGCATATGACTATAAAAAATAAATCTAATAATTAAATGTGAAGAAATATAAAAAAGAAAAATAAAAATGCAAAGGAGAAGAAGGTCCAAATCAAGAAACAGTGGTTAGATACACGACACATGAAACCTCCCTTTTCCTTCAGTGTGTGTGTGGTGTCTTGGGGTGGGGTGCTGTCTCTGGTTGGTATCTTTTTGGGCTGTGTGTCTGAAATGTGCTGCATTTGTTTATATATAAATATATATAATATATATATATATATATATATATATATATATATATATATATATATATATATATATACATGCCTTTTTTTTCCTCTCTTTCTGTCCTGATGATGCCTGAATTGGCGAAATTTCGACAAGTTAGTTGTTTTTCCGTAATATTGGATGTTCTAGTCTTCGTGTTTGGTACATTCCATTTATATCCTAACTGATATTTATTTCGAGATACTGTGGAAAATACTTTTATTGGCGGGGGAAAAGAGGGTGAAAGAAGGGGTGGCAAAAATTAGTCTTGCCACCTGGTAATTATCCTAGTTCCGCCACTGATAATGTGACCTTTGGTGTTATTGAACAAGTTTTTAAGTTAATGTCGTATTTTGCATTTCTTTTTCATTTCCGACAATTTAGTCGTCCGTTTGTTCTTATTAAAGAAGTAGTACAACTTAAACAATATGAATGCTTACAAACAACGTTATAAGACCAATAAATTATAAAACTATTAAAAAAAATCAAATTATTGTCCTGAAATAGCATTGATTAACTTTAGAATAAAAAAGTATAAAAGTGGCGAGGAGTGGCACGATGACCTGTTCATGGTTTTAAAGAAAATTGTATATTATTTCTAAATATTAACTTGTTTTTTTTGCTGAGATTTGCTTATTAAGTATTTAGTCTTTTATTTTTGGCGTTCAAAAAGAATATTGAAGCTCTTTTTAATCAAACCATTTGTAAGAAAAATAGGCAGAAAACGCCTGTTCGACAGTCTCAAGATGAAGTTCTAATTTAATAATTTCTGATTGTTGGGGTACGCATTTCAAATATAATTTATTCTTGTAGGACGTGGTACAGTAAAGCTCTCTAAAGGAGTCCTAAACCCCAATTAACACTCTCAATATTATTTCGTCTATATATTGACCGTTTGAGGGGTATATGGTAACAATTATATTGGGACGTGTGATATATTTATATCACGTTAAATAATGTTGCTTCAATAACATTGATCATGAAAGGCGGGCTTTACCCGGTATTAATGATTCAATATTGAATTTCGTCAATATATTGACCGTCTGAGGGGTATATTGTAATAATAATATTGACGTCAATAAAATTGGCTGAAATAAAAATGATTTCATTTTTATTGAAGCTCTGTAAATATTATTGAAAAGAGTGCCAATATTATTGCTTGTGTAAGGTGTATATTAAGCGATATTACATCAGCCATTGGCAATCGAGAAGGGAATAACGGACGGTGTGACTGAAAACCGCTTTTTTATTTCGGTAAATCGGTTTTTTGACCCGGTTATAACCGGTTCTTTTTTAATAATCCAATAACACAATATAAAATTGGAAAAAAAAAATTAAAACAATGTTATAATGTAAAAATATCTCGTTTTAAAATGAATAATTGTGGAATTAGTATGCAAAATTATTATTGTGTACCATAAAATTATAAAATAATACTATAAAATTATGCTAAATCTGAAAAAAAAAAAAAGCGAACTAGTTATTTCAATTTATTCACTCAATAAAAAAAAAATTGTTCCTAAAACAAAACAAACGAAAACTGGCTATTTTGAAGAGGTGCCAAAAACCTTCAGTTTGAGGTTTAGATCGTAACTGACATAATATTGCCACAATATTATTGACTCGTGTGAGGGACATCTTAAATATTACCAACTTCAGTAATATTGCTTAAATTATATTGGCTCAATAATATTGTACGTGTAAGGTTCGGCTTAAGACTTTTTAGCTTGAAATTAAGAAGTAGATTTCTCACACGCCGAAGCATTAACAGTAGGGAAAACGAAAAATCTAAAATATTATTTATTGCCATATTTGATAGCCTATCTACGGATATGTTTCGAATTTGGGTGTAATGGCATTACATAGAAGACTGGCAGTAAGTTTACCTTCAACAGTCTGGCAGCTGGACTACAGCCACTATAAACTGTCGAAGGGCAGTCTGCTACGTCCTGTTTTTTTCTGACAGTTTACTGGCGTGGAAGGCCCAGGCTTGCTGCCAGGTAGGATCATTTCGTAAGGGGCTGAAAAAAAAAAAAAAAAGAATTGCCTGTAATATTTCAGTATGATTTGTCTTCGCTGTTTTAAAAATAAAATTTTAATAAGATATAATTATCTTTTCGAAATTATAAAGCGTTGAGCCAAAATGAACCAATTAAACTGTTAGACAATATATATATATATATATATATATATATATATATATATATATATATATATATATATATATATATATATATAGGGTATTTGGAGATAAAAGATACGCAATCGAAGTTTTGTAAAAACTACGATATCTCTGTTGATAATTCTCCAATGAGTTAGTGTAAATCCCGATGAAACTGGTAGACAATATATATATATATATATTGTCTACCAGTTTCATCGGGATTTACACTAACTCACTGACCGCAGATGGGCAGCGAACGTAATTTCAGGTGGCTTTATTTTGTAGTTTATTTGTTAGTCTTTATAAATATGTTCCTCACATAACACTAGCCAATCATAAACAAACACACAGCACAGAATACACATGAACACAATTTCTTACAGAACACGGTAACACTAAATCTTACTTAAAACGTTTTAAATTTATGTCGGACGATACATGTGACGAAGATGGACAGACTCATAATTTCAAACACATTCTTTATGAATGCAGACTCTATGACAAACAAAGATTCCATTTAATAAAAAATGTTATACTAAAAATGGTAACTGGCCTGAATCAGAACATAAACTCTTTACCAAATTTAAGACAGACCTAAAAAAAATTATTAAACATATTGACTTTGAACGACTGACAGACTATAGAAAGGCAACCTGAATTCCTTTTGTACTCTTGTTGTGCTTGTTAATTATTTATTTATTTATTATTTGTATTTTCTTTTTTAATTTATTTTTATTTTTTTTTAATTTTGTTTTGTTATTTAAATTTTCAGCTTTTGTTTTGTTTTTATTATGTAACCTTATAACATAATTAACCTTATACATATTTTTCAATGTAATTTTATGTAAAAGAGAGAATATGTGTAGTATGCCTTTAAAAAGCATGGGGCATGTATACATTATAAATAAACTATCTCTTTATGGGGTTACCATAAAGGGAAATATATTATATAACACACACACATATATATATATATATATATATATATATATATATATATATATATATATATATATATATATATATATATATATATATATATATATATATATATATATATATATATATATATATATATATATATATATATATATATATAAATTGTCTACCAGTTGCATCGGGATTTACACTAACTCACTGACCGCAGATGGGCAGCGAACGTAATTTCAGGTGGCTTTATTTTGTAGTCTATTTATTTGTTTAATTCAGTTTTGTTTTCGTTATATATATATTTTTAATTGGTTTTTATTTATTACTTAATCAAGTAAGGAAAATATGAAAAAGAATATATATATATATATATATATATATATATATATATATATGTGTGTGTGTGTGTGTGTGTGTGTGTGTGTGTGTGTGTGTGTGTGTGTGTGTGTGTGTGTGTGTGTGTGTGTGTGTGTGTGTGTGTGTGTGTGTGTGTGTGTGTGTGTGTGTGTGTGTGTGTGTGTGTGTGTGTGTGTGTGTGTTTGTGTGTGTAGAACCCCATTGATCTGGAATAATGAAGCCTGCACATAAAATTCCGGATTAGAGAAATTATGATAAAAAAATTAAAAAAATCTTGATATTAATGATTTATGTATTTATTAAATGATGATTTATTAAAGCGATTAAAAAAAAAAAAATTAAAAAAAGCTGGTAATGTTCGTGCATCCATATGCATTTAAAGTTGCTTATATACAATTTGAAATATATATATCACGGTACTTCAAATAAATTTTAAAATTTTCTATTCAGTTCAATGGAAATTATTGATACTGCAATCACTTAAATTTTGCCATTCTTCACTACCTTATATGTTAAATATTATTTTTATAAAATCTTAAGCTTTCTAACTTATATTATATTATACATATTAATCATTATTGCTACTTTTATTTCCGGAAATTTATTTTTAACCTTGGAAAATATTTCTCCTTTTTTATCCTTCAGTTGATTATATACTTTATATATTTCATTATTGCTAAAAAGGCAAGGTCGTTAATTATTTAAATTAAAGGTACTTTAGAGGAAGCAATTTTTAAAATTCGGCATTTTAGCCATGTCAGACTATTCCACTAAGACCTAACTGTAATTAAAGAGCATTTAATTGTACATTGATATAACGAGTTTGATCAAAATCATTAGAGTCATTTTCCAGAAAATTTTAAAAATGTATAAATCGATGTACAGTGGCACTTCTGATGAGCCGCTTGGGGTTGTATACACAATTTCGGTTGCTTACAACTTTTCATTTTTGAGCTAGAAATTCACACAGACCGTATTGCGAGAGTTATTTATTTTGACTCTAAGAACCTTAAAACGTGTATTTCCGTTGAAAGCTCGGAATCGAAATTATTCACGATCGCAATATTTTCCCTTCCTATATATTTCACATACAGTAAGTAATTGTTAAAAGGTGCCCCTCGCACGCGTCAATATTGTCAGGTCAATATCGAACAATAATATTGACGGAAATAAAATTGATTTTAGTTGAAGCTCTTTTAATATTATTGAAGTAGTGCTAATAATATTGTACGTATAAAGGGTGCATTGAATAATATTACATCAGTCATTGGCAAGCTGTGGTGTGGAGTTTATTATGTAGTGGAAGGTCTGATGTGACAAAAAGGTTTCGATTACGAGGATAACACTTATTTACAAAAAAAAGAATAAAAGCCGGTGGAAAAAAAGAGCGAAACGCGTGTCATTAAACCTAATTAAAGAACCCTGATAATTTATTCCAATCAAATCTTATTTATAGAAATATTTTTTTAAATAAAAAATTTAAGGTTTTGCTGCAAAAAGGATGTAGCTCCTTCCCTTGGACGTTTGGACTTACATGTACTATTTCGTCCCAGAAATTTGTAGCTCCAATCAATAGTTCTCATGCTAAATATGCTCTTATTATAAAGCATTATATAATTTTAGTTCCAATATTAGTTCCAAGCTGTTGATAAAATTATGTCTTACAGTTACTTAAAGTTGTGTTTATCTGCGAGTAGACTATTTTTTTTTGTAAGTGGAACCCACAGAAGCTGTAGTTCAAAATACTTTGGGATTTACATTTCTCCTTGACAGTTTTCTATTTTTTAAGCGCTTGTCCGCAGTCATCCATCAAAACATGATAGTAGGAGTAAGTTCCGATCTCTGTTGTTGGACAAGTGTGCTTGCACACACCCTTGCTGTCATGTTTTTCGGGGCAACTACGGTCTAGCGCATTAAAACAAACATTACTTTTTCAATAAATTTATAAATTATGCTCCATATTCCACTTTCAATGAAGATTGTAAAATGTGAATCTCGGACAAACTTTCAATTTTTTCGATAATTACATCAGTATAATAATCCTCCGGATACAGAACTATTTTTGCACTTGTCCCAAACCCGCTCCTGTTTGAATAATGGGTCTTCCAGGTACCTTATACGCACTTACCCCTTAAGGCAGGGTAAGTGCCTTAAGGTGTAAGTGCGCAGTAGGTACTATTAAATTGAATTATGGATCTCATAGAAATGGACGCGATTGAAACTTGGGATTGAATGTAATAGTTAAACATACTCGTCTAAGGAACATTTTTTAAAACATAATAGGAAAAATCTAGCTTCAAAAATAATGATAATAAAAAATATCAAAAATAAAGATTTTACAGTCAATTAAAGTCATATTTTGTAAAATCTAGTGCGCACTAACCTCAATATATTTCACTTGAAGCGTTACATAAATAAAATATTATAATTTTTTTCAATAGATTTTTTTCCTAGAAGTAGGTAGAACATCTGTTTTGTGGCAAAAAAGAGGTAACTCCAACAATAAAACTTGTGTTAAATCAAAGGGAAGTTTAATTTTTGACTGAAAATACTGTCCTAATAATTAAGGAAAATGTACACAAATAATTTTTTCACATAACTTAGAAATTTGATTCTTCAGACGTTTTTAATAGTTTTCCTAAAATTTGAAAAATGGAAACTACCTCCTTTTTGCAGGAAACTCTTCAATTGGCCATTAGTTACTTTATTTTAAATTAAATTGTCCTTTCATTTTTATTAAAATTTAAATATTTCAGAAATGAAGAGACATTAAAACGAAATTTGGATGATTAAAAAAGCAGAGGAATGTTTTCTGTTTTGAATTTCTTTAATGATTATAAATATCATATGTTATAAATGTTTGTGATGCATTTACATTTTTATTGTATTGATATTGTCGTGTGTTTAATAATGTGTAAAATTACTGTTTAGTATTGCAAATTATTGTATTGTTGTGTATTTTTTTTTTATACACGATAACTAATTAAATAAAATAATTTCCGAGTATGGCTAGGAAATCGGGACCTGTAAATAAAGTGAGATATCGAGAAATCATTTTTTTTTTCTATTATTACTGATCTTCCCCTTTGCTGTGCAGTTGATGATGTAATGCTAATCAGACCTAATAAAAAATAAAATAAAAATCACAAAAATGAACAAGTTGATTTTCTCACCGATGACTATACTTTAGTATAGTTTGAACGAGATCTTAAAAATAGAAAAGATTACCGAATGTTTTCCTTTAGAGTAGACATGACAGTTATTATTTTTTGATCTCTATACTGTAACATCACCTCCACTGGGTATATTTTGGATACGGGGACGTCAAGTATCTATTTCTTCTCTTTGTGTGTATAATAATACCGTAGCAACGAGTCCCTTGGCTCTCTTCTCCTGTCAGTCATTGATCTCTCCGTCTGGCTTCCACAGCGCTCTACGGCGAACCGAAGGATATCCTTTAAGATGATTATGATGTCATCAAAAAGAATTTCAAATCAAATACCTAAGACCTTACACCTACAGCCAGATTACGACAGTGGTGATAGGCTGCTAAATATTAACCCTTTTATCTCCTTGTAATAATATCAAAGCTGTTATTTCTCATATTTATATTTTATTATTATTGGAATATAATAATATCCCTGTTAGAATGACGGAGATTTTTAGAAAATCGTTTAGCACATTCTCATAGGAGACAACATTAATTTTTAATCAAGCAGTTAGTCCGGGTGATGTTAACAATCTTTATCAAATAATTGTAAAAATATTTATTGAATGCCGACTTTTCGGCTCATATTGCAGGCGTTCAAAAATCAAGATAAAATGAAGATGAAAAACATAGAAGTATACTAAATGAAAATATATAAATGGTAGTGAAAAAAATAAATAATATATATATATATATATATATATATATATATATATATATATATATATATATATATAAGAATAACACTAAATAAATAAATAAAGCAAAAAAAATAGAATGAAAATAAAAAAGTAAGGTAAAGATGTTAAGGTAAGAAATAAACGCATTTATTTTTCATTTAATTAGAAAATAAGTTAAAAAGAAATTAATTTTAAACAATTAATCTTTTAACTTTACGGTAATAACTGCTACCACAAAATATTTGTTTAAACCAACTTCTAATGCTTTAATCCTTAGGAATTAATTGGGCTTTTTTTCACATTCGAATAATAATACGGTAATAACTGCTACCACAAAATATTTGTTTAAACCAACTTCTAATGCTTTAATCCTTAGGAATTAATTGGGCTTTTTTTCACATTCGAAATGGAGCTTTTTATTGTCTTGAATCCCAAAATTTGTTATTGGTAAAGGTTGCTACCTATTTGTATATTTGTTAAAAAAAAAAAAGACCAAAAATAGCCTTCTATTAATGTTGTTAATACATTGTATATACAATCTATTAAATAATGGATAGCGTGAATGGAATAACGTTTTTTTCTTCCTTGTATTTTTGATTTATTTTTCTTTCTTATCTCGTTTTCCTTTAATGCTTTAAAATACCAAAATCCTAATTTAAAAATGAAATATTCTTTATCGTTTTGTAACTTCATTGTAACCTATGGCGCTCCCTAATTAAGAAGGCATTGATTGGTCTTCAACTTCATTCAATGATCAACCGTTCTACAAAACATTCTCCAGAATTAGATCCTGTGATGGTTTAAACTATAGTTAAAACTAAATGCAATCTAAGCAAAAATATTTACTCATCCGTTCGGAGAAGCAGTTTGCCATCTTCATTGCACTGCAGTGCAGTTTCTTTGTTTACGAAACTCGCCTCGACGTTCTAAAATTATATTCGAATTCAGTTTGCGGTTCAGGGGAAACCTCAGGGCTACGTTATTATTATTCCAGAAATAGATTCGCAGCTGGTTCACGTAATCGTTTTAGGAGCACTCCAGACAGATTCGTACTCCATCTTGATAAACAAATTATATAAATAATATATCTGACATTACTTTGTTTCAAAATTGAACATTTATTTTTAATAATTAGTATGAGAGACAAATTAATTTATTTTAAAAAAAATAAAAATACAAAAATTGTTATGTTTTTAATTGAAAGGTAACTAAACTAAGACTTTATTATCTTAAATAGAAGTAATAACTGACCAGTTAGCGTCACTCAAAAACATTTCATCATAATATAATTAATTAATTAAAATATGATCTTATGTTAATTCTCGATGCAATGGGTTCAATTGAAACAAAATGACGGTTTATGGAGTAAGCTTAATAAGTAATTAAGCTAATATATATATATATATATATATATATATATATATATATATATATATGTTTTTATAAATACAATCAACGCAAAAATTTCGTTTACAACATATGATTAAATGTTGTACTAGCTCTGTGATTACGAGCAACATGGCGTCTGGCAACTGTTTTATGAGGCCTGCTGCTGTTCGTTCACGATTTTTCAATAAAATCCTAAACTCTATTACGAGCAATTTTGCTTAAAAGTTTACGAGGTTTTTTTGGCCTCACAAATCAAGTTTGAACTTTAACAACTTATTTTATAATAAATAAACAATGTTTGATTATTAATTAAATTAAATAATATCCGTACTCCCCCCGTCCCCGGGAACAGTTAATAAAATATTAATAATTAATCAGAAATATAAGCTTATGTGTTTGAACATAATTATTTATACTATATCATTTCAACAGTATTTTTATTCGTCCCTTTTTTAAAATATCTATAGCCCGACCGATAATATGCTATGTGTCCTCAGGTAAAAAAAGGTTGCAATAATGCAATTTTTTTTATAATTATATAATTTATTTCTCCATATTTTATGGTCGGTAATTATGTAGGTATATTCAACAGTTATAATGTTCTCCACAGATCGTGCGGCCGAAGGATGTCCCTGTGCGGCCTGGCCTGGTTGGCCGTATGCCTCTCGGCTGCCAGCTCCCATAGGCCAAAAGACTTCTACCGTATGGTCATCGAGGAGGACAAGCTCTTCTCAGCCTTCGTATATCCAGGGAAGGCAGTCAGGTGAGGGATGGATCTACTTTATTTTACTTATCGATGCATGCTAATTAATATATATATATATATATATATATATATATATATATATATATATATATATATATATATATATATACATCAATAACAAATATCGATTTTTCGATATATCGGTCCTCGATGTTTTTAATCTTTGATAGAAGGAGAAGGGGAAGAGGGCTTACATTAAATTGGAGGAAACGATAATATTAATTAACCAGTCTTAGATTTGTAATAGTAACAATTAAAATCTATATATTGCTTATTAAAAAAAGTTTTAAATTTGGGTAGTATTTTATAAGTAATTTTCTTCTCTCTAATTCTCTGTTTTATTTAAAAACTTTTATCTCATATTTCTTTACATATTTTTCAACGTTTCGGAGAATTTCCCCATCTTCAGGACAACACTCTAAAATTACAGAACAACATTAAAATTGACATAATGAATAACGAAAACTCTATAAAATGCTATACACAACATAAATAATTATTCACCTACTAATTTTTCAAAACATTATTAATAATTAACAATCAATTAGCTTATTATCTACCTTATCCATTATTCCCTAATATCATAATTTTCATTTTTCCACTTTTTTTTTTGTATTTCCTTAAAATCTTTTGTTATTTCTTATTTTTATTAGTCACTATTATTTTAAAAAAAACTAATAAAAATAGTATACATAAAAATAGTAGATACTCTGGTTATCATTGTCACGATGTATTTTCCTTAAATTAGAATTTTAAACGTCGAAAAATATGTGATAGAAGTTTTTAAATAAAACAGAAAATGAGAGAAAAAAAAGTACTTCATGAAATACTACCCATATTAACTTTTTAAAAAATCTTCCATAAATATTAAAAAAATAAACAAAAGCTTTAATTTATTAATGTATATCAATAAAAAACAAAATAAAATAAAACTTATTGCTAGAAACGAGAAGAAAAAAATAGTTAAATTGCTTAAGCATTAAAAATAATTATTAAGAAGGAAGGAAGAAAATCAATATTGAACGAATTACTAAAAATCTATTAAAGTGTCAACTTTTATTCTTTAAAAGACTTATTACTAAGAACTAAAGAAAAATGAATTAAAGTGCTGAGCATAAAAAAAAATATATAAAAAGAAGGAAAAAATCAAAATTAAATTAATAATAACTGAAACCTATCAAAATTATTATTAAGACTTTAATTAAAAACCAAAAAAGAAAAAAAAAATACTTCACCAATATTTTTGAGGTATTTTATTTAAAAATATTCTCATTTTGATATACTCACTAGTCCACTTTCAACAATTTTTTTTTGCTTATAGAAACCGCAGACCTTGTAGACATTTTTTATTTTATTTTGTTTTTTTAATTTTTTTTGGAGAAAGAATATCTGTTCTCGATACTCGAATTTTAGTACCGACATATATCGAATTACGATATATCGAATTAAAAAGTAACAGACAAAAATGTCGATATATTTCTTTAAAAATATCGATATTTTTCCAACATCCCTACACTGAGCTACTGGCGGGATTATTCAGTATCGCCGAACATGACTACTTACAATTAGATGTAAGTCGATGTATGTAATACTGCCGCATCGGTCCTAAACTTTATCACAATGCTGATAGCCTTTGATTAATAATTAAATAAATATTCTGAACACCGGTATAATTTATATTATTTATGTACTCAAAGAAAGATTATTATAATACTCGGAGAAGTAAAGATGTTCCTAGTTATAATAGAGTCTGAGCTAATTGATTCTAAGAGTAATCTATCAAGCTGAAGTAATCTATCGAACCTGATCCGCTGGTAGGCAGGTGTTAGATGATCAATTAGAAAGATTAGGGTCTATGTAATCTAGAGGCGATGCCGAGGGGCCGGGGTGGGGGCCCCCTTAGAACAGGGGGCTAAATATAATCTAATGAATGGGTCTTACGCGGTCTGGTTTATTTTCATTTGTCTGGGCTCCTAAACTGTGATTCACTTTCAGCCTCTATAGCCACACTTTATCTAGCCAATAACCAACGTAAACACTTCCCCTTAATTTCTTCTTCATTTTTTTTTTTCTACGTGTTGTAAGATTTCGTTACAAAAATCGTATCAGAACATCAGTTTTGGGATCCCCCATTTTCTACTTCATTTTGTATTTCAATGATAATTCATATGATGTTAATTTTAAATAAATAATATAAAACATCATAACAAAATATGCATAAAAAATTATATGTAATGTTAAAATTATTACTACAAACTTTTAAATCGTATTTTTTTTAATAAAAAATATTTTTATATAAATAATAAAATTTTGTAATTATTATATCTTCACGAAGATAATCTCTTTAAAAAAATGCTCAATTCCTTTTCTAAAAATCTTTCATGAAAGTTTAAATTTTTTTTAATGTATATAATATATTTCTAATAAAAAAAATTAGGCATTTTTTTCCGTACTTGTACATATAGGATATAAAATACAATAAGTAAATTTACTGAACATGAAACACTTACAAAAGATCATTTCATTTTCATTTAAAATATATATATATATATATATATATATATATATATATATATATATATATATATATATATTTATATATTAAATGAAAATAAAATGAACTTTTATAACCTAAGAATTTTATGTCCTATGTTCAAGTATGGAAAAAATTCCTAATTTTTTTGTATTGGATATTTTTTGTATATATAAATATCCATATTATACTATGTATATATGTATATATATATTTTTTCATGAAAATAAGATGAACTTTTATAAGTAATTCATGTTCAGTTAATTCACTTAATGTATTTTATATCCTATAAGTACAAGCACGGAAAAAAAAATAATTTTTTTGTATTCTATATTTATTTTTACTCGTTACTATGATATAATAACAAGTTCGTGGTGGTTTTACTCATAATTACTCAATAACAGGCACAAGTCCTCAAAACTTCATCAACCATCTAAAGTCCGTATAAGCAAGTGATTCTGTTTCCAAGGTTCTAAGGACCTTGCTCTTCTGAACTATTTGATTTTGATATAGCTATATAAATATAAATTTGACCTATTTAAGTTTTTGATATTTAAGGAATAAATGAGAGTCGAAAGGATTTTTGAAAAAATAATGCAAAATGGTGAAGTATTCTTTAGATTAGTTTTTTCTAACTATTTTTTTATTAACAATATTTCGACATTTTATAAAGAAGCAATAATCTTTGATATGTATATAACGCCTACAAATGTCCATTCTTCAGGAGTACTGAAAAAATTGACGTCCATAAACTTCTTAAACATTTGTAATAATAAATAAATGATAATTGAAATGCACATCACTTTTAAGTCATAAAACATTTTCCATATTTTCACAAAAAATACCACTATGTTTAACGTCAAAACCGTAGTTTGCCTATCGAAGGAATCCAAGTTGTAAAGTATAAATGTCAGCTATATGCGTCCACTAACTGTTGTTTATCAATAATTGGTCCAAAATACATCGTCATTTCTTTCGGTATGTATGAAAGTTTCATCAAACTCAAAAGAAATTATTGAAATAAGCATTAGAAAATGTTTGTTTTGGTGTCTCTAATCTATTTTGACATGTCGACGCTCATAAGTTTGAGGAAATTAAATGGAGAGAGAAGATTCGGTTTCTTCATTGTCACGTAGAGAGCGCTCTCTATCATAGATTTGCAAGTGGAACCAAAATCTTGGCTCAGAGACGCGTTCGTATAAAATTTTGGCCTATGTTATGAGGAGTAAATGATAAAGTTGTGTAATGTCAAGATAAAAAAAAACAAAAATCAGACTGTTTAAATTTTACTATTATCAAATGACGCACCTCAATCGTATAAGTTTCCTAATAGAGCCTTTACAAGTCAAGAGACAATTTTTACTTACAAGTTTTACTTACAACTTGGTCTATAAATTTTCTCTCGAATTTTCCAGGAATACTCCAACGAGATAGTAGTGTGGAGAGGGAATAATCTAGATAGTGGTCGCAAGTTCTTTATTGCCGTCTACGCTCTCCCTTCCCCCCCTCCCTCACCAAAGCAACCCCCCTCAACTTTATACTCCTGTACTAATACTTTGGCCAGGACCTAGACCATTCAACTCCCGCCGTAACTCTAAAAGTCCTGCGATAAACACTCAGGCTAGACTAACTTTTCCCAATTTCACGATACTTCTTAAACTGCTTCTATTGGCCGGAGACCAGACAGAATGCAGAAGTATTTTGTTTTTCTTCACTTTGTTCGGAGAAATGCTTTTTTTTCTTTAGGAGGATATATTGGCAGCTGCCCACAGTAATACATAGATACTGACATTAAATTTCTAGTGAAATTATGATGGCTCTTTATACAACTTTAATGACTGCTCGCAATTCAAGTATATTAAAATTTATATATATATATATATATATATATATATATATATATATATATATATATATATATATATATATATGAAAAACATGAAACGATTTTTCCCAAATAACAATATTTTTATTTTTATTTTATTCTTTATTGTGTAGAGCAGTAGTCTATTAACCTGGCAAAACCTTTATAATAACAATATATTTTAAAGTATTCTCGCACTGGTTAAGGCCAGAGTGACGACTGAGAGTCGTTAGTATTTGTTGCTTACTTCACCAATATTCGATTTTTACACCATTTCCAATTTTGTTTTCTCGGTATATTGTGAGCGGGAATCGAAAGAGGTGGTGTTCATGTCCCAAAATCAATTGAAACCTAAATTTCGAATTTTTGGCGCTTAATCCTCTTTCAAAAAACGACGTCGATAGGTAAGTACTGTACGGTTTACATTTCTAATTATGATTTAGCATTATATCAATGTGAAACAAATCAATAAAAAGATAAAATAAACAAATAGACAAAAAAAAAATATTAAAAACAAAAACAAAACGATGATATATACAAGTACAGTTTATCTAATAATAAAAATTGAAATTAAAATTCTGATGTGGACACCGCATCATTTCCTTGTACGCCTATTAAACTATAAATCGGTGGCCCAAAACGTAATCATGAATTTGATTACTAGTTTCTGAAGATAGCAGTATAATAAAGCCCCGATTATCCGCGAGTGAAGCGAATTTTTTTCAATTACGAACCTCAAAAAAAAACAATTTTAATATTTAATCCAAGACAACAAGTGAGTCACACTTGAGTTTAATCCATATGAACGCAAGTGATTCGGGGTTTGAACGACTGACTGACATAGAGATAACGGACGAAGCGATGGGCGTGAACGAAAACGAAGAAGAAAAAGGAAAGTGAATAAGCCTGAGCGGATGACACACGAAATTGTTTTTCAGCACGCAGACGGAGTGCTTCAATATTTAGAGGAACATGGCAAAGATGCACATCTGGCAGAAAAACTCATGCGAAAGAAAGTACTATTTAAAATAAAGAAAAGGTGTTTCCGAAGCAAGAAACAAAAACGAGTGACTGATTTTCTTAAAAAGATGCAACTGAATACTTTTTGTACATACAGTATGTACATATGAATTGTTCTTTGTTTACTGTTCTTCGTTTTAGTCATTTAGATGTAGAGCAAGGGTTTCTGCTGTACTGTACTTATGTATTTATTTTAAAAGTTTAATTATATTTTTTGTACAATAAACCAAAGTTGAAATTTTTGTTTTCGTATTAATTCGGGTTATCCGCGATTTTTGCTATCCGCGATGCCTTTGCCACACAATTCCGCGGATAATCGGGGCTTTACTGTATCTCAAAAACGACACTCGGCGCCACAAGGTCTATTATTTATATTGATACAAAAGTCTTATATGCCAAATTTGAGATATTTTGATTATATTTTAATATATTTTTTTATGAAAATCTATTATGACCTTAAAGGAAAGTACTACTTCGGTGATCATGTAGTAAAAAAAAGAGGTTTACAACTAGATGTTACAGCAATCCTAAATACAAAATTTTAACTTTCTACGGCTAACCGTTTTCGAGTTATGCGATTACGAACGAACATACGTACAGACGTCACGACCAAACTCGTCAAAATGGGTTCAGGGATGGCCAGAATGGATATTTCCGTTGAAATATGAAAACCGAAAATCTTTGCGATTACAATACTTCCTTCACTGCGTACAAGGAGATAAAAACACTTTAAAACCTATTTTATTTTAACTTAAATTAAATGTAGAGGGAAAAAAATGATAATCTGAGGGAATTTAAATTTTTAAATGGCGTGGCGACTCAAAAATTAACGGCTTATAATAAATTTAGAATCACCCTTATTTATCCCTATGAACAGAAGACAACTGCTATTAGGAAACAATAATAAAAAATAACAT
Organism: Rhaphigaster nebulosa; assembly: GCA_948150685.1. Classification (NCBI taxonomy): domain Eukaryota; kingdom Metazoa; phylum Arthropoda; class Insecta; order Hemiptera; family Pentatomidae; genus Rhaphigaster; species Rhaphigaster nebulosa. The sequence continues at coordinate 30,647,810 of OX411312.1, read as the reverse complement.
ACTGGCGGCAGTGATATATGGTTGGTCTCTTTCAACAGATGTAGATATATATTTTTTTCAGTTTTACAAAATTTGGCTAAACGTTTTAAACGATGGTAATAACGTAAAGAAGATATTTAAATATTGTAAATGTAATGGGTTTTATTTTAATGGACTGTGAGAAGAGAAGTACTGGCTTCCTAGCGAAGCAGGTTGAGTTAGGAGGGAACGGAAACACAGATCTCCATAAAGAGATGTGCATCAAATTGGGAGACAGATCGGTGCCTCTTTGACCTTCCTCACCATTTTCTCATTTCTTGAACTGCACATTATTTTCGTTCACTCGCATTGTATTGTTCATAGGAGTATAGTATTATCCGTCTATGATTGGGCAATATTTTTACTCTTCAATAGTTTTCCTGGCAAGAGTCTTAAATTAAAAATTCTGGTGCTGTAAGTACATCACACAACTTTCCTTTGCCACTCTTAATTATAATAATCTATTTAACATATTTTTAAAGAGTTCACTTAAACACTACTTGAAATATACTCAACAGAATGCACTTCTTGAAGTCTTTTCTCACAAAAGTACAATAAATCAGTTTCTAAAACAACTTTAGTAGGTACGACAATTCTGTACATTATATATTTTTGGTTTGTCAAACCGAAAATATATTTTAAAAGTTTCGGTTTAATTTCCATGAAAATTCCATTCAGTTCCGATGGAAATATATTGTTTCCAATATAATATAATATTATTATATAAAAATATAAATTATCACGTAAAATTTTTCATAGCGTATTATTAACAACAGTTTGGTAGCTTGGAGGTTCAGTCGCATCCGTCTCCTTCCGGGCGCGCTCGGCTTTCTATCTAGGGCCTTGTAATCCTTATTAGATTCGCTGTATCTTTGCTGATACAGGCCCGATTCAGCTAATTTTTTTGTTGGATTTTAGGGAATTTAATTATTCTTCATATAATTTCATACATAATTTACCATAAAATGCTTACTTTTTGATTTATGCACAAATAATATTTTCTTTTCGCTAAAACTTTTTCCCTTACATTTTCTCGTAGATTTACTACATACATGAAAAGTTAAAGGGCTTCAGGCAAGTTTCATCAGAGCTGTTAAAGCTGTTTACGATAAAATTGTAAAAAAAGTGTAAAATCGATATGATTGCCACTTCCGGTCCGATACGCTTTATCTTCGCTTATACTGGTCCGATTTCGATGGTTCCTCCTTTGTTTTTTTAGATAATTTAATTTCCTTTCATATGAGCATTTACATAATTTACCTTAAAATTCATACTTTTAAATTATGCGCAAATAAAATATTCTTTTCATCATATGTATTTTCCCTACATTTCCTCGGTGATGTACTATATCTATGAAAAGTTAAAGGGCTTTAAGGAGAAGATTTTAGGCAAGTTTCGTCAAAATCATTAGAGCCGTTTTCGATAAAATTGTAATAAAGTGTAAAATCGATTATATAAAGTGACACTTCCGGTCATCAGATTTTAACGAAGTTGTTGTAACATCACATGTATATGCCTACCTTAAATACGTAGTTTCAGTTTCGTACAACTTTTCGTTTTTTGAGCTAGGCTGTTCACACAGACACAGACACACTCGACTTTTTGCGTGCCTTGGTTATTTCGACTCAGGGGACCTTAAAACGTGTATTTCCATTGAAAACTCGAATTCGAAAATTTTCACGATCGTAATATTTTTACTACTTACTATATATATGATATGCAGGCATGGTTAAGCAAAAATATACGATGACTTAAAAACACCTGGGACCGAGCCGTGCTCGAAATTTACGTTATTTAGTTAGTAAACATAAATAAATAAAAAAATACAATAGTTATATCTTGTACAGTCATGAACATTCCAGTAGTTTTACTAATTCATTGAACACTTACAATATCAATATAATAAAGATTTTTCAAATATTAAAACTCATTAGCAGTAATATGAAGCTAATACGATTTATTTATCATATCGTAACTCTAAGTGAAAACGATCGTATGTCTAACAACTGCATTTTTCAGTAAAGCAAAAAAAAGGATTTTTTCCTTATTTTTTGGTCTATAATTCTACGATTTCTGTTTTATTCTTAGTTTAGAATACTATACTGAACTAAGAATAAAACAGAAAGCAAATAAAATAAATGTACCGGTAGTGAACAGAGTTAAGCAATTTTCATTGTTTTGTTTTTGACCCAATGATTTCTCTACGTACTTTTGAGATTTTAAACGTATCCAGTAATTGCACCAGCTATTGCTCTTTAAATTGATGACAACAATTTTAATTGATGGTAGTGGGTGTATGTTTTCTTACTTTTACTAAACATCAAATGTCCACCAGTGGGGGACATTTGGAAATCGCCTCATTAGTCAGTGGTGGACAAACATTTAAACAAATTTTTATTTGATCAAATCGAATTTTGCATTACTTGAAACACGTTAATATAATTGTTTCTTATTTTACAATGCCTAGGGTCACATAAATGAAGAATTTAGGAAAAAAACAAGGAAAGTTGCGTAAAATTAAAAGTTGTTACTTCAGAACATCAAAACTTATATTGAATAATTAATATTTGACCGTAAAAATTATATGAAGGAATAAGGTGGTCCGGGAGGCCGTAAAAAAAAAAGGATCACTATGTATAAACTATTATTAGAAATCGACGTTTTGACCCACTTTTCAGGTATACACAACATACATTCACAACATAAACAAGATACAAAAAAATATAATAATGATATATACAGTGAAATTAATAGATTTAATAATTGATATATACACTTGAAAAATCAACAAAATAAATATATAAAAAGGCATAATTAGAAAAAAACGAAAGACAATTTCTGTGTTTAGGCTATTATTCTTAAGACTCTCAAATAGCAATGAATAACTTATCATATAACAAATAACTAATAGAAAGTAATTATGTATAGAAATAGCGCTGGTTTATTTTATAGTAAATTTTCCCTTTACAGAAAATTAGAGAGCATTGTGAAGGTGGCAAGCGTGGCTTAGCAGGCACATTTTTTGGTTCACTCTTCCCATTAAACTGAGCACCAATAAATTTTAAGGGTTAAAATCAGGTTGTTGTAGCACAGTTCTGACCAGGATGGTACTGTTATCAGACTGATTAATTTTCATTATTAATGTTTTATAATTTTTTAATGTTTTTATTTATTATATATTTTTTATTGCTTATACAAGTAATAATATAAATTATGTAATAGAAAGTTATAATTTTAATTTGACGTAGTTGTGAATTTTAAGCTAACTTCACATTAGGGGAACCGTTCCTTAAATTTAATGTAAAAAAAAAAGTAAATACAACAAATTTAAAAAAAAAAAAAAAAAAAAAATCTACTTTTTTTAAACAATTAAATTTCAAATCGATGAGTCGATACTTGTTTCTTGTATAGCTTACTTAGAAGGACGGTAGTTTCTCTCGTTATCGATTAATCTATGGGGCAGGGAATGGAAGCTGCTTCAGAAAGTTGTTGGAAAGTAAAACCTGTGCGCAGAAAATTTACCACATGTTACGATATGGAAGACTGGAACGGAGGGAATTCCCTACAGTATCCGTTTGTTTTTTTCTATTTTTTAAGCATGAAAAGTTACAAACGAGTTTTATTATCATTTCACAAATGAGTGATAAGAATAACTTTTTTCATGTCATATATATGTCATGCCACTTGCACTCTGAACATTGAACTCAAATTACTTCTCAGGTCGGATTTAACATACGATATCTCAATATCATATAAGTCTGAAATAAGGTACCGTTCATGCTGGTGTTGTTTTTAAAATATTATAAAGGGGATCATTTTTTACTTTTACTTACCTTTATATTTTATATATATATATATATATATATATATATATATATATATATATATATATATATATATATAGTAAGGGCATTGTCAAGGTGGTAAACGTGGCACAACGTGGCTTGTGGCAGGCACATTTTTTTTTGTATATATAGTGAGTTTAGCTCAAAATACAATTTTACTTTTGTGTGTGTCTATCGTATGTGGAAAGTCTGGCCCAAAAATGAAAAGGTATTAGATAGTGAAATTAACTATTTAAGGTTGGCATGTGCCTAGGGATATTACAGCATAGTTTCCCGTAGGTTTCAGGCTCATCAAACATCCTAACTTTTTAAACTTCTGTAACATGTTAGTTACAATAGAAACATACTCTGGGTCTTTTTTAATTTCCCAAGAACTTTGTAACGACTTGCATGAATGATACCCATGCTTCTTTCTCCTTTAAGGTCATTATGGATTCAAAGTTAACATCAAACATCATTTTTCTAATGTCAGATCTGACAAAGACGCCTTCTTTTAGTTTAGCTTCTGAAAGGCGTGGACACTTTTGGCAGAGATATACTTGAGACATTGTCCATCTTTAGGCAAAGCCTTTACAAATTGTTTCATGAGGTCTAGCTTTATATGTAGGTCTTCCTTTTTCAGGAAGACTGAAAGCTGTTCAATTCTTTAAAAATCACTTAATTTTATAGACATGTTCAATGAATGATTGACTTTAATTAAATCATTCATTGACCAAGTCTCATTTAAAGTACTAGTTACAGAGAAAAAGTATCCCCGAAACGTCTAAAAATAAATAGAAAAAATTACTGATTTTTTAATTGAACTCAAGGCAAATTGATTGAAGATAAACATACTTTTAAATTATTTAATGGAAAGTAAATGTAATTTCCATAGAAACTAAAGGGAAACATTTTAAATTTATTTTCATTTTGGCAATCCAAAACACATATTGCACAAAATTGTAGTACTACAAGTGTTTAAAACCTCTTCTACTGTACTTTTGTGAGAGAAGACGTGAAGTATGCTAATATTTCAGTTATTGTTTATGTGAGTTTTTAAAATGGATAATTACTAGAGGATAGCAAGCTAAAGTTGTTTGATGCGTCCACCACACCAGATTTTATTTAATAGAAATAATATTGAAGTTACTGAACATTTTTGTTAGAATGTTTAATAAAAAAAATTCTCTTTCTTTCTTTTATTTCTTTGATATTTTTTAATATTGCCATCCATAACCGAGCAAAGAGGCTATCTGCCGACATTGAAAAGGCGCTGTATGACTCACAGTGTCTCCAAAGAGTTCTTTGTTTTGCTTTCTTCTCAAGTGGACACAGAACACAGGGCCTGAGCCTACCCCAACTAGAAACTTAATGACCAATAACAGACGCCCTGACCAAGGAATAACTTAACTCAACTGCATCTATTAGGACCGGACAAGTCTGCTAATTTCAATTTGCAATTATAAAACGACTTGACTAAACCGAAGGTTCGATGCCGATTACACTACAATATTCCTTATAATGCTGCATATAAAAATTCAATAAATACCTTGGCATCTCAGGAGCTGCGTTTTTGTCTAAAATAGGTGACAATCCTTTCATTAACATCTGTATATCCATCTTCCCAATCGATTCCTGATAGCCCTAAAAAGAAGATGGCCTCGGGACCTTTAAGCGTTGAACAGTCATAGAAGTAATTTCTTCACAAGTCACTGCCATGCTTTATTAATCAGATAGAACAATTATTTCTTTTTTTCCCCACATTTTTTCCATTTCAGAATAACCTTGCGAAGTAGCTATTTATTGATACATGTCCCATTATTATATTTACATGCACTTACAATTACTTATATTATTTAAAGCCAAAATGCAACAACTAACGTTGGTCCTAATTTAGTATGAACAGAAAAGTAAACATAAAATAAACTAGGAACAAAAAAAAACTTTAATAATAAAATAAATAAGAATAGATATAAACAAATATATAAAATAAAATAATGATGGAGAGAAAAAAAATGAACTTAATAAAATCAATAAATAAAATACTACAGTAATACATACAAAAATACGTTATGTTTTTAAGATATACGGAAAATAGACCAATACAATTTTTAAAATAAAACTTATGCAGAATAAGGAAAGAAACATTGACATTTTCAGGCATATTAGATTAATACTTTTTTATAATTGGGATTTTAATTATATTGGTTATTCTCAAATAAAATATCAGTTTATCAAATCTGAAAAAAAAAAGAAAAAAAGATATTCAGGTTCTTGGAAAGTATTCTTGGGCCCTTTATAAATGTTATATCAGTATCAAAGAGTGCAATACCTGACGTGGTTTTACAATTTTTCGATTTAAAAAATATAAAACACTTTTATGTCACAAGAGTTACAAAAAATATAATACCACAAAAATATTTCTTGATTTTTCCCAATTTTTTGTACAATACAGTAATCAAAATATACTTCTTTTATTTAAAATATCTAGTGGAAATTTTTGAAATTCATTTCGGACATAATGTAACTCGCGCGAACTTTTCACAAGAAATGCTAGAAACCTCAGGTCAGCCAAAGTGACAATTTATTTAAGATTGACCCAGATATTTTTTAGAAAATAATAATCAGAATTTTAAAAATATAACATGGTTATTTTTAATTTTATTTTCATTCATTTATTTGTTTAAAATTAATTAATATATATAGTTAATGATGTAAGCGTATAACTAAATACAGATTTGGTAAGCCTTAGCTTAAGGATTCGCGGCTGGTCTGTATTTCCACAGCCTTCTGAATCCCTTTTTACGACCCCTTCGGGGGAGTTATATGTATTATTTATTCTACTCGATTCACAGCCAGACGACATATTGAAGGAGCTATCGTAAAAGCGAAAAGGAAGCGGACACCAGAGAGCTTAATATAAAGTGGGATTTAAGGGGCTGTGTACCTTTCAGCTTTTGGCAAGACTCGGTCACAGCCTGAAATAGATGGCTGCAATCCGGTGCATCCATCTCCCTCCCTTCGTCTGGACCGGCTGTCTGGATCTGAAGCGAGATATTGTCCGTGATAAACTCGTAGACCTATTGCCGAATCCTTGTAATAATCAATCCTTCTAATAAGTCAGTTAATATAAAATTATATAATTGAACATAATGATGAGCAAACTATGTAGGTAATTCTCTATAAAAGCCAAATATTAGCTGCAGAATGTACGCGCAAGTCAAAGGTGACCCCCATCACCAAGAATATATCAGAAAATCAATTTCACAAAAAAAAGGGCTATAAGTACGAAGACAATTATAATTGTTCAGGACTAAAAAAATAAAAAGGGGCATTGGAAAAAACTGTTTCAATTGTGCCGACGTTAAGGCTTTCTTCAGGCCCTTGAAAACAAGATACGAATGGTATAAGAAATTAAATATAGTGGTAATACGCAGTACATATACAGCGATCAAAATGCGTATTCGTACACTTAGTTTTTCGGATAAAAATATGTTTAATAATTGATAGAACATAAATTAACTTATGGATATGATAAAAATCAACGTTCTGCATCAATTTTTACAGGTTAACGAAATTAGATACCCTTACAACCTAATTAACAACAAAAATTGAACACTTTATCTTTCCTGGTAGAACTTAATCATTCCTATTTACTACCCATTTTGGGCGAATCATCGTATAATTCGGACCATTTAGCCCATTTTGGGTTTGCATTTCAATAAGAGATTATGTATTAAGTGATAAGCATATAATTGATATTACATCTGTTACTGTATGAATACTTTTTTGCATGATAAATTTTCAATCTTTGCTGGTTACCTAATTTACAATAAAAATTGGAAATTTATTATGTAAAAAAGTATTCATATAGTAACAGTTGTGAAAATAACTTGTTAATTTGTTCTCAGCTCATGATTTTCACTGATTTGATTTTCAATATATTATCTCTTATTCAAATGCAAACACAAAATTGGCCAAATGAACCGAGTTGAACAATAATTCCCCAAAATCGGCCGTAAATCGAAATTATTAAGTTCTATTAAGCTTGTTAATTTTTTGTTACTAATTAGGTTGTTCGTGTTTCTAATTTCCTTCTCCTGTAACAATTAATACGGAATGTTGTTTTTTTATCATATCCATAAATTAATTTAAGTTCAATAAATTATTAAATTTATTTTTACCAGATAAACTAAGTATACGAATACTGATTTTGACCACTGAATGTATAAAAGTGTGAATTTGAAAAACTAAAAAGAGGAATAAATAGATCAAAAATTATTATTTTCAATCTAAGACTTTTTGACGGTTTCTTAATACCAATCCTTAGGTAATTGGTTTGTGAAATTGAAAATAAACTTTAAAATTTTCTATAGAATTTTCATGGAAATTTCTTTTAGTTTCCATTATATAATGCATTTAAAAAGAGAAATTAACAACTAAAACAATCACTTAAGTTCATAGGTTTTTCCGTCACTTTCAATTATCTCATACACTTTTATATGCTAAATATTAATTTTTCTAAAATCTTTAGCTCATCGGTGGTATATTATGCATGTATATGACTATTTTGATTTCTTGAACTTTATTTCCACTTAGGATAATATTTCTCCCTTTTTCCCCTTTAGGTAATTATCAAATTCTTTCATAGTTTGTATTTAACCATTTTTCATAACTACGGTTGATTATTTCAAATAAACAAAATTAAAGGTACTTTAGAGGAAGCCATTATGAAAATTCGGTATTTACGACTCTGTCAGACTGTATCAATGAGGATAAGACCTAGTTGATATTAAAGACCATTTAATTGTGCATTGATATAACAAGTTTAATGAAAATCGTTGGAACCGTTTTAGAGAAAATTGTCAAAAATAAAACTTGCAACATCAATGACATGAAGTTTCATGTCATCTTCCTGTAAGTTGATTCTAGCGAAAAAGTCGCTGTAACATCCCAGGCATTTACCTAACTTAAATACGTAATTTGACACTGATCATTTTGCAAGACTATGTTATTTGGAATTGGGAGGACCATTCTGTTATTGAAACTATCCACAGTCTGATCAATCGACTATCAGGCACTGATTGCAATGCTTCCGTCTCTGTAATTTAGTGATCCAGAGAATAATTCCACTACCGTTGCATCTTCGATATAATGATCAATTTCCTCTGTTTTTGTTTTTTTGCACTGGTCATCTCCGAATGTATCTCATATGAATCGGAAATGGCGTTTATTAATAACTCAAAGGCCTCAGCGTACATGCTCTATGTGAAAGCTAAAAGATGTCGTGAAGGCACTTAATGATCAAAGAGAACGGTATGGTTCTTAATCGGCTAAAATATAACAGAGGACAGATTGCTAAATACCGAAGAGGAGATGGGAGGATATATTTAAGTGTAAGGTTTCCGGATATCTAGGCTAGCCATCGGGGGAGTTTATCAAGATGGCAGGGGCTACTTATCTCAACCCCAGTCCACAAATAACAATAACAGATGATACCTTACCACTGCCCACTACATTAGCAAGACTGATTGGCCTTCCTGTCTTGTACATCCCCTGTGGTCTCCGCACAATCCATATACTCCGCCTTCCTCCTTAATGTCCTTAATTCAAAGTCTCTCTTGAAATTTGTGTTGCCTTTGGGGAAAAAAGGATATACTTACACGTTTGTTGTGTTTGTGGTAATTGGACATATTTAATGCTTGTTATAAGTTCCTTTGACTGCATCTAGAAATAGTACCATAACCGGCATGTAAAAAGTTGTCTGGTTCAAGTTAAAACATTTTGTAACAATTCATAACACCAAGTCCTACAAGAATATACTATGGCTGAAATATGTACTCTAGTCAGACAGCCATTTTGTTTTTCTTGATTCCTTGGACAAATGGTTTACCTTAAAAGAGCTTAATTTTTTTTTTCGAAACTGCTGAAAAATAAATTGCAATCTAAAAAAATAAGCATTATTAGATACTGGATTTTCGTGCATTTAAAAACCGAAAATCGTACAGTAAAAAATTCAAATCATGAAAAATCGTACACTAAGAATCCAACAAGTGTAAAATTGTGCAAATATACACAATGTTACACATTTTGGATATTCTATACAACACCTTAAACATTCAAAAATCATTATTTTTGTTTGATTTATCATATAAATATACTTATATTAAACATTGAAAAAAAAGATGATTTTTTGTATGTTTAATGTAGCCCAAAATGTGCAAAATTGCGTATATACTCGTACTCACAATTTTACACTTTTTGGGTTCTTAGTGAACGATTTTTCACGATTTGAATTTTTAACTGGTTTTTTATTGCACGAAAATCCGGTCTCTATTAATTGTGAATTATTTATATCATAGAACACAATTTTACCAATTTGACTTATCCTGCTTGCTCTCAGTCGAAACATATTCACTATTGTACTCTTACGACAATTACAGGTTTTTAATCAATATAATTATTTTTAATAGGTTTACAAACAATAAAATAAACAGGATGATGTTAATTAGTCAAATTATATTTTTTAAACCGCTATTTCAATTTATTACTGGGTGCCTATTTGAATTATGGTCTATTCTTGTAAAACTTGGACTAGCAGCTGGAGGGCGAACTCACACGGCACTAAGTCGAAACTAACGTTTTTTTCCCCTTAGTCTCCGATTTTATTTACAGTATTTTTACAAATATATACTTATATTACAAGATTACAATACCATCTGGTAATGCATGTATGCATTTGTAAATATTTTACAAATATAATGTGAGGATCAGGAAAAAAACCCGTAAAGTTTCAACTTACAAGGGGAGGACACAGTCAATGGGCCACCGATTTTAACTAAATTTTTTTTTGGTGATTCTATTTCCAAAAATATTGGACGTGTGTTACGATCGTGTTTAGGAGCCGAGAAAAAAAAATAAAACACGAAAATGCTTTCTTTTATATCTCGAGTTTGAGAAATGATATCGAAGTGTTTTTTTCCACCAAAACATTTGTTTTCAGAGTATATTAAAGGAAAAATAATTGCTTTTTGGTCAAATAAATTTAAAAAAAATGTTTAAACTAATGAGTAAACAAACAAAAACCAATATGTTGAAAATTTCATCGAATACATTTTTTTTTTTCAATTCCGATGGTTTCAAAATTTGTAAGCCACAAAATTACGTTTGGAATTGAAGTTCTGTATCTCATCTCCAGTTTATCCGATTTCGATGATCTTGGACACGTAATTTCTTCTTTCCATAGATATAAACAACTATTTCATTTTCAAGAGGGTCTGTGACAAAAAATGTGATTACAAAATTGAGTTTGTTAGCGGATAACGTTGGTTTTAAATGGACGTTACCGGTTAAAGCTAATTGCGTAGTTTAAGATCCGTTATCGACCCTCCGAATTTGTGTCGCCAACACACACAAAAATATATGTGTTTGTGTGTGTATTTGTGTGTGTGTGTGTGCGTGTGCGTGTGCGTGCGTGCGTGGAGGGATTTGAGTAAAACATTTTATAATATTAAATCTGTAATATAGATATTTATATTATTTTATTATATTTTGGTATTATTTCAGTTTCTTCTACCTACTTCAACAAGACGAAGTTTCCATCCTAAGCTTCACAGTGACACCTTGTACTGCTCCTGTCGCATGGGACATCGTTGTCAGGAATTCAAATGAAACTGGAAAAGGTAATGTTTGAAAATTTATTTCATCATTTTAGACTGGTTGTTAATTTTAATAACATCCATCCTACCTACAGCCTCTCTACCTCTCGAAAAAAAAATATGTCGTTTCTGAACTCATTTACAACCATCTTGAAACCTATCCCATCAATAAAGAAATAGACGAAAAAATAACATATTTAACACTCATATTCTCAAGTATTTTAATTCCATGATCACATCTCAAAATTAAAAAAACAAAACAAATTCTTTAACTCATTAATGCCTTTTAATTTTCTCAATGAGCCTTCTTAATTCTATAATCTAACATTTGATAGCAACGTTAGCTATTCAACGCTATACCATTTCCAAATCTCTTAATTCAGGTATTTGTCACTAGTAGCGCTCACAATTGACTCAGCAATTTGTTTTCTGTCAATAACTGTCAGGACGATACCTTTCAATAACTATTCTTTGGCCATCATCATAATCTCTCCACACCTATCTATGCAGTGTGAGGTGTTTTTCTATAAAGCCTGGACCAAACTCCAAGTTCTCCATTCAGTTCTTTTCTTCTGTTTCAATACATATCTCTCATTGTAAAACATTCACCTCTTCCTTCTTCCTGGATTCGTCAACGTATTTCTCTGGATCGTTTCTCCTCAATCTTAGCCTTGTTTGCTATTTCGGCAAGACGAATGGTTTCCATTCTTAGATCGTATCCTCACTATCTTTTACAGTTTTCTTCTATAACCTTTTCTGCTGACACCGAAATCTAATCGCAATACGGTTGCGTTCTTTCCTTCTGGTTTTTCCTTCCTTGATACTGAAGAATCTCATTTCCGAAACTTGTATTCTACTTCTATGCTTCGTAGTTACTAATGAGAGACATGGATTTAGACACTTTCAATTTTTTCTCTTGGAGACTCCGGTGTTGTATTTCATTTTACATTATTTTATTTACTTTATATATCACATCCATTGTATCTCTGTTTCACATTCACATTGATGCTTTCATATCAAGTCACTCTTACATTATTTGAGATTATAATGTCTTTTTTTTTTCCTATTATCTGTTAGTAAAATTATAATGTTGTAGTGGAGGAGGCGGACGGAGATGTGTTACGACCATCCGAAGAAGGCCCGGCAGTGAGGGTTCTGTCCCCGGCGTACAGGGGTCTTTACACTGTACAGCTGAGGGTACAACAGGAGGCCTGGGTCCAGCTGTACGTCACCTACCTCAGTCATCCCAGTCAGTTGAGGCCCGTCTCCAAGCTGCACCTCGTTAACAGGAGGTCTCAGGGACAGGTCTTCGTCAGGTGGCAGCAGACGTGAGTATCTTCCATATGACTTTCTTTGTACCTTATAATACATTTTGAAACACTTGAATGCTCGTTATAATACTTCATATTGGAAATCTACCAAAGTATAACTGAACTACTTAAAAATTTACAATATCATATTTAAAATGATCGATTAATTTTTTGTGAGGAAAAATGAAATAAAAAGGAAGATTCTAAAAAGAAAACTTAAGTTTCTCAATTAGTAGCAAATAATTCACCAATTAAGAACCATGCACATCTCACTAATAGAGACAGTAAATCAATCGACAACAGTACAGCTTATACTTCCTAAACAAAGCCTGGAGTCTCACAAATCGCAGTAAATAACTAACCAATCAACGTTTTGTCAATCCTCAAGTAACTTAAGAAACAAAAAAGTAAATTGCTTTTTTCCACTCTTGAATTTTATGTACTGGCACTGTTATCTTACTAATACGAATATATACGTACATGAGTCCATGGTGGTCTGTCTGGTGGTGGTCTGTCTCCGGCTTTTGTTTTCCTGTTTGTTGCACGTAGGTATGTGTTATCTTTGTTTATTTTGTCTATTCGCCTGGTGTTTTTGTTCTCCACGTGTTCTCTTGCTGACTACTGCTCGAGATGGGTGTCCTGACTAATCACTTAGAGATACATTTATTTCAATTACTACAAAAATTTTTGGAACGCTTCATATTGAAAATTTAAAAGCTATTATATAATGCGCATACAAGTGTGCATTTCAAAAGACAAAAATTTATTGGCACAGTTGCAATTTATTTTTCATCTAAAGAAATCCATTTTATTTGAAGGAGTGCAGGTGTAAATTGACCGATAAAACTGAAATATCTGCCATCAATAAACATATGGTCGTTTTAGAACAAGAATACGACATATTCAAAAGTTAGTTTCTTCGTTGTTTCTTTTTGCCTTTAATTGACAATAATTCCATTAAGAAATCTGATGGGTGTTGCTACAAAACTTTAATGACAAATATTTTCCTTCCTTCGTATTATTAACAAGATTGTGGATCTTAAAATAAGTTCTCAGTTTTTAACAAGTTGTTAAAAAAAAATTATATATATATATATATATATATCCTTTTTTTTTCCTTCTCTCTCTCTCTCTCTCTCTCTCTCTATATATATATATATATATATATATATATATATATATATATTTATATATATATATATAAAAGGACAATGTTACTAAATTGTAATCACAAATTGATGAAAAAATATGTTACACTACATTAAACAACAGAACTACATTGAATGAACAAGTTTCCAGGTAATACTGTTAGGGCATGAATATAAGAACAATAAAATCTTGAAACGTATTTATGCATATATGTATATATGTATATGTATATATATATATATATATATATATATATATATATATATGCCTCTTCTGCCTCCATTTTATAAATATATACGTCAGAGCGACGTTTGTAGTGTTATAGCGTTATAAAAAAACAAAACAATTAAGCACAAATTTAAAGACAACACCGGAAATTCGTAAATATAACAAAAATCATTCAAACTTTTTTACAATGATTTTAATTAGATATCGGTTCTATAAGAAACGAAGAAGATTTAATGAACACAGATTTTTGTTAATTTACAATTAACTTTTAAGGCGAATTACATCTACTGAAATGGAACATTTACCTAGGGCATCGTGAGAAAGAAGGAGAGATTGTATAAGAAATGAAAGCGATTAAAAGTATCTTCACTGAAGAACAATATGAAGAGAGAACCGATGAAGATAATTGAAGTCAGGCCTACAGGTAATAAAATCACGCGGTTGTCCAAATGTCTGTTAAGAAGAATATATCCAGAGGATTTGCAGAAATTGAGGGAAAATTCTTGACGGAATGAAGCAGCTGACAGAAGGCGTTGAATTGAGGAGCCTACATTTTTATCATATCACAATGATTTTTTCACTAAGATGGGCAAATAATATTGTAAAATAATACTTCAATAATTATTTTTAAATCAATAAATACTTCGATTATTGGACCGCTTTTTATCTAAAATATTTTTTTTTAATTTTACGTTTTTCTTTAAAATATTCAGTTCAAGTTTGAGCTGATGAGTGCACAATTTAATAGATGTGTTGCTTAATGCATTTTTACCTTATTTTGTAGTTTTTTCAGAAGAAAATCATATATTTTAGTGAGAAAATCATTGTGATATGATATAAATTGCCAAAGTTATGTTATTTTTCCTAAAATTATGTCACTACCACTACAATCCTCGGTAATGCAAAAACATCCTTTCTCCTACATTTTGGAATATTAATATTTCAAAAAATATTCAAGATATCAAAATAAAATTTTACATGGTTAATGAGGATGGGATACGGAACAGATATAAAAAAAAATCATTAAGATCTGAGTCCATAGGTTTCATGACCTGCATATCATGCAGGATTGACCCGGCTACTCTTGGGTCAACTATATATAATATAGTTAATATATATATAAACTATAACGCCTTTAAGGGTAAGATAAAGAAGTAGATGAAGTCGTTTAAAAAGGAAAACACGCACAGACTTTATTCAAACTTTGGTAATATATCCTTCTCAAAAAGTATGCACTGTTTTGATTTTTTTTTAGTTGTATATCTTATATTATTGAATATCTATGTAAGAGGAAATTTGTTAGAATTAGCAAAACTTTACGGACGCGAAATGTGGGAGCTTGCATTATGGGAATAACAACGCCCTTAAGGATTTTGAAAATAAAGTATTACGTAAATATTTGGACCAAAAAAGGATGGGTCAACGGACAATTTACGTATCACCGAATTGCTTAGTCCGAAATCTAGTTAACGTAGATGATGTGATAACATGGTGAATGAAATGGGTGTGTAGAATTTGTCGAGAAGGATAAGGAACGAATCACTTAAAGGATAATCAGCGCGAATTCGATGGACAAACGTCCATGAAGTCGGTCGAAACGTAGATGAGAGGATTGTGCTAAGTTTGAACTTGAGGATTCGGGCTTGAAGGACTTCAGTGGAGAGAGGCTGGTAGGCAAGGATTTTAGATTCAATGCCGATACTTCTGGGTTCGCTAAGCCTTTCTTTTATTTATTTAATAAGAAATTGGTTAAACAAGTCTGTTGATGCACTTTGCCAATTCTGTTGGAGGGTCTTTTTTGGCAAAATAGATACAGAACAATGGATTTTTATTTCGTAAATTTGAGATCTATTTATAAAAAATTGCAATATCTTCTTACAAACCGAAAATACGTTAGAAAAAGAGAACACGAAAATAATTCAATAGATAATTAGGTTAAAAAAAAAAATAAGGAAGACTTGGAACAGAGTGGAAGAGGAGAAAAAAGAAGAAAAGCGTAGGTGCATACAGGACCCCACCAGGGAACACAATGAGGTTTTGACGGTCAACTGAAAAGAAGTTTTTGCCTCGGCTATTACCAACCGCTTTGGGTTTGAGTCGAGTTTACTGCCAGGCGAATCTGTATAATTAAAGGACGGTCCAAGCATAAATTTCAAAAACCACCTTCGACAATATAACAAGTCATACTTTACACTCCACATATTTTAGATCGCCCCTCAAGTCCGAAGGTTCATTTACTCAGGATCGTAACGGGTCTGTCCTTTTTTTTTTTTTTTATGCATATCTTATTTACAAGTCAAAATACATATATACAGAAAGAGAGTAATAACAAAGGGAATGATTTTCGGAGAAGCCAATGAAGGGACCCAAAGGGACATTGAACGCTGGAAACCATTACCTACCCAGAGAATGAAGGAATCGAATATAATACTGAATATTACATTATATTAGGTATATATAAAATTTTAGGGATACATCGTTCAAAACTAGTGTTTGAAAAAGACAATTTTATAACTTCTCCAACTGGGTAGTACCACCTACCTACACTGGTATTATCGGGAGAAGTTTCCCTCACATAAATTGGTTGTTTCACAATATGTTGGTTTATTTAACAACCCATTTACGTCATAAGAAGGAACAATCCCCATTAAATGAGGAGCATGGTAGACTCTTCAAATTTTAAATATATGAGTGCAATAAACACTCAGGGACATTTGAAAGCCTCCTACCGAGTAGCACATATACCATGAAAAACCGTCTCTCAAAAAATGGGCCGCACGGCTGAAGCGAACGCGTGTGGTGCGACATGGTAGCGCGTTTCCCAATCAACTTTGTCCCTGTTCTTCTTCTTCTTCCATTGGCTCAACAGACTATTTCTGGCCTCCTTCAATAATTTCCGCCAATCTGCGCGCTGTTGGGCAGCAGTTCTCCAGTTTCTGACCCCAGGATCCTTCGGACATCCACTGTTACGCCATCCACCAATCTAAAACGCGGTCTTCCTCTAAACCTGGTACTATGAATGGCCTCGCTCATTATTTTTCTTGGGATCTCATCCTCTGACATTCGAGCTACTTGGCCAGCCCACCTCAATCTTCCCAGCCTTATATGCTTCACAATTTCAGGTTAACCAAGGAAGTTATATATTTCTTGATTACCTCTCCTGAGATATGACCGACTCTCCTAGGTCCATAAAAGCGCCGCAGAATTCTTCTCTCTAAAGCCTGTAAACTTCGCTCCAGCCCAAAGTAACAACGGTTAGCAATAAATTTTCTCCTCTCAATTTCCTTTGAGATGTCATTACCCGCAATTATCAGGGACCCCAGGTATACGAATTCATTCCACTTTTCCATTTATAGAAGCCAAACTGTCAGACTCGGAGGTCATATACTTGGTTTTCGTTGCACTTAAGCGTAGTCTCAGTTGTCCGGCTGTTGCTTCTAGAGCATGGAAGGCCTCACTTATTGCAGCCTGGGATCTTCCGACTATATCTAGATCATCCGCGTAACCAAGGATCTGAATCATTCTATTAAACATCGTGCCGGCTGTCTAGCCGCGTTCTTCAATGCAATGTTAAAGAGCAGACACGCCAAAGCATCTCCCTGTTTCACGCCATTCGTTGCAGAGCTCACCTCTGCCAATTCGTCCTGTACACGCACCACATACATGGATTCTACCATGGTTAATTCCACCAATCGAATCAGTTTCTCTGGAATGTTTAGTTCTTTCATAGGTTCCCATAATACGCTATCATAAGGAGTTCTAAAGTCCACAAATAGGCGATGCGTATGAATACAATATTCTCTACTTCTTTCCAAGATAATGCTGAGTAAGAAGATCTGATCGACCGTTGATCTAAATTTGCGGAATCCGCACTGATATTTTCTCAGCCTCATTTTCAAATCCTCCACATAAGGCAGAAGTTGGAAACTTTTAAAAACATTTTATACGCGTAAATACCTCGATAATGTTTACAGTCAAGTACATTCCGTTTCTTGTGGATTGGGCACAGTATCGACTTTTACCATGATCGTGGCATTACATCTGATATCCACACGGATACAAATCGGCTTTGTTCTAAACAAATTTCCATCTCCATTCTTGAAGAGTTCTGTGGGCAAGTTATCAACTCCAGGTGCCTTTTGGTTTCTAAGCTTCTCAATTGTATCACATATCTCATCCTCATCAGAGGGTTCAATCTCATCGCCTTGATTTCTTTCAGAGTTAGGATCCATTTGGTCAGCTCGGCCTTGTTCGACGTTCAATAGTTCGTTGAAGTGGTTTTTCATCTCCTCATTACCATGTCCATGCTAGTGAGAAGGGTGACGTATGAATCCCTGCATGCAGTGGTTCATGGTATAAACGGCTTTTGCTCATTATTAATTCTTCTGTTGAAATTCCAACAATCATTTGTATGTCTGAGCTGCTTCTCAAGCTGCTTGTTCTCCCAAGTCCGTTTCCTTTTTCTTTTTTTTTCTGCTATAGAGATCAACCGATGCTCTTGTGTGTCTATTTTGAATCATCGATGTATATGCCTGGTTCTTGACATCTGCGACTCTTCTGCATTCTTCATCAAACCAGTTATCTCTTCTCTGGTAACATTCCACCCCGTTGTAACTTGGACAGCTTTCCTAACGTGACTTTCGATGTTGCACCACATTTGTTCTATATGATAGGTATGCATATGGAGAATATTAAGATCTCCAACAACCTTCAGCATATATTGCTCCGGTTCATCGGGGTCCTTAAGCTTGTTGGTATTAAGTTTTTTACTTCTTTGACAACTTTTGTACTTATGTTAGAAATTCTTGGTCTTATTTTTGCTATAGCGAGGTAATGATCGGAGTCAACGTTTGCTCCTCTGGATGTTCTTACATCAAGAAGGTGTGATTTATGAATGGCACTTATTAAAAGATGTTCTATCTGATTAATCAGGGTATCGCCATGTACCCTTGTATATATCTTCGTGAGGGAAGATGGTAATACAAAGTATGACGTTCTGTGTTTCACAGAAATTTACTAACCGAAGTCCGTTTTCATTGCTTCCCGATTTTTGATCTATAACTTCTTTCTCTACCGACTTTAGCAGTGAAGTCACCTGCGATGATATTGATATCTGCTCTTGGACAGGTACCTATTGTCTTCTCAAACAAGCCATAGGACTCTTCCATATCTTGTTCCTCAGATTTCTCAGTTGGTGAATGACAGCTAATCAAGATATAATTAAAGAATTTACCCTTGATCCTAAGTAAACAGACTCGCGGGCTGACTGGTTTGAAGCCCATGATCAAATTTTTACACCTTACACACACTACTAAGTAGGATTGGAACATCGAAAGGAAAATATCTATATATCGAAAGGAAATGGATGAAACAGCAAATACAAGTGTATCAAATGAGTATAATGTTAAACTGCGAAGAAGGTTATGAAATAATATAATTATTATTTATAAAACAATTTTTTTACTAGCCATGAATCGCTACAAGTTTTTTAATAATAAAACTTTCAAACTTCTAACAATTTTATTTATCTTATAACTACATTGTGCATTTTCATTCATCTAAAAGCATTTAATTCATTTGAAATACATCTCAATGCAATCACCATTTATATTATTATCTGTTAGTCTTTACATAGGATTAATTCACTAAATTAGTTTCGGAGTCAACTAAATTATAGGTAATAAAGTACATGACTGTATAACGTATTGTACAGTCATTAAGAAACTGTTGTATTTTTTCTTCCAAGTAAACTAATTAAATAAAATAATTTCCTAGTATAGATCAGTCCTCGGATACTTATTGCTAATTACAAGAGTGCATGTTATAGCTAAAATCTATTCTTTTACGACTTACAATTAGTATTAAGAAGCTCTCCAAATTGTTTCAGCTTGATATTAATGAGCCAATCTTTTGCATGACTATATTTATTTCTTATCGAATTTTATGCTTATAATAGCCATTATAAGTAATATTGTTATATAATATTATTATAAGTAATAGGACTGCAATAATAAATAGCTTTTTAAGTATATTAATGCAAATTAATTAGTTTTCCTTTACAACATGTTATATTTTATCCGAATCGGTAACATTTTGCAATAGATGGGTTCACTACTAGCGAGTTATATTGACTAGAGCCCTCATAAGGAAACGAAAGGCTTCAAGGATGTATCCGGACTAGGTTGGCACGAAGAGTGCTGGACTCCTGTAAACAAACAGAGTGTAGTTCGCTGATCCAACATAATACGTGACAAACTGGCTCCAAACAAACAGCAGCTTCTAGTGGACAGTTCTATTTAGGACTCCGGGCTATTTAAAGGAATCGTCTCTACTCTCCGATCGCCAGGTCTTTCGGATCCTCTATTACACAATCTGTCTTCTGGCAAGAAATATACGAATATTATTATTATATCTTCTAATTGATAGAAATAATTAATAAATAAAAATATTTAGGGAAATCGTACGGTTTGATGCCGACGCAGCCAAACGTCTATAAATTGATCAACATAGCAAGGGTTTGAC
The DNA here is from genome assembly GCA_948150685.1 of Rhaphigaster nebulosa. Classification (NCBI taxonomy): domain Eukaryota; kingdom Metazoa; phylum Arthropoda; class Insecta; order Hemiptera; family Pentatomidae; genus Rhaphigaster; species Rhaphigaster nebulosa. Next base: position 30,627,101 of record OX411312.1, on the reverse strand, counting down.
TGAAATTTCAACTTTTTGATTTTTATTGTTTGGTTTTTATTGTGAATTTTATTTACGAACAAATCATGAAGTAATTCTTTTTATAATTATAAAAGAAAAAAATCGGTCTGGTTTTTAGTATTTATCCCATTTATCCGAAATAATGTGGAGAGGACTATCCGGATAATGCGTGATTCTGGATAAGGTATGGTATGATAAATAAAAAATAGAGATAATACATCACTCTAACACAATTTAACATATTCTGCCAATGCAAAATATATAACTGCATATACGTTTAATAGTCTTGGACGGATACAGGGGCAGATCAAGACAAGTGGAACTTTAAGCAGTAAAAATATCGCGTTTCCCCTCTCCCCCCCCCCAAAAAAAAAAAATAAAAAATAATTCTATGAAACGCTCATCAAGATATAAACAAAAAAGAAAAATAATCAATAATTCCATAATACAAGACATTAAATACATTTTTTTAATCACATATTTTTTACATGAATTTCCGTCTTGCTTTATTTATTATTATTATTCCATCTTGAAAATTCATCAATTATTTTGAAAGCACTAATTCGGCTTAAAATTCCCTGCTCACTGTATAGAACAGCTATATTATTTAATATTTCTTCTCCTATAACACTCCTTAAATATTTTTTACTGGCTTTAAAACATAAATCGATTTTTCGACGCTTTAGACAGGGGAATTAGTACTACAAAAAAAAACAATAATATTTCAAAATATGGAAATGCACAAGACTCGGTGGTGTCTGGTATGGTTTTTGGCCGCTTAGTCCGCTTACCGCTTAATCTGCCTCTGGAGTGATGTAATACCTTGATTGGGTTGGCCTTTTTTAACTATTGACGTGAGATGTGCTGTCTCTGTTCACCATTTATGTGGTCTTATCTTTCCCTGTACTGATGACGCCAGAATTGATGATACGCTAACTGGATAGTTATTTACTGCTATTAAGACTTTGTTTTGGAATATTCTAACAATAATTCTATCTATCTTTTTTTTGGGAGGGAGGACGGATTTGACTGTCTTTAATTTTGTGATTTATTATGATTGTTTTAATTTCCATTGTTTACGCCAGTTTTGTATGCTTCTCAGTTTTTATTGTATTTAATATTATAGCAGAATTTTCGGCATAGGTTAGTATGGTATTTATTGTCTTTCGATAAATCGTATATAGAACTTGGGCCAGGATATAGCCTTGAAGAGCCCTAGTTGAATTTGATATCATTGATGAAATCTCCGAGCCTTTTTTTTTTTTTTTTAGTTCAAAAATACTAATGTTATATTATAAGTATTTTTCTTAGTCTCCCTGTATTGAAAATTGTAATGGCAACCACTATAACAATTTTTTATTCATAAGAAAAACAATAGAATTGCAAACCTTAAATAAGTACTCCGGAGTGTTTGGGTAGTTTTCACCCCAGACGACACCCTCCAACTAGACTAAAACAATAGACGCTGAGCGGTATCTCGCAACATCCACTAGCATTTTTGAACAAATTTCAGTGGTTCTTACAATGCTACTAATTCTAAATGGGAACTTTTTGAAATGGGCTTTTTTCATCGTGAATGTGCGATATGTTACAGACCAATACAATTTGATTGATTATTTATGATTTTATAAAATTATTTGAACGATTCATTCTGTGTATTATGAACGAGCAGACTTTGAATATGTTTGCAGGACAGTGGACCCGGACGAGACGGAGTACGTGATACTGGTCCATCGAGGACAGGAGGCGCTGCAGAGCCTTTGTAAGGCGGGAGGTGAAATGTTCGGGGTCCAGAGGCCCAAGGAGTGGGCTCCGCCTCTCGGGGCAGGATCCAATGGGCCCCGCCTACCCCGTCGTAGTGACATAGTCGTGAGTATCTACAGAGTTTGTAAGCCTTACTGAAAATAAAGCGGTCGTTTCTCCATATTAAAATGGAGTATCATGACGGTCGAAGAATATATTCTCATAAATCAATGCATAATAAAATAAATAAAAATATTTATTAGGTATTGAAAGATTGACTGTAGTAATTAATCTAGGTGAAGATGGTAAAAAGTAAAACAAGAAATAGTAAAAAAAAACTATTTAATGCATGCGGGCATTTTGAGCACATTATAGACCTTCTTCAGGGCTTCAAGGAAAAAGACGCTATAAGTTGAAAATCATAGAAATATAAGGAAAGAAAGTATATAAATAGTAGAATACAAAAAATTGCAGTAATATCATCTGACACAGTAGTTTATTATTTCTATGATTCTCATCTTTACTTTATCTTGTTCTTTGTAGCCAAGAAGAAGGCTTGCAATGTGACCTGAAACGTCGACATTCATTAAATATAGTTTTATTCATATTGGCATAATAATTAATCAATCATAGATTAAAATAGGACCACTATAAATCCCCAAAATCCAACAAATTGTATTAAATTATACATTATAAAAAAAAAGTTGTGACGTTTAGATTTTTTTTTGCCATTTTCAAACCTTTTTAGTTTACTTATATATATATATTCATTTAAACACCAGTGTCTATAAAATAAATTTATGTACAACTCTAGCACGTATCTATTGACGATTTAAACTTTTCAAAATTGTTTCATTATCAAACAATAAAAAAAAATAATTGTACCACTACAACCTATAAAGGGTCTTGGGCTTAGTACTTAGTAACACATACTGTTTCTAGACCAACGGATGTGCCAGGCGGTGATTTGGTGACGCTCAATTGCCAGGTTTTTTCTCAATTAAGAGTACCTAATTTATATAGGCTGGGTGAGCCCCAGGAGGGTTTCCTGAACCTACAGGGTCTATAAGTCTGATATACTTATAAGAATAAATAATTATCAGCGGCAGCCGGATTGGGACCCATGGCCGGGAGATAGGAGCACAGTGCCTTACTGACTGAGTTACCCCGCTCCGTTTATTAAAAAAAGGGAAAGAAAAAAATTTATATTTTTAATGAGAATACGCTATCACCAATTTCACTATTTGACCATACTGCTCAAATTATAACAACTTTTAAAAGAATTTTTTTAAAAATTTAAATGGTAAACAAATAATTCTTCGAGTTGTACATTTTAATTTATTTTATATACTATGGTTTTTATGTATACAAATAAACTGTTCACTTTTTATATATATATATATATATATATAAATGAACTACGCCCGATGATTTTTATAATGTAAGGTAATGTGGGGTAAGTGTGTAATCGTATCATTAAATCTAAATCCTGAACTTGTATGAACTATCCTTTTGTGAGCATGAAGTCTAAACACTGACGTATCACAAATCAATCACGATAGTTCCCTAAGGTAAAACATAACGAATTGTAAACATATCAATTCCAACATATGTTGGATCTTTCAACTTCTGCTGTTCACCTTCGTCGGTATTTATCAACCACTAAGTCTTATTTTTTCTTTAATTTTTTGTGGTAAGTGGAATCTTCAGAAGTTGTTCTTCAAAATACTTTGTGCTAACTCTCCTTGACAGTTTTCTAATTTTTAAATGCTTGTTAGTGTGATCTCAGCAAAACATGACAATAGGAGTAAATGCAGATCTCTGTTGTGGGATTAGTACATGGTGGTAAACTTACCCCTACTATCATGCTTTGCCGGGGCATCTCTGTACTAGCGCATTGAAATAAAACTTATTTTTTTTCTATGAAATTATCTTCCACACTCCACTTTCATTACTGTCACTGAAAAATGTGAATCTGAGACAATTTTTAACTTTTTTCAATTATTACATCGGCATAATAGTCCTCCAGAAACGAACTATTTTATACTTGCCCAACAGCCGCTAAGTACTACTAAATTAAATTTTCAATCTGATCAAAATGGACGTGGTTGAAACGTGGACTTGAATGTAATATTTAAACATAATCATCTAGGGAACATTTTAAAATAATAGGAAAATCTAGCTTAAAAAATAAAGACCTTATTATCCTGTAAAGTCGAACTTTATAAAATCTTCTGCTCACTTATCCCACGTAACTTAATAAAATTTGTTTGGAATTTTATTATTAAAATTGTTTTGGCGGATTTATAGTGTTCAAATTTTAATCTATGGTTGATCAATTTTTATAAATATTTTAAAATCCTACTTTTTTTTAAAAATATGAACAATCTATAATAAAAGATGAAAATCAGAATTCATCTAAATATTTAAATTATACCAATTTTTTCCACAATGGCTCAAACTAGATTGTTGACTATCAACTAATATTAGTTGTTATGTAAGTATTGATAAAATATAAAATTGTAATAAATGATGGGACTGCGGGTGTGTGTTTGAGATGGATCGGGTTGGGAAGCGAACGAGCTGGCTGGTTCGGGGTTTGGAACCGAAGGAGCACTACCAGGTGGAAGTGTTCGCCGTCAACACGGCCACCAACTTCAGCTATCGGTACGCCGCGGTCTCCAACGTCACCTACCGGAGGCCCAAGCCTCTGCCACTCCAGGACGGCAAGCAGGCTACGGCGGAGCTGAGGAGGTCGGAACCCAGGGCAGCCTTCAGATACAAGGTAAAGTATCTGCCAATCAGTAACGACGCCTTAAAAAGAGATAATAAATTAATTAATGAGTGAAAAATAATTTGGTTGTTGTTCAAAGATTCCAAAAAAAGCCTTGATTCTATCAAATAGCAGGAAATAACTAACCAATTAAAGTTTTACCTGGACTGAAAAACATCAAGTTTTTTTAGGTTTATAGGAATCTTATTTTTTTAGAAACTTCACTTTTTTTTAAATTTACCAGTGCTAGAAATTAAAAATGTATTGTCCACTGTTGTAATTACTGGCTTTATACATTAGTCATACACTATCAGTTTGAAATGTGCTAACTTGAAACCACCAAATATACAAAATTCAATTTTATAAAATAAAAAAAAATGAAATTGGCGCCTCTGGCTTAAAATATTTTAAAATTTTTTTCATGGAAAATCAAGATAGAACAATGATTAAGTCAAAAATTAATTTTATTATATGAACCATGCTTTCATTTCTTGTATTATCTCTTCAAGCCCATTTCTTTTTTTTGCTTCTCTTGAGTGATTCTTGAAGCTATTTTTTGGAGGGAGAGGCAGTGGAACTCGGTAATCCACTGGGAACCATATGCCAAATATTGATATCGTGGATTTGATATGTCCTCTGAATAAACTTGGGGAGACATAAGAACAGATTCAAGAATGAATATCGCTACAATACATCCGTTTGAACCAATGTAGACTGTGGAAACCTACCCTAGGTTTTGAAGAACCGATAAAAATATGAAAAAATTGAATTTTTCAACATGAAAACATTTTCAACTGAACCAACAATCTATTCTCAACATTGACACTCCTTTTCTAAAGATTGAGATGCACTAGATACTGTTAACTCGTTATAATTCACCACCAAGATATTAAGGGGTTCCATGTTACTACCACTTCTCCCTAGTACTTTATTTAATTTTATTACATTATTTACTTTATTAATTATTCATTATATTATTTACTTTAAAAAAATTTTAGTATTGGTTATGATCAATGGAAACTTGTTGATTTTTTATTTTTTATAATAATATAAGGCTGCAGGATGAACCAAAATTTAATTGATTCATTAATAATTATTCAACATCACAAGAGAATAGTAGATTTAAAAACTGAAAACAATTAGTCGTTTATCTCCCAGATCCTATTTTAAGATAGGCTCACAAAAACCCATCTTCTTACCAAATAAATCATTTATGTTTAAATATCTTCCTTATATTGAGGGCTACATCCATTGACCTCAATAATATTTCTTGTATAAAGAATGGGATACAAAAAAAAATTAAATTTAAATGAAAATAATAATTACATCGATGTCTCAAAAACATCGTTGTCTGTTTGGACTTCTCACTAGCAAGGTAAAGAATGTTATAGATTGCAGTAAGTTATTTATTCGAATCCTCAGGTACGAGACGCAGGAAGCCTACTGGAAGTGGGAGTGACAGCTTGCGGTAGCGGTGGTAGCGTCCTTGCTGAGCTGCGCCAAAGAGGTTCTGCTGTAGGCGATAAAGCGACCATCTCCGGCCACGGAATCCTCAGGGTAGCCAACCCTCAGCAGGGGGTGGTCTTCGTCCTCAGGCTGAGGTTACCACCTCAAGTCCGCAGCGCGCATGTTCAGGTCAGTAGACCAGAATGTTAGGTGCTATGAGAAGGTGTCTTGGCAAAGAGAAGTTTCAATTTTTTTCTTATTAAAGATATTTAAATCATTAATTTCAAAAAGGGCTCGACTTCGAAAATTTTAATTTTCAATAAAAAAATCTGAATACATTCAAAAGTATTGAAGGATAGGAACATTATTTTTGGTACACATTTCCTTGAACATATTTCATTATATCATTGTTCCAATTTTATGCTTACGAATATAAAATCACTACTTTTTAGAAGAGTAAATGCATTACTAACAGAAAAAATTAAACCTATCGAAAGTGCACCTCATACACAGAAGGATACAACGGTTTTTTTGCTCTCCAGAAAAGTAGTGATTTTCAGATTCAAAGAATTTCATGAGTTTAGCACGGAGACGACGATATGTTAACCTACAATTGAGAGCTTAAAAAATTTCTTTACCGCGATATAACAAAAAAAAAAATCTGAAAATTCGAGTTGAGTCCTTTTCGAGATAATCAATCCAATTGTGTGTAATGAGCATAACGAATATTTCATTTGGACATAAATATTTTTTTTATCAAATAGAAGATAGTTGGGCGCACAGTCAGGAAACAAACACAGATTAAGATAAATTATACTGATTTAATGAGTTTTTTTTTTTTATATGTTTAGTATAGGCTTTTTTTCAGTTGAAATTTTTCCATTTTAGTCTATTTTTTTCTCCCATCGACTATATCTCGCTTCCCTTTTTATTTTATATTAATACATGGTTATCATTACTTTTACATTATGTAATATTCCACCTTATATTGTATAAATTCTATATTTTAAATATCATTGTTTTTTCATATTTCTGTTTCTATATTTTCTGTATACATATTTTTCATTCATTTCCAAATGACATACTGTTTTATATGTTTTCACGTATACTATTTAATTGTTTCGTATTCCTCAATGCAATCGTTTTTGACTTTTTCTTCCTTTTTTTATGTTTCTCATTCTTCATTCTATAATTCTTGTATCTTGTTTTGCTAATGTACAAATGCTAAAGCTGAATGGTCGGCGTTCATTGAACAGTATAATTTAACTTATTGTGTGTTTCTATTGTGCCACATCCTAACCATCTTTTCCTTGATTACATATACGGTCAACTATATCTCCGTCAAATATTTTTTTTCCCAGAGCACTTCTTACAGCTATTTTTTTATTTAATTAAATCAAAATAAATTTATATTATGTAAAATATTTTAATGTTATCCTATATATTTAAAGAAGAAAAAAGACTTTTCGCAATTTTGTGGTAAAAGACAAAACGTGTGGCCATTCGATTTATCATTTTACTTTTCGGTGACAGCAGACAAGTTCAATGGACTGTATTTACGTCAGACCATAAAATTTAAAAGTGGCGCCGTCTATGATTTGTAGATAGTTCTGCAAGACGATATCGTCCTGCGGGTCTGCAGGCATTCTCTTCCTATACGGCATTGCTCCAAGATTAATTCTTATCATCTAATTATTCAATTAATATTACTAATTAATGTTAGTATATTAATATCTACTATAAGTATTAATATCTAATATTAGCACATTAATATCAATTAATATAAATAAATATTACTAGTTAATATTAATAATGATCCAATTATTATTACCCCTTTAAAATGATAACGGAAGCATTTGTTTTATAATATATAATATATAATTATACAATTTATTGGAGGGCCAGAGTAATATGGTACCTTACCTTTGTTTTATTTTTAAGCGTTGGCAATTAAAACTGTACGTTCTTTCTCGCCAATCTGTAAACTCTTACGATCAATAAATTTATTTATTTTATTGTTTAACCTATTTATAAACGCGAGAGATCAGTATTAGTAATATATTTACTTTCTATTCTGAACAGTAGAAATATTTATGTATTTACGCTACCTCAAAAACTTAAAAATATTTATTCAATATGGAGACAATAATTATATTTATCATATTATTTTTGATGAATTCTCCAAAGTACCTAATTAAGTACCTAACAGTTCTACGTTTCAGTAATCATCCTATTTCAATTATTTTTTAAATTATGTACACTCAGAGTGCGGGATGTCTTGCTTAAAATATTTTTTTCGTATTTGTATAAGATTTTAAACATTTTATACTGCATATATTTTATTTTTGGATAAAAAAAAATTAAATTGATTTTAAAAATGAGGATCAGGTGGAAAATAGTAATTGGAAAATTGAAAAATCCTACTCTCTGATATGAGTAATTTCTGTCTGTCAGCAAAATTGATCTCGGAATCCCACAGAAGGGTTTTCAAGCCTCAGAAATCGATTGATGAAATTCTAGATCCCAGGAAAACTCTTATTTAGTAAGAAAACGTGAAAAAAAAAAAACGCATGAAATTACGTGTTTAACATAGGTATATTCTTGGGATGTTTCGACAACTTTTTCGCCAAAATCAACTTACCGGAAGTACAACTTTATACCATTGATTTTCAAATGTTTACGGTTTTCTCAAAAAGGACCAACTATTTTGATTAAACTCGTTTTATCAATATACAATTAAATGGCCTTTAATCTCAGTTATGTCTAATCCTAATTGAAATAGTCTAGGATAGGGCTGAAATAGGGCTTAATTGCAGAATTTTCAAAATGGCTTCCTCTAAACTACCTTTAATTTTGTATATTTGAAATAATTAACCGCAAATTAAATAATTAATTGCAAGTAGTAATAAAAAAAAATTGATAAATATGAACTATGAAAGAATTTGATAATTAACTAAAGGAGAAATGCTTTCCCACGTTGAAAACAAATATCCAGAAATAAGAGTTGTAATATAATCGTATAATATATCGTTGGAAAGTTAAAGATTTTAGAAAAATAATATCTTACATATAAAGCCGTAAAAATTCAAGAAAAGTGATAAAAAACGCATAAATTTAAGTGATTGTTGTGGTTAATAATTTCTACTTTTACGTTATTTAAATGTTTCCATGAAAACTAAATGGAATTTCCATGGAAGCTTTTAAAATTTCAGCAATCCTCAGTAAAAATTATTTTTTTCTCAAAATAGGGTGGTAAGTGAAAGTTGTGTGTTGCGCACACTGTAGTGGTGTACCAAATTTTTTATTATCATTTCAGTATCTTCTGTATAATAAAATTATCACATGATATAAAGCCAATCATTTTATTTGATACTTCAAATTGAAAACAGGTATGTAAAAAACAACTTTTCTTTTTATTTCACCGAACTACAAGTATATCAGTAATTATCAAACTAAACTATGTTTTACACTGATCTATTGCTGATTACTCAGAAGTAAAAAATACAACTGTGACTCAGACATAGTTACTATCTCGAAGACACTAAACTGATTAGTCACGGTGCTTCGTTGAGTGCTGTTTTTACAAATACATACAGAGAATGATAACATTTAAGCGACATCCTCTATTTTAAGCCTGGTTATCGTTAACAGTTCAGATAAAAGCTATCTTACCTCTAAAAATACCACAAACGCCAAAACTCAGAATATAACATCTTTTTCAGTAACAAGATCTATTGCATTTTCATTGAATCAGTGAGAAAAACAAATGCTACAATGCTAACGAATTGTAAGCATTGTGGCCAAGCATGAAGAATAGAGGGGCGCCGGAGTACAATAAATTCGACTTAATTTCAGTATCAAGCTAAGATTTTTCGGATAGTTTCGTAATATCAAGTCCTACGATAATATATTATTTTGGTTTGTAAGTAAATTGTATGTAAAGACACAATAGTATGTCTTTTCACCATCTCTACTCATGTCTTATATTTTATCAAACCATATGATTTACTATAACAATCATTTTTACTTTATCTTTCTTATCATACTAGTTTTTTGATGCACTTTAGTATTATTAAATTTGTGAAAAATTCTAATACGTGTCTTATGAGTAGACACGAATTAGAATTTTTTGTTTACCATTGCTATAAAATTATTATGTGTGTGTATACGAGGAATACCTAAGTTGATGAAAAATGTAAATAATTAAATAAACTTTCCTTTCTTAGTTATAGTAGGATAAGATAAAAAATGTAACAATTACCTTCTTCTTTTTTTCATATTTCTTTCTTTTCTTATCCTTAATAGGAATTCGCTATTAAGGAATTTCTCATGCACTGTTATTTCAAATCTCGGACGCTAGAATCTAAAATTACATTGGTGTTTAAAAACATCTAAAGTAAAATATCGATGTGACCGATACGTCGGTCCCGAAAACTCGATGGCAAAACATCGATGTCCGTTTGCTATCCCATATCGCTATGGTCAACAGGTCTTAGTGTCTGCTATAACACTGTTCCTTTCCGTTCATTTTCTCGTTGTGAACATTTAATGATTCATTTTCGCAAATTCTGGTCATATGTAATGTTCAATGTAGCCTTCCTAATTTTAATAAACAGGTAGACATCTATGTCTTATAATATATTTTTTACTTTGGCGTTGTTTTGATCTTCCGGTTATCTATGTATACTCAACCAAAGATCCCCTTTAGTATCAAACCTGAGGAAGGGCTGTTCGATGCTTTGGGTCACCATCTATGACTCAGAACCACAGGTATCTTGGGAGATTGGGCTTTCGTAAAGACTAATTTTTGTGTTACCCGCAAGGGATTTATTCGATAGGTATATCAGAAATAACAACTGCTAGCCGCTAAAGTACTTTTCTTCTTTTCAAATTTTTTATCAATGTTTAGCAGAGATACATGAAACATTTAATGTTCGTCAGTTTATTCCATTCGAATACAGGTGAACTTAGTGTATTTTTCTTTGTCAGTATTTACAAGAAGTTCCCACTAAACCTGCTTCTAGATCAAGTGATGTCAAAGCCTCACAAACTGCACTTGGGATCTTACTAAGAGGTCTAGACCGTCGTCAAACCCAAGGATTTGTATTAAGCGGGTGAAGATTATTCTCAAAGCCTGAATATTTGAATCTCTCGTCGCCTTTTCTAAGATAAGGCTAAGTCCATGGCCTTGCTTCCTGACTTATAAGGAAATGGATAATTCATTTTGTAATCTCATGAACAGCATTATTACCCTCATATGTCATTTTCATAGTCTCACCAATTAGGCAAATGAAGTCCCAAAGCATTGTCATATTTAGCGACTCATAAGCATGCCACTTACGATTCAATATCCAAGTACCGAAATATGTTTGTTATGTCCAACTACTGTTGTAAATTTAACGATATTATTATCTCTTTAAAGTTTCTCATTTGCTTTATCTATTCTTATAGTTCAACTAACCGCTATTTCAGGTGACCGCTACGACGAAGGGCCTTGACGATCCTGTGCTCCCCGAGCTTGCGGTTGTTCACGAGTATAAAGGACTTCGGACATGTAACCAGCTGACCCTCGGGTGGGTACCAGTCCGCGGAGAGGCTCTGTACTGCATTACCGCCACCCAGGTCAGGAGGAAGGCCGTCTTCTACCAGATGCCCGATCAGTGTGCGGTCGAACAAGTTCTCAACTCGCTCGAATACTCGGTACTCCAGTGCAGCCAGATCTTGCCCAGGGAGAATCAGTCAGTATCTTATTCAATGCAAAATATAATATTGCTTATGCTTGTTATGGGTCAAATACTATGATACCTCTTCTTAACAAAAACTGGCGTCGGTAGAAGTGCAGTATTTCAGAACATATTGGGTACTATCAAGTGTACAATCTTGTGCTCAAAACCAATCGCTTATCTTATTTGCCTTTATGATAGTCATATCAGCTCAACTATTCTTTTTGTTTTCTTCATCCTTTGTTGGATGATATTTCTAGTAATGTTCCCACAGGGTTGCCAGAATGAGGTAAAAGGTGCCACATGTATTTTTTAAAATAGTAAGGGATGGTGAGAAAAACTTTGTATATCAACCTAAAAGTGAAGAAAAAAATGAAGTTATTATAAATTCAAGTTGAAGCACTTTGTTCAATCATCCACCATATAGCTTTACATAATGAGTTCATTAATTCAATGCTAATCAAAACTCTAGGTAATCTCTTAAATTAAAAGTTTGGGCATCCTCCATAAAAAATGGAAATCAAATAATCAATTATAACAATACAAAATGAAGTTATTTATGTAGTTTGTTTTAAATAATAAATAATTTATACTTTTAATCTAAATTTAATCATACCTTTTATCTTATTTGTCAGTATTACTTATCCTGATTATTTGTTATCTTTACATGTTTATCTTCATTTGTTATTTTTATGATATTTCTTAATCTATGCAATTTTATTTTGAATATTGAGTTGTAACCAGTCACATGTAAGCTCTTGATTTCATTTATAGTAGTCTTACTTTTTATTTTATCTTTCATATTCATTCATGTATATTTAAATAAGTATATTTGTATGATTCTTACCTTAGTTGCCGAAAGTAGACCAACAGTTTTATTCTATTTGATGTTTTGTTTTGACTGTTAGCCAGTTTTGACCATCATTTCTCATACCTCAATTTCATTTGCTAAAATATTATACACACTCTCAAACTTTTGAATTTACCATATAATTGATTTTTTTTTTTATATTATTAATTTGAACCTCAATCAATCTTTGCCAATCTGATTGATTTCAGGGAATAGATCTATATTTTTGAACTTTCCTGCCCTAACCTTGTTTTTTTTTTTCAATAGCATGATTATATTTTTAAAATGCTTTGCTTGTTCAGTAGACTACCTATTGTTGCAAGGTTATCCACTGTCTATCAAAATAGTTATTATTATTATAGTAGCAGTTAACAAATATACTAGAAATAAATTAAATACAAAAGATAATTAAAATATTACTCAGCAACATTTATAGATCACTAATGCCAACATTTAAAAGAGCGCTAGTTTCTATGGAAAATGAAACTTGTTCAAATCCTGGCTTACCACTCTAAATTATCATTAAAAAATAAATCAGTGGTGTTTGTGGAAACTATAGTTAGAAAATCCCTTCCTAGTCCCACTTAATTCTAAAATGAGAGTTCTAAAATGTTGGAGTACTCTGCTCATACTATTCCCCAAGAATACTGAAAAACAGGATGGACTTATTAATTTTTATACAAAATAATTAAAGTATAATATATGTAGAAATGTTTGAATTTGCCCTCTTTGCTGACTCGGTTTACCTCAAAAGTAAGAAGATCCAGAATACAGGCTTTGGGAACAATATTCAACATTCTATTATGATTCTGGGCGTCACAGATGAAATATACATTATTGGAAAAACCTCCACTGCTTTGAAAAGTGCCTTCCTCTGCCTTTAGATAGCAGTGCCTAGAGTGCATTTGGAAGTGATGAGGAAAAAACAAAATACAAACATGCAGGGCCACATTCGGATTGGCTCACACCACTTTGTGAACAGAGATTATTTGTTTGAAAAAGTGAACGGGTTTATTTATCTTAAAAGCATTTACCTAAGCATTTGATGAGGAGGGAATTACAAAAGCATTTAAGGAACAGAGTAATCTCTTGAACCATTCTAGTGAAAATATATAAAACATTGATGAGACTAATGCTTACTTATGCCTCTAAATGTTGAATATTATCTGGTACATAGAAGGCTCTTCATCCAAGGTTTGAATAGAAAATTTAATGCCCAGTGGTCAATGGAACCTGGAGAATATGCACGAATGCTGAAATAACAGGACTCAAGAGGCTCCAAGATACTGTAAAAGTGACAAAAAGTACTAGCTCTTCTGAAACTGGATAGGGGCAGCAACTAGTTGAGAGAACTGGCGAACCAAACTGCAGGAGGCCTTGACTCTTCAAAAGTTGTAGCTTCACGAATCGTTATGATGATGGATATGTTAGACTAACTATATCTTTTTTTTTTATCCTACGAAATTCATTTCACAGTATTGAGCTTGCACTTTTATTATCATTAATAGACTGTAAAGCAAAACACTACTATATTTAAAAAAAAACGTGTAATATAAAACAGATCACGGAAACCTTTAAGAATTAGGTGTTATTTTACACGGGATATCTCAAAAATTCTTATATATGAGCTCACAGTACCAGTCTGTTACGGTTAACTTTTTATTTTCTAGAGGACACAATAAATAAAGCTTGACCTTTACAATCCAGCTAGAATAGTTAGGTAACCAATAGGATAGCCCAGCCTTCTTGCCCTAGTTGGAATATGCATGGGTATCAGACCCAAATAATAAGAAAAAAAGATGCTTTCTTTAAATATTCATTAAATGAATAACTATAAAATTAATGGGTACTTGATTTAATAATTCATTTTTATGTTGCAGGACAGTAATAACCGAACCAATAACCAACCTGAAACCTGGAAAGCAATATGACATCCAGGTATCTGTGAAAAAAGGCAATTCCAAAGTCTTATCGTACGAACTGATCAGGGTGCGGACAAAGAATTCTTGCAAATAAGAACAAGAAGAGCCTTTTTATTTCTCTTAATAAGTCTGATTTTAAGCAAAATGATTTGACTGATTTTTAGTTATTACATACATTTAAGTCAATTAGGTAGCCTAAAGTGTAAATACATATTTATATTTATTGAAGTATTATTTGAATTAATTTATTATATATTTCAAACGCTTGAGAAAAAAATCAATAATAATAGAATACAATTGTTATGAAAAGACAATAATTTAAAACTCGAAAAATTTTGATTGACTTTTGTATAGGAGTATTAAAATAAAATAAAAAAACGAGGTGTTGTAAATAGATTTTTAATGAAAGTGTAGATGATGGTAGTTTATCTTTTTTTATTTATTTATTTATTATATTTTTACAAAGTCTTTAGTATAATTCTGCCTTAATTATCTTTATTTTTCTTTTTTTTTTTTTATAATTTGTATCATTCCCTTGTTATAAGTTAAGTATTTTAATTGACTAAGTGCCATCGGCTAAATTGCTAGTAATGTACCAATTTAATACAATTATATTTAAATTTTTAGTGTATTTATTTAAAATAAGCATATTCATATTATCAAGCAAAATTCTTGATAGTTTCATCCTTAGAAAATCTGGCAACATGTTTTATGAGAAGTATTTGCATAAATATGAGAGTTTATAAACACTAGCTATTTATTTATACTAATTTATTAAATATTTGATTAATTATTAATTGCTTTATTAAATACCTTTTTCTATACATAAAATTAGAGTAAGACTCAAATCAAAGACAATATTTGAAATTAAAATATCCTTGAACTGTTTTTGTTCAAAATTAGAAATTTAATTACATTTATAAAAGTATTGTTCATACTGAAGCATGCTAATAAGATAACATTGTTCACTATCAATTAATCTGAAAAAAATTATCAATATTTGTTTTTTATCCAATCTAATTCACAGTAGATATTTACTTCCTTTGTTGGCTTTTCACCTTGATAAAAGTTCTTTATATGTAAGAAGACTCAAATGAACCGTTTTTATTCCTGAATGAACCATATTTCGCCTCCTATCTCCTTATGCACTCTTTGGGTAATGTCAATCTAAAGAAGATTCACTGGAAAATTCCATAACTATAACTGTTGTTTCAAAAACACATTTTTTTTTAAAAATCTTCTTATATCGTCACTAATGAAATGAAACACATGGCTAGAATTTAGGCAACAGGTTTTATTTCGATATTGCTGGTCAGATTTCCTTAGTTTACAGTTTTATTTGAAAGTTTATTAAATTTAAAATTAAAAAAAAAAATTGTTTCAGTAATTACTCTAAAACTGGTAGTTTTGAAGTAATTTGGTGATATAATTAAATGGGCTTTACAATTAAATAAACATTAAAGCATTACCAGTTATCACAGAGTAAATTAGCTAATGGACTTTTTATTGATAATTTAATGCATACCAAAAACTTTCAGCATTATCGCATTATTTGCTAAATGTGAATGAAATTATTTCAACTGGAAGCATATACAATTACTTTTGAAAGCTTCCATACTCTCCTTATTCCAAGCCTTCACTAGATGCAAATACACAGGTTCTTTGTCAGGAAAAGATTAAGGAAATTATTTTTAGAAATTCTGCATAGTATCAGAGGAAATACTATTAGCTCTTTGTTCATTAGTGAATATTCATGATAAATTTACAGTAGCTTTCAAAGCATTTACCTGCCAAATCTAACAAATGGGTAGAGTTACACTTTAACTCCCCTAACATAGTGGGTGGGCGAAAGATAAAACCCGGTGGGCAACAGCTGAAATCTAATGTAAACATTATGAAGAAGTGAGGAATAAATATGGTGTGAAGAATATTTCAAGGGCCCATTAATGATTACTGCACTACATTGTTTCAGTTTTACAGATATTAATTAATGCTCTGTTATAAATGTTAAGGTCAGGTTCTGTTGTTCCACCACAGAGGAATAAGCATCAGTGGGATCCTTGAAATCTTCCTCAGTCCCAAGCACTCCATTGCTCCATTTGGAATGGTGGAACAATGGAGTGGAGTGCTTGGACTGAGGAAGATTTCGAGGTTCCTTCTGATGATCACTTCACTTACTCGTTCCAGTTTTACCGAACAGTAATGATTTCTGCTAATTTATAACACTTTAGTACTTATTTTAAAATATTTATAGTCTACAAATATTTCAATATTACAAATATTTCAAGTGACCTCCCTTGGGAATATGTGGAGATTGGTCCTCTAGTCTACTTTTGGCATTCAATGAATTTCCAAGATCATAAGAACGAACTGTACAGTTTTGCAATTATCGTTCTTCATAACCATTGCGTCGTTCCATCACTCCAAATGGATTGCTTGGACTGATGCAGATTCCAAGAGTCCCACTGATGATCACTTCTTAGTGTTGGGGCAAGAGATGAAACCTGTTCTAACTTTTATAACAGATCATTAATTAATACATATCGGTAAAAGTGTGCTCATGTGATCTTGGCCTCGGCCCACCCGCCCTGTTGGGTTAGCTTAGGTAAAGTATTATCCCAACTGAAAACAAATATTTGTAACCTACATGAATTGAGATGGCATGTATTCTAGTTCCAGAATAAAGAATAATTCTATTCTCCAAGAACATAAAAGCTGGGAAAAGTTACCAAAAATAGATGGCTCTCGTTTATTCCTAAAATGAAGAGAGTTAACAATTGCGCCATATTCTAATATGATAATTGCAATGCTGAACCAATAATTTCAAATCCTGTTGATCTCGGAAGAACAAGAGAGAAAGCTTGTCACTTGTCTATCTCTAGCTTTCTCTACAAAATATCATGTGCTCCAAAAGAAAGAGAAAAATATTACATAACCGTTTATTACTATACATTGTTCTACCTCCTGGAATGACAAGATAATCTAATTCATATTAATATAATTGTAGTTGAATACTCAGCTGTTAAGGTTTGACTATACCAAAACCGGACTTGACTTGACTGTACTCCTGTTGAGAACCAACATCATTTAATATTTGTATCATGTATTTAATAGGAGACGGTAGTGAAGTCCGCTCAAGTCCAATCCGGGTTTGAACTGCTTCTTCTTTTCGTTTTGAGTCAAGCAAGGCGAAAAAGAAAATGGGTGAATGGAATAAAAGAAAAAAGATAAAAGTTTGGCTCCATCTGTTAATAAGAATGACGAGCATCATATAAAAAATCACAGTCCCGTTCAAGATCTATTCATTCTTCCGTTTTGTCAGCCATTCAAGTTCGCGCGAACTTTGTTGAAAATCACAAGTGCTTGTCTGTCCGCTATGGACTAGCCTGGTCCGCTGCGGCAGACCGTTGTTTATTCTACTGGGACGATAAGATACAATTTTACACTATTCAAAGTCTGTGGCGGACGAGCGGCTCGGTCCCGTTTTACCGAGCCTCAAGTGTAGAAGATTGATTATATGAAACTCCTGAAGGTACTGGCCACCTTATTACTGTTATTACATTCCTAAAAAATTATAGCGCAAACTTAGATAAAAATTTTAAAATAATCATTTATTCATATCCTCATAGGAATTTCTATGTACTAATAAAACATTTATCAATTGATATCCAAGATATTTGTTGGCTCGTTTGACTTTGTATGTAGAATCAGTTTTGACTGCCCAATAAAAGTCCCAGTTTTGAAGTTATTCTGTTATGATCTAACAACATTATAAGAATGCATTCTGACTATTAAAGTATTCGTTTGGAACCAACTCTATTAATTTATATTACTTTTAATTAACGCTGAACAGTTTAAATCAAGATGTAAAAACGCTGCCAATTATTACACAGTGGTTTATTATTTCCAAATAGTCACATTTCAAAAATATCTGATGTGTCTGTGGAGGAATTTTAGTTTATTTTTATTTTTAAGGTTAAATTATGCTATAATAATTAAATTTAGTACAACATCAAAATTGTTTGGTTTTATATTAATAATTATCATTTAATTAAACAATGTTGTAATATTAATTTAGTTGGTATCGATCTTGTCACTCGACGAGTAACCAAATATTACACCTTACAAATTAAGAGTAAAGAAGTAAATGTGTCACTTGATCGTTTAAAACCAGCCCATCTATTATGTGATTATAGTGATGCACCTGGGAACAACCTATTAACCCAGCTACTGAGGTACCAGAAGATCCTGTACTGCCTGAAGCAGTCTCAAAGAAGACGCCTTCGGGAAGATCAGTGCGTTTTCCCTCGCGATTCCGAACGTAACAAAGTTACTGGGGGGAGAGTGATGTGGGGGCCCCACCATTTAGTTATTATTTTAGTTTATTTTTATTTTTAAGGTTAAATTATACTATAATAATTAAATTTAGTACAACATTAAAATTGTTTGTTTTTATAATAATAATTATCATTTAATTAAACAATGTTGTAATATAATTTAGTTGGTATCAATGAATGCTAGAACCTACCCAAGTAATGTTATGGTTGTGTTTGTTAACTTATATACAGGTTCTATTTAATAAAAGTTTTGTTTTATTCTAGTGAGTTAAATGTGAGAACTATTTTATTTTAAATTAACCTTAATACCACTACATGTCCATTCACACGAATTTTCTTGTCGCTTTGGTTTAGAGTCCAGACAATTAGATTATCTTTCAAATGACCATCTGGAATGTTCCGGGAGATATAATGTTTTCGAGTTATCACATAACTAAATAAAGGGTGAACTGATTTCCATCGGGACATGTCCAGAACACTTTTTAAAATATATCTACCAAGTTCAGCAAACAAATTAACAGCAGAATAATCGTGAGTAATAGAGCCAACTACGCAAACCTGAAACTTCTGAAATTTGTTAAGTCTCAATTGTTATCTAGAAGACCATTAGTCACCTATAGATCGGAAACTTGATATTTGTTCCAATACGATTCCCACAAACTGAGAGTGTCAGAAAGAAACTGTATCAAATCAAGTAGGTTAAAATGGAAAGGACATGCAATCAGATGTGAAAGAGTGAAATGGTACAGAGGAAAATGTTGGAAACACACTTCAATGGAAAAAGAAATGGAGATGACTAAGAAACTGGAGGAAGTGAAGAGAGATGCGAAGAAGTTGGAAGTCTGCAATTGATAACTCAGGAGGCTAAGGGACACGCATACCTTCAGCGTCGGGGAGTTAAACTACAAAGTTCAATACACTATATCTCGGTTAATACTGGCCCATTTCAATGATTTTTAATTTGTAGGAAATTTTGGTAATTATTGGAATCACACGCTGCTGATAACAAAAGGGGGCGTGGTTCGCATTATTGACATTGAGGTTACATGATTTTGAGGTTAATAATGTTTACATCGAAGAAACGAATGAAAAGTTATATACAGTAAACACAGAAATGAACACATTTTTATTATTATTAGCAATAATAAAGTTAAAATAAATAAAATTTTATGTTCCCTATCGCGTTAATCACGATATTCTGTACTTTTCTAGATTATCAATCACACTACAAATAAGAAAAATTACGAAGCTAGGAATTTAATTGATTAAATTCGTTATTAATTAATTAATTTAGTAGGGTTTTAATAAATAAATAAATAAATTGGTAGTTGGTAATTTTTTTTTATCCTACAATTGAATTAAAATTTTTAATAAATTTTAATCGGTCTTGCAACTGGATGATTTTTCTATTATTTTATACTCATGCTATAGTTTTAACATTATTATATTATATTATTACATTATATTTTATTATATTACATTTTATTATATTACATTATATATAATTATTACATTATTACATTACATTATATTACCACAAAACTGAAGTTACCTAAAAACAAAACTCCTTATTATTATTAATTGATCAGTGATCATCTAAATCCTCAAGTGAATATTTGAAGGGACCCCCAAACAATTAAAGAAAAGGGTTAACTATTGTATACACCAAAAGGGTATTATTCTGAACTGCTGTAATTAATCTGCTATGATATTTCTTCAGTGTTTGTACAATATCCTCTCCAATATTATTTTTTTTCTATAACTGGTGACGTGAGGGTGCATAACCTTACTCAGGCCACGCCCCCTTTTCATAAAACAGCGTATGATCCCAATAATTACCGAAATTTTATTACCTTTCTCTTGCCCATAACAAACCATTTGTATTATGTGAATCTTGAAACATAAAACCTCAAATTTTAAAGGGATGGGGGTAAAACATTTTTTTTCTTGGTTTGTTACAGAGTTTCATTATAGAAAATAATAAAGCAAAAGCATTTATATAGATTTTTTCAAGGCTTTGTTATACTGATTCTAAAGCTCTTAACAATTATCCATAAATTATCTTTATAAATGGCCTTGTTATAGGCTTATAAAATATCGAATCGGACACTATTTTGAAACGAAATGGCGGATAGTAATGTCAAGTTCCGAGGAACATCCTGGATTGACCTGTGTCTGGTGACAAATCTCAAGAAAATTGATTCAGTCTCGAAGAAAAGCCGTGGACGACGGACGGACGGACGGATTTCATTTTTTTATTCAATATTTGTATTCTTCGTATCCTGAAACCTCAAATATTGAGGGGGGGTTACAATATTTTATTCGCGATAGATTACAAAGGTTCGTTATCGAAAATAATAAACCAAAATGAAAGGACGACATCCAACTCAAAAAATAGACATGGCGGAAGAAATACGATTCTGTTAATCGAAAAACTCAGTACATCGATACTCCAGCGATTTTCAATATGGCGTTTTTATTATGTTATTAGTTAGGCTAGGATAGTTTATTTATCTGGTGTTGATCAATTTTAAACTGATGTTTTAGCTACTCTAAAGGCTATCAGTTCTATGTCTTCAGAACTAATAGGAGAGTTGGGGTAATATTTAAATTGCCGATTTGTGTTGACAAAGTCCCTATCTAAGTAATTAAGTGGAAGCAATTATTTTAATTTTAGTGAATTACTGCTCCTCAGAACCATGGTTTTTATTTTATTGTTAATATTTAATTATAAAATTGTTTTGACATAGTATCTGAAAAAAATAAGAGTTAGTTAATTGTGATTTATAATCGATGGCAAATTTCCAATGCATTCATTGTTATTTTTTAAAGGCAGGTGGGTTTAAAAATTGGGGATCCAACTCCTGCAGTTGCTGGTGCTCCTGACTGTTATTCCGGTGATGAAAAAAAGAAACCACGCTTGTCGTCTAGACCAAAAAAATTCCGTCAGGTTTGACAGTTTTATTATCATTATTAAAATAACTTGTTGATTTTGTTTACTAGAAATCAATTGATTCTTAAATTACTCATTTCAATTCTGAACAAATTAATATATTTTGGGTGACTAATATATTGTGTATTGTGATTAATATATTGTCTGGGTGGTGTTAAATATACAGCTTGTTATGAGGGTAGGAATGTATCTTTGACTTCAAGTGCCTTGTTTATTTCTTGTAGAAATCCATTCCTTCAGAATAAGTTCGATATTTGGTATCATTGTTTTTCATTTCCTAATAACTACGTGTTACTAAGACTCCATTACAACTGATTTACTAAACTGTTTTATCATTTCATTTGGCTTAGGTTTTCTTCTTCCTGGACCAATGAAGCTTATAATCTTTAAAGAGTAAACTTATAAGTATTGATAATTAGATGCTCTTTGACCCTAAACAAGTTATAAGGATTTGTAATTGCTATCATTTCTTGTTTTCTTCAGTAACTGTTGAACCTGATGGTATTAACATGCTTAAGCACTGCCCCTTTATGTGCTTATTAAATTGTCGAACTTAATTAGGATTGAAAGCAGGCTATTTTTTTTTTTGGTTTGATAAAAGGAAATGATACCATTGGTGACTAGGAATGCATCTGTTAATAACTAAAATGATAAGAATTAAACAAAGAATTGTTAACTACAAGTAATGCCATAAACAAGTGCATATAAAAGTATATGTTAAAGAAATTTTCTTAGATATAGGAAAAGAGATTACTATTACATTTAATACTTTTTAAAAACAGTTCTGTGTACTTTTTTTATTATACTGATTATAATGGCCTATTGTTACAGATAACATAGCTTGTGAGAAATTTAAATTTTGAGTTTATATTGGTTTTAAGAATCAGGATTTAATGCATTCTTTATATTGCTAAATTTTTCCTTTTTTAGTCATTTCCAGTGGTTTTTTTCATGCGTCACTTTTTTTTTTTGGTTGTAAGAAAATGAATTTTGGAAGAGGGTAGTTGATTCCTGCTTAGAATATTTTCACAATACTATTTTTTTATATATCCATTTTCAGTTACAAAATGCATTATCAGTACCATGTTATTTTCATTGGTAAAATCAGCTTTATTGTATTGTAGTTGTACTCTCTTGTGTACTCTTTTAATAAACCTTATAGGTATAATTGTTTCCTTTGTTAATTATCACATTTTGTTTGTTTCTATCAAGTTGATTCAATGCCCATATTATAAAATGCTTAATAAAGTAGAATTTTAAAAATTTTAATTATCATTCTTAATGTGATTTTTCTAATCTTGTAGCTTGCAAAGTTTACTTTGGTTTCCTTGTGATGAGAAAAGTGAGCTCGACTTTAATTGACGATGATTCTGGAAAGCTGCATGATAGGTTACAGTGCGTTATAAAGAGTTTCTTGTTGTATCTCTAAAATCAATTTTTAGAAATAGTATTGATGAACAGTCAGCAAATTCATTTCTCCGAGACAAAAGAATATTGCCCACTAAAAAAAATTCAGTAATGGACTTATGTAAAATCTTATTTCTCTAATTGCCCTGGTTTATGGGAAACAATAGAAAATATGATAAATAAAAAATTGCAATTCGCAATGAGGTCTGGTTTTCATGGTTCTACTATACCACTAGAAACTGCAATTCATTTAATTTTTTGTAAGTGTGAGAAAATTATCAAAGTCAACTTTTTTAAACACATTTAAAATTTATTTCAAGCCTCAAAAGTTAATCAGGACAATTATTTGTGGGAAGTATGTGTGAGACAACTTCAAAAAGTAATGAATTAGAAAAACTAATAAATATATAGAAAATAGATTAAATTTGTTTTAAATGTTTTTCTTTATTCTGTTGACATTTAAAAAAAAAAATGTATTTTGTTGGTTGAATTTAATCCCTAAATCAATTTGAGGAGTCATATGTGGAATGGTTGTCTGGTCTTTTAATATGCTCCAGGATCATGCTGGATTTTTGAAATTATTTATTGCATAATAATGTTCATGTATTTGAATTGTTCTTTTTGAATCTCAACGTGATTTTGGAATGTTTTAAAAATATTTTAGTCTATTTCATAGAAGAAAATAAACCAAGGGTTCAGGGTTGAAATCCAAAAATGTAAGGATATATCTAAACTAAAACTTCTAATTGACTTGCAAATTAGTTCAACTAGATCTGAGTGTTCAAATTCAGGCGAACTTATGTATGTTAATTTAATTGTAATAAATTTTATTGTAATATATTTTCTTAGTTATTGTTTTTTCATTACCTATTGTTTTACCTATCTCAGTTTGTATGCTAAGAAAGGACTCTAAATGTAAAATAATCTGTTGCTGTATTTATTTGCATTACAGTATATCAGAATTGGTATCTCTAGCAACCTATCAATATGAAAAGTATGAAGAATATATAGGATGTTACTCTGACTGTTAGCAAGGCTGTAAGATTAGACTCTTCCGCTTTAAATTGGTTTTTAGTAAATGGAAGAATAAAGTTTAAATAAATATGCTAGATTATAAAGGGAATAATAATGAACAGGAAGAATTTTACTATTTAAGAATGTTCATAGTCATTAAGCTATTTATTAATATATTAATTCTGTTTAGAACTTATTATGATATTTAATTATGTTTCTCTCTTCTTTATTTTAATAAAGTAAATTAAAAAATGAAAATTTACCTGTTGTCTGCAATGATCTATTATGACTTTATCTATGATGAAATTCAGTTTTTAATTCTAATAAATTGATCCAATTTATATTAATA
Source organism: Rhaphigaster nebulosa (assembly GCA_948150685.1). Taxonomy (NCBI): domain Eukaryota; kingdom Metazoa; phylum Arthropoda; class Insecta; order Hemiptera; family Pentatomidae; genus Rhaphigaster; species Rhaphigaster nebulosa. Next base: position 30,602,584 of record OX411312.1, on the reverse strand, counting down.
AAAAAATCCTTGATAACTAATTCTAATTAAAATAAAAAATAAAAAAAGTTGTGATGATATTTTTTTATTTTAAATAAATTTAGTTTTTATTGTGATGTGAAAACAAACCGAGCATATGATGATTTTGTTTTGTGATGTCCGAATGATGTATGTGTAGGCATGGATGATGTTCGATATCTTTAAGGACTGGCTCCGACCTCATACTTCACCAGAATTTGCAACCTGTATTGTATGTAACAGAGTTATCAAAGCAGGTAGGTTTAAAAAAAATTTACATCTTTAAAATCTTGAACTAAGCATAATAAAATCTTTAAGAATTATAATTATATTGAAATGAGTGTATCATTTTTAGAATATTAAAAAAATAAAACAGTTATTGTGACTGTAATGTTTATTAATCTTGATTAATGATTTAAATTAACATTTTACATTAATGCCTGCATGTCCTTTGGCATTGGATGGAAGTTTATCAGCTCTGTTTTCATAGTTTTCATGATATTTTTTCTACAATGATTAGAATTATTGATTAAAATGAGGTATTTTTAATTTTTATGTAGGCGTCAGTCCATTAATTATGTCCGAGACAAAGTTTTTGTGTTCCCAATCAGAACGAATTCCAAATTTTATGTTCCTAACTGTATGAATTTTATATTATAATAAATTGTTAATATTTAGTTTATACATTAGTTAATATTTTATTTTCAAGCTGAAAAGGGGTTTATATATTTGATTTGATTTTTATAGCTTTTGGTTTTAAATTTCCCATAATTTATTTTTTTTTACTCAGGTAAAAGTGAACTTGAGAAACACGCTGCAGGTAAGAGACACCAAATGCTTCGAGGTAATGTCCCCTCTACCACAACTGTGCTGATTGGTCAAGAGCTGATATCTCAGTCAGAACTTCCAGTCAGCATCAGTATCAATGGTAAGAAAACAATGTACATATATTATATCTAATTTGGACTAATAAATTCATGTTCTAACACTCTTATACTTTTGAGATCTAGTCATAATTCAGTTTAGAGGTTATGGTGGCTGAGAGTGTTAAGGTGTCACCTTTGCAACCTAGAGTCTGCTGCGGTGCCGGATCAAATCCGGGTTGAAATTTATTTTGTGGAGGACCCACGGAATGAATCTCGACTTTCCCACTCTGGCCATCATAGGTTGGTAACCTATAGGAATAACCTGTCCTGTTTGCCTTAGAGTAGGAAAGGATAGGATGTTAAACACCTATAAAAAAAGGAAGAAAAATAAGTCTTAATTCAATCAGTCAAAGTTACAGTTAGATAACTTTAGTTTGGCCTTTATTGGAAGTTGACTTTTTTTTTTATTAAAAAGTTGTTGTGTTTAAATAGAGCTGCATCTAAAAATGGAATACTTTTTAAAACTCATAAAATCTGGCATAGAAATTTAGATTTTATTGAAAGAAGAGTATATAGATATATCTGTGATTTTTGGGTAAAGGGGTACAAGTCATTTTTTTTTTACTCTAGGCTTAAGTGAACATTTTATTTGTGTAATGATCATTACCTTTGAGAAAAAGGATATAACTCAATAAAACAGTGGTCGCATTCCGTATCTTCTTCTGCTCCGATGGAGAAGCTCAGAGAAAAATGGAGAGCTTCAGAGATTCTCCTAGCCTTCCCTTGTCATCTGGTGCCTAAACTTGTCTTTATGCAAGAGGTACTCCTTTTGATAAAACCTGCATCGCCTTATTGGATTTAACGGGTCTTATACATCCTGGTGATTTGACTGAACTCTGATCAGGATTATGCATCAATCTCTAGGTTAGGGGTTACCAAAATGGACCAATAGACCAACTTCGTGAGCTTACCTCCTCCAATTTAGAGCCAGTACTATGAGATTAAAATTTAGAGCCAGTACCATGAGATTAAAACTCTTTATTAAAACATGTATCCTGTTCACCTTAACTCGCCCCATGTGCTTATATTCTTTTCTCCAAAGTCAAATCAAAAGCAATCAGAATTTAGCTAAATAATTTTTGTTCATAAGTTCATAAGAAACCGAGTCCTGAGCTTCTTACACTTATTTATTTGTTTATTAAATATATAAATCTTTTTATTTTTTGAATTCATGCTTGAAATGTTTATTATTTTAAAGATTTGTTTATTTTTAATCAAGAATATAACTTTTTTTTAGTCGATATGAGCAGGTTTTTTAGTTGATATGTTTTTGTTTAGCCGAGAATGGAGGTACTGCTGCACCAGTGACTGTAGATGAGTACACAAGTGTGCAGTGTATCGATGCTGGAACCTATACTAATATTCCCAATGATGGAAACCCAGTTAGCAGTACCGAAACATACCATCAGCCTGTACAGAGGCATCATCCAATGGTAGCTCCTCAACCACAGATCGAACTTACAACTAAGGCCATCGGTAAGTTTAGTCCTGACACTACCCACTAATCTTAAGCCTAGAGTTTGGATTCCTTGATAAAGGAAGCTTGGGTTCCTATTTTTATTTTTTTTAAAAACTAATAAACAATATGGACTGTGCAATAAACATTTTTGAAATTAATGTTATGATTTCGCAAATAATAAATAATTTAGCAGTTGACATCCACGTTATGGTATAGAAGAATCAATCCCTAATTTAGCAAATTAATTAAATTCAATAAGTAATGAAGTGAAGCGAACACAATGCATAACACTCATTAGCACTGTTAATAACAGAAAAGCATAGATATTCCAACTAACTGATGAAACAGTAAAATTTTATATTGTTTTGCCTATTTTGATTTAGTTCCTCAGAAAATGCCCAAGAAATTGTCCCAATTATATGGTTACCTGATTCTACAAGTTTGGTTGACCGTAGGTTAAGGTTGACCGTAATTGGTATTAATAATTGTAATAATGATAATATGGGACTGAATTAACACATGAAATGCTACATACTCATTTTCTCATGGTGTTTCAAGACTTTTCATTAAAAAATAAATGCTAAAGATTATTACATAATGGTTTATTATTTCCAATTTGTTATATATCAAGAATATCTGGTTTGTCCATTTACACAACTTCCCTTAATGCTTCGGGTTGAGTCAATAGAAAATATGTTTGCTGTATCTTTGCTAATATTAGTCAGATTAAGATTTTTTTTTTATGTTCAGCTTTCTAGACAATTAAATTATCTTTTGAAAAAACATCTGGAATACTACGGGATATGAATAGTTTTCGAGCTATAAAAAACTGACCAAAGGTGAAGAGGTATCAGTTGGAATATGTGTAGAAAACTTTATAAAACATGCCTACCAAGTTCAGTACGCTGCATTTCTGCTAATACTTGTCCGATTTCTAAAAATGTTCGATTTTTATTTATTTTTTTTAGGGAATTTAATTATCTTTTAATTTTTTTTTTTCTTTGTGGATTAGAAAGATTTGTCATTGAAAATAATAAACCAAAATGAAAGCAAGACATCCAGTTCAAAAATGGACAGTAAGCAAGTTTGCTATTTATAAGTATCTTATTTTCTATTGGATTTAGAATGAAATAGATCTTTATTTTAGGATGTAATGCCCAATTTATGGTTTATGATATGGAATATGGAGAATTGAAATAAGTAACCCTTCATGAGGATTACTGTTAGAGAAAATAAGTAAAATGAAACATATTATTATTATATTAAATTTCAGGTTTTATTTTATAATTATTTAGTGAAATTGTTAACAGTAAGCCGCCATGCTCCCCCTTGGAAAGCTACTGCTATAGTGAATGGGCATGTTACTCGATTGGACCTGACTGACTATCGAGGACGCTACCTCATTTTGTTCTTCTATCCTCAAGATTTGTAAGTGTTTATTATTTATTTTTTCATGTGTTTTTAGAATATTAATTAAGTTTGTAAATCATGTTTTTAAATTATATTACAATGAAATTTAGCTGTCACTTATAGAGATGGGAACTATAATTTTTCTTTGAAGAGTAATATTTCTAACTCGACATAAAAGACAGTCTCTCTTGTCTGACTGTCATAACCCATGTTTCGCTACCATACGCAACCACCTGGTGAATCATTATTTTGTTAACAACTTCTCTTGCTTTTCTTGATAGCCTTGCTGAAGGGCAAAGAAAGATCCGTTCCCTGCGACTATTCTAGCTCCTATTTTGGTCCCCTCTCTGTTACCAAAGTGCCAATGTATTTAAATTGTTTTTGAACCGAGAAAGTATGTGTACCTATGTTTATGATTTTTCTATTTTGTTGCAGTTGGCTTTTGCTGCTTTTCATGTAGACGGTCTTTTCTTTATTGATACTGAACAGGCCTTGATTTGTGGCTGCTGCCTCTAATTCATTTATAGGATGCTGATAGGATTCTCACAGCAATCTCATCATTATCGGCGTATGCCAGGTGCTGAATCAGCGGTTGTATATTGTTCCACCTGGGTTGGTTCTGATTGCTCTCACTGCTTTCTCCATACACCTAGTGAAGAGGGTGAAGGCCCCTGCATTATTCCTGAAGCTACTGGGACAGTCTTAAATATGAACTATAAATTTGTTTGTCATATTAAAGTCATTTATTTAAATTTTCTATTCTCTCACCTCTCCTTCCCCCCTGAATCCGCTACTGCTCACTGTTGCATTTATTATGCCTTAAATTTGAGGTGCTTTTAATGAAAAAGGTTCTGATTTAATTTCAAAGGGATATTGTCATATCCTTCCATCAAAACAACTCTTAAAGTGATCCTGATAAAGTTTGTCTTCCCCTTATTCATCTTGAAATGACCACACCTCCCACTCATGTTTGTTATGGTTTAGTCCTGGTTCAGTTCTTCTGATGACCAATGCAAACAAACATTGGTTTTGATAAAGGGTTGTCTCTTTTTTACCCTCTAAATTTGGTTAGATGCTATAAAATTTGTCTTCATTTTATATCAGATAATTGAATTGCGAGAATAAAAATTTTGCTGATGAAAAATTAAAAAAACTAACTATAGCCAGGAATTTTGTTACATTTTTTTTTCTTGAGCTAAACAGAAGTTTAATTTTATTTTTTGGAATAATGCCAATAGAGCATTAATTGATGTATTCAAATTTTATCAATTTAACTAAATATTCTCTTTGGGTTCTATACGGTTCTTCTAATGAATTAATAGCCTCTTCATAAAAGATTTTAAATTTGAAAGAATTTAAATTTCTTTTATAAAAGATTTTAAATCTGAAAGGATATAAATTCCTGAGAGACATTTTTCCAGAAGGACTCAAAATTCATGGCCTTGATGAGAACTAATCAGTCATTGAGGTACAAAATAATCCGTTCACTTGATCTATTCCTAAAGATACCCATAATTAATAGGAGTTGGTTTTATTAATTTATTTTCATATATCCTCTAATCTAAGTTATATTGTCCATTTATTTTTTTAATTTACTTCTTCAACTACTGTTTTCTCTCCTTAGTAATCGTGTTTGTGCCAGTGAAATAAATGCCTTAAGTGATCGAGTTGCTGAATTTCGAATGGCACAAACTGAAATTGTTGCCTGTTCTGTTGACTCTCATCTCTCCCACCTTGCCTGGGGGAAGTTGTCGAGACAGGACGGGGGTGTTGGAAATCCCAAAATACCATTACTAGCGGATCCAACGCATTCTGTTGCCAAGGATTATGGTGTTCTCTTGCCAGAAAAAGGTCATACATTAAGGTAAATATTTAAATTGTATTTATTCTTATCCTTTTTTTTATTTTTTATTCATTCTCACTATTATTCATTATATCTCTTCTAGTTTGACAAAAAAATAAGTTGAACAGGTTTTCTTTGAAACTATATGTTCATTTTTTTTTAGCCTGCCATTGGTAAATATGTGTAAATTTTTAGTTAAATTAGCCCTATTGTTTGAGAATGAGTAAATTATTCTTCTAAGAAAGAAGAAGGATGATATATCTCTGATGTAGAATACTTAATGGTAGGAAGACAAAATTTCATAAAAAATGTAACAATGATATAAAAGCGAATCTGATGTTTGATAAAAATTGATTCATAAATAATATATATATATATATATATATATATATATATATATATATATATATATATATATATATATATATATATATATATATATGATATATTATTTATGTATCAATTTTTATCAAACATCAGATTCGCTTTTATATCATTGTTACATTTTTTATGAAATTTTGTCTTCCTACCATTAAGTATTCTACATCAATATTTTCATCAACAAGTCAGTAAATTAACTTCTATTAAGAGTTGAAGTGGCTTTACCCTTCCTACCATCGTAAGTACTTCCTGGCATCCTTTCTCTACCAAGTTATCCAAACCCGCCGCCCATCATACATTTTCAACCTCCTTCAATTCAAATCAGTTCACTCCCGCCATAACTATTCTCGGCCTTCAGATTTATATACAGTGGCTCATCGATCCACAACTTTCGACAAATCTTTTCTTATCAGATCCTCATACTTATGGAATTCTATTCCTTCTTCCATCCCTTGCTCCAATACCCTTCTCACCCTCAAATCCCGTTCATTCAATCACTTCTTGTCCATCCAGTTCCAAAAATTATAAATAGAGTTTCTTTCACTGTAATCAAAATTTGTAAATGTACACTAATAGATTTTGTACATTGTTAATTATTCTTACCTCATTTTTAATTTTTATTTTGTTTCATTAATATTAGAAGGTTATATGTTTTTTATTTAAAGGGTTCAGATCGACAATACCAATTTCATGTGTTAAGTGTTACTGCATTTATGACTTGTAATTTTCACTTATATTTATTTATAGCCTTTTAGTTTTGTTATGTGTTAACTCATGCTTTCCTATTCCATCTACTCTAAGGCTCTGAAGCCCATCTATCACTGCCTGTAATTGTTATTCTAAAGGGACTTGTCCCGAGAATAATTAAAGAGTTTATTAATATTATTATTATTAAATTAAGTTCATACTTGTCTCAGTTGTTCAGTGATGTTGCTTGACCCACCTTCCCATATGCAGCGAAGTGGGTATGTTGGTTTATTCCTGTAGTATTTTCAGTAATGCATTCTGAAAATGTAATTAAAGTAATGATATTGCAGTATGATTATCTCACCACATACATAATATTTTCATATCGTTGAAGTTCTTTATTTTTTTTTTATAGCTCATAAATCATGAGCTCAGTTCCTATAGGTATTATGTCTTAAATGATGATTTTGAGAAAATGTCATATTTTTGTTATTTAATGCTTTCTAAAATTAAAACTGAATTTTTCTCTTAAAATTTGACATGGCTTTTGCTCATTCCATCTTGAAATAACTGCCTTTTTCCATAATAGAGGTTTTACTGCTGAATTTATAAAAACCTGTTTACTTGCTTTGATTATTACCCAAAATTCTTTATTCATTAATTTGTTTTGTAAAACTGATGCAGGGCAACATACGTGATAGATAAGAGAGGTATATTGAGAGCTATGAACATCTATGACACCGTTATTGGAAGGGGAATTGACGAATTACTGAGGACCGTCAAGGCTCTTCAATATTCTGATGAAACCGAAGAGGCCGTTCCTGCTGATTGGTCTCCTTCACATCAGGGACAGTGTATGGCTAATATTAAGCATGTAATAATTTTTAATTCATGTCTAACATCAAAGTCATTCCATGTCATGTATTGTCTTGCAATTTACAATAACTTTTGAGGAGATTCTATATTTATATTATTTTTGTTTATAAAGTTTTTTTACTCGTTTAGCTTTTGAATTGAAACATTTAGAATGAGAAATTAGATCAAGGAGTTAATGTCTATTTTTAAATATGCTTATCATGTTATTCTTCCTCTTAGGGAGATTCTTGTGGGAATTACAGGTTCGCATTATCAAAAACTACCTTTTTAGTTATAGGTGTACTTGGTGATATGCCCGGAATGTGTGCTGCTTAACAGCTCCTTCAGTTGGAGGAAGTGTTGAGAGATCAGGCTTCATCTTTGGAGCTGCTTTAAATAAATAAATGATTTGTAGCGGAACTCGAGAGATTTTTCTGTTGCTGGAGCGTAATACCTTGAAAGATTACTCATGAGTCCGGGGAATAATTCTTCAAATCCTCTTCCTATTTCTTGGTAACGGAGATTTGCTGAAAAAGCAAGAATGGATCAACAACAACTTTATCAACGTCAGTCATGATTGTCGAATTCATTGAGGAAAGAGGAAGTGCGCAATACGATCTATCCGTAACAGTTTGATATTTGTGAAGAATTATTGCACTGACTCTATTGAGACAATCACGATGATACAAATTACAAATCCTGACAATTCCCAAGGGAATTTGGAATCATGAGTATTCTCTCATGGTATTGCGCTCCAGCCACAAAAAAAATTCCTCAACGAGTTCCTCTACAAATCATTTATCAAAGCAGCTGTAAACATGAAGCCTGTGGTTAGGGTAGAAACTTAATGGTGGGGTGTCGAATCGGGGTCAGAAGAGGAGGAATGACCAACTAGTTCTGAAACTCCCAGAGTTGGATGCTGCCCCTGACGAAATTTTGAAGATGAGATTTTGCTGATGCACGAAAGGATGTGACAGAGGCAGATGTGGTTATAGAAAAGCTTAGTTAAACTGCTCTGTAACATTCCCGAATGGCAAGGGCAATTGCAACAACGGAATCGCAATATTAATTCAGGAAGAAGCTGACGACATCAATTCTTTACCAATCTCTTTGGACGACGTCACGACTGCTGACGAAGATGAATGAGCCTCAATCCTTCCGCCTCAAAAAAACAAAATGTTGCCTTGAATGCACATTTTTTCATTTTTGAATTACTATCGGTTCATGTAAATACTTTCATTATATGATTCACAATAATATAATACAAGCTATAATTATAAATAGTGTTGTGCTTCAATTGCATTGTTAAAGTGTTGTTATTCATCACAATAGCAAGTTACAGTTGTTAATACACAACCAGCTCTTAACATACTCATTTCTAGAGAAACATCAAAATTGAGCTTACATCTTAGAAATTCTATAACTTTTGATTGGTTGAAGATAAAGTTGCAAAAGTATATATCAAATTTAAGGTAATGTAATGCTCTACAATGTCGGTACTGACAATTTTTTTGGCAAACGATTGTGGGAGGCATTAGAAGCAAATGTTTGATAAAAAGAGTAAGATAAAAATGATTTTTTTTCAAAAATGTAAATCTTGAAATCCGTTGAGAATTCGACAAATATTTATAGAAAAATTTGTATAGGAAATTTAATTAACTTTCATTTTTATTTGGAACATTTTTTCCACAGTACACCGTTTCCGAGATATAACTGAAAAACCCAAAATGGGACCATTCCGCTCCATTCCCGCTTTTAGCTCACCTCTCAGGGGCAGGGACCAGTATATTTACCTACTAACTACTCCAAACAAAGTCCTGAAATAAAAAATTCTCGCATATTCCATGCCCTCTACACCCTTCTTTTGGCACTCATTGACTGAACTATAGGGGCTAGCGGGGATTTTTATTTTAAATGTTGGAAAATAAATTCTATATACCTTATGGACCTGTTGATAATTAATACGAGATTTTTACTATCCAAAGCCATCTTCCTTTCATCTCTTCCCCCCATGCGGCTCTGATATAAGGAATCTGTCGGGCATTACTTCAAGAGGCAGGTATGGATTGTCGCCTCTATTGTACATGATGATATAATATTTAAATTTCAAATTGCCAAAATGATGTTTCCAAATTTTCTGTAAAATATTTTTGATTTGTTGTGGCTATAATAATCACTTCTTTTTTTTTAAATATTGTTAATGTAATGAAAATTAATGTTTAAGTCCAGTAACAATATACTAAAAAAAAGTAGTCTAATTTTTTATTATTTTTCAAAATTTAAAGTTTATTAATAATTGATGAAATTTTGTAGTAATTGCTATAGCTCATGAATGATTCGATGGTATACCAAGAGCGAACGCATGTGGCAGTAAGTTGAAACTAATATTTGTTTTTTTTTCATTGTCCTCCGATTTTGTTTACAAATATATACACATACTACAAGATGGTCTTGGAATCTTTTAATATGTGCATATCTTTTTTAATATTTTGTAAACAAAATTGGATAGTAAAGAAAAAAGACAATGCTAGTTTCAACTTGTTGCCTTATTTGTTCGCTTTCGGTAAGACATCACATCATGGACATGCTATAGTACACTTTTATTTTTCTACAGGAATAAATTCTTTTTTTATTCAATTTTAATGTAATAAACAATGGCTTTAGGTAGTTTTCAACAAATTAATTTTGATTTTTACTTCTTTTATAATGATAAATGCCAATTAATATCAGTTTTGAGTCAAATATCATCATTTGAAAGGGGCATTTTAACATTATTCTTGTTAATTACTACTTGATTTTTTAAAACTTGTTTATATTTTTATTTTTATATTTTTCAGGACTACTCTATGATGAGTTGAACTTGTTGTTTCCCAGTTTTCTAAGAAAATATGTATCCTTCACATATTCTATGAAATGTTATACTGACTATTTGTTTATCATGAAAGGGATCATTCTCTTTTTAGAGCAAACTTGTAAATATTTCTGTTTTAGCTTTATCTGTACAATATGTTTTAAAAAAATATTTATTAATGAAGTGATGGCATGTTGAAATAATATGTGGTGTTTAATCTATTATTTAAAAAAAGATTAAATTGTAAATTATATAATTTTAAACACTTATTTCCTCCATGCATGTAAATAGTTTATCTTTAAGATAATAAATTATATTTTATAAATTATCTTTAATATCTGCCCTCCAATTGGTCAAATTATTTTAAATGATTTTTTATATTTTTTATATAAATAAGGAAATATTGTTTATCTATTGTTCTGTTTTTTTTTTCTTCTTCCCTCAACTTTCAGCTTAAATATTATATCTGTATCACAAACTATATAGCTTTTTTTTTATTAATCATCTGATTGCATAATGTGAAATACCGGATTCGGGAGTGACATCAATAAACTTATATTCAATACAATAATAATTTTATAATTAGTGAATTAGTTATAAACTAATAATAAGAGGAAAAATGTGATATTGAAGTGCAAGCGTGGGCCAATTCTCCTACTTGATGATATGCCATCATGTAGAGTTTGTTAAACTTCTGAGGCTTGAAAATTTGAAGTTCTGGATTACCAAACAGTTTAATTACAAAGGAATTGGATTGTTTGAAACTGGCAATGTGGCTGAAAATGCCTTTCAGAGATTTATTTCCTTTCAGACTTCTAACTTCTATGAAAAGAGAATTGAAAAGTGTGTTTATTGGAAGCTTTGTTTAAAAGCCAAGAGACCTATTTCGATTAGATTACTTTCTTTCATATTTTCTTAATATTGTAACTATAAAATAACATTTTATGTGTTACAACCAGATGACCTATCATTGATAATTTTTTGTGGTAAAGGATTTTTGATGAATTGACTAAGCAATAAAAAGCTTCAATTAAGTATTCTGTTAATTTTTTATTTTTTGAGGGTGATCCTTGTGCCTCAAAAACAATTTATTTTTTATTATTTCCGCTTAATGCTTGCAAATGATGGATGGTAGGTTTTGATAGGGAGTTTATTGGAATTTAAATAAAATATCTGGGTTATATAAAATACAATTAACAATAATGTTTAATTATAATATAGTACACTTAAAACTAGAACAAACTCTTATTTTTTAATTTTCCCTGTGATAAGTGTCTTTCCCAGGTATGCCTGTTCCTTCTGAATCACCTAACCAAGGATATTTGTTCGGGCACTCCCTGCATGTTTCAAGATACCTGTAAAAAATCATTTATATTTAATTAAGTTTATATTACAATTAATTAGAAAATATCAAGAATTAAATCTATTTCAGTTAAGTTACTCCTTAAAGATAAATCAGGATGCTAACTTATGATAAGAAATTCAGATAGAAGATAGCATTTTTTATGAGAATGTAACTTTTGTAAGTTTTACCTCTATTTTCATTCTGTCTGTATATGTTGATCTGTTTTGAAGTGCTTTGAATTTGAGTTTTAAATGTTGATCTGATTAATTTTTTAAATCTATTAATAAAGTTAATTCTAGGCTTTGCTTTGGGATCTTCCAATAACAACGTATCGAAAGTTTTTATCTTTTATCATTAATTAGTAGAAATTTATTATAAATCAATAGAAAAAAAATTATGAATTCTTGACAGGTTTTAAATTTATAAATAGTTTAAAATTTACTAATAGTTCTGAGAATATTAGACCTCACAAACTAGCTAAAATCTATTCTTTATTGCAGTTTTCAAAGGTTTAGCCAATGTTGTCTCCATTACTCATGTGCCTGGATTGTTTCAGAGATACCAGACATCATAATTAATCTCTTAAGGAGGTACCTTTTTTGTCCCCTTATTTACAATAGATATAATGTTTTTTAAATAGTTCAATGCCCTTTTTTTATAATATCTTACAAAGCTATATTTACAACATCAAACCTTACAATGTACCATATTTTTCACTTATACCATGTACAAATTTTAATACCTGTATTTAAAAACAAACAAACTAACTTATTAATAACCTTATAAATTACAAACACAACTATTTAAAAAAAAAAAAAACACAAATTTTAAACGCAAACTAACTTAAGGCTGGCAATCTCTCCTATTCTTCTATTTGGGCCTTACAATTTCATTCGGCTGATGTGAGCCATACGATCTAGACAGAGCCCGGTATTAATAAGAATATCTGATAATTTTTTGGCTTTTTAAAGAGCTACATTAGTACAATAAAGAATTAGCTATTTACCATGACCTTGGGAATTGTCAGGATTTGTGATTTGTATCATCGTGACTGCATTATAATCAAATTTTTGATGATGCAGTGCCATCAAAACTACTGCCATCTTTGATTAGAATTAAAAAATAAAAATCCTTATACGCGTTATTTTTCCTGACTTCCAGAAACTTTTGCGCCAAATTTGAAGAAAGTCGAACAACGCGTTAGGTCATAATTGTGCAAAAACTGAGACAAAATGCTGAACGGTCAAGCTGAAACAGGCCCTCGCTTAAGCTCGGTCAGTGAATTCTGACAATTGTTGTGTTAACAAATATTACAATCGGCCACTTCTAGTTAAAAATAATAATGATTAATATCCGTTATTCATATAGGGTTTGGGGCATGATGAGGGACAAGGTAGAAGAAGAATGTGGCTCATTTATTCATGATGAGTAAATATAAATAAAAAAAATATTTAAGTTGAATTAATAATATAAATTAAAAACGCTCTTAATAAAAAGTCGAAGTGACCCCCTGCGGTCTGATGTCTGAAGCTAACAGGACATCAATATTTATATTTTGATTATAAAAGATCTTTGGGCAATTGCTGTTGGAATCTCCGAGGAGGATCTTTAAGATGAAGATAGCTCAAAAGGGACTTAGCTGGAGGATTAGAATAATAAGTGATGCTTTCATAAGCTTTACACTTCTCTGATCTGCACAGTCGCATTACTAACTTAATAGACTACCACCTCAGTATGGTACATTATACATAGCTCTACTATGATTTAATGTAATTTTAAAATAAATTTTTTTACTGTACCTTGTCGTACTAAAGTTCGCCTCTGGTAGCTTAAAACTAAGCGCGCACTTATTTGGCAGGTTACATGGTGGCGGAGGTAGGTTGTCTTTTTTATTACATTTCCAAGGATCGAATGTTGCCAATTCCTTTGTAGGATGGGGGTCTGTTATCCATGTTAATGCTTGAGTAACAGTTACAAACCATACATCCTCTCTAAAAAAAATTAAGTAAATAAATAAAGAATAAACTTAGGCAATAAAAAACAATTTATTCATGTTCAAATATAAACACAATTATTTGTATTTTTGTTCTTGGTTCCTGGGTCGTCCTCGTTTCGGAAACAAGGATGACCCTGGAAGCCCTCTTCTCTGTGGAAGAGATCAGTGATGAAGGAGCTGAATCAATCGGGACTGCGATGGAGAGAAATAAAGAATATCGCGTCTGATAGAAACAATTGCGACAATTCCTGGCGGCCCTTTTCTCCAATGAGAGATAGAGGATTACTACTACTACTTGTTCTTGTTTATATATTTTGTATTATCTTTTGAGGCAGATAGAGTGTATTTAATAATAGTTGTCGACAAAAATGATTTTAATAATCATTTTAATAGCTCTTGTAAAATTTTTACCTGACTATGCCATAGCCACAAAGAGGGTAATGTGTTTAGCCTGTCTGTTTTTAGGTGTAACAATTTTTTATTTAGGTATCAACTGATTTTTAAGTTTGATGCCTCAAATTGCTAAGTGATTTCCTGTGAATGCTTTGAAACAATTTGAGCCCAAAGTACTGAGACAAGATTGTGTTAAATGTGTTTAATCTGCCCATTTTAGGGTTTGTAACGATTTTTTAAGCGAACAGCTCAACTGATTTGTAAGTTTTATGGCTTGAATTATTCATTGAATTGAGTGTTTGAAAACAATTTAGGCTCAAACTACTGAACAAAATGTTTGATTATGTTTTAAATATTCTCAACTTTTTATGATGTTTCTTATCATATCATATGTAATAAAATATAAATTGCCAAAACATGAAGGGCTAACATAAGGTTATTCTAGTCTTTTTTTTTTTAATTAGTTTAGTCTTATATCAACAAATAGATATACTTAAATAGCTTTAACCATTGATCTCTAATAACAATAATTAAACTGTTATAAGTAACAGTTTAATAATAATTAAAATCTATTCTATTATAGATTTAGTTTTTTTTTTAAATATTAACTTGGTGATTAAATATAATTCTTATTGCCTTAAATAGCACTTTTATAATTAGAAATTTTATTTTATCACCATTACTTATTTTTTATTGTAATCTTTTTCTTTTTTTATAATAAAAATGGTAAACATTTTATAAAGCAATTGCCTATAAAGTTGTTTAAATTGTGTACCCTATAAATTGTTTTATAACTTTTCTGCAATAGTTTCTTAGTTATGCTCTAGTTAAGTGAAATTCCTTTTTTTTAATACATCTTTGATTTTGTGTCAACATATTTATATGAAGTACTTGACCCTGTTCCTAACAAATCCAAACTCCACCTTTTTTTGTTTTTTTTAAATCAGTGTTTTATTTAATTCAGTTAAATAAAATAGCAGTTGTTTAACACTTGGTCTGGACACGATTTCTTGTAAATACTTTTAATTTTTTCAAGAACATAGTATAAAATTAAAAAATCAATGAGGAAAGAACACGATCAATTTAAGGATGATGAACATTGCTTGATATCTAGAAGTCTACTGAAGCCAACTCGCTGGAATAGAAAAAAAAATAGGAATGGTGGAATAAAGTTGTATGGGAGATCGTGGAGTGTGTACCTCACTTGAGGCCCTTCCACACCGAGTGTGTTAAAGGTATCGAAATGGTTTTTATAATAAAATAATTTTACTTCAATTAATATTACGTTACTTCAACCTTTCATGAAACCTTTCTTCTTTCAAGAAATAAGTTCTTGATAATCAGAAAAGCAATCTAATATAATCAATATAAAAATTTTACAGTAAAAATAAACCTCTTGTAACTAAAATTTAAAGTTCCATATCAAATAAAGGCTTTAACCATTGCCAACACTGCCTTGTATTTTACTTAGTTGTATTTAATTGTAACAACACTTAATTGTATTTTTTTATTGATAAATAGTGTTACACAAAAGAAAAAAACTTTATAAAATATTTTAAAAAGATAAAACTCACAAATTCATGGCCCAGTCAATGAACTTATGAAGCCCTGCTTCCAACTCTTTTATTTGAAACCAATTTGTGTGGAATGGCATCATGTATGGTGCTCGGTTTTGGTCATAATATCTGTAAAAACACATCTTAGGTTAAGAATTACTTTATAAATTATAATTATTTAATGTTAAAAATAATTCCTCGATGTCTTTACTATTTGATGCTTATCGCAAAATTAATTACTTTTGAAAGCTGTTAATGCTATAACTATGGATCCTCAGTTTTTATTTCCATAATTTAAGATTTTAGTAATTAATTAAACACATAGGTATCTTTTAATTTGTAATTTTCATGTTCAGGTGAAGATTATGAATCTTTAAAGAATATAGTGAATAATTAGTTAAAAATTTCAGTTGATAAGCACCATTTTAGTTTATTTGTCATCCATTTCCTCAAAACCTTAATTTTAGTTTTCTCTACTGACGTACTACTTCTTGAACTAATTAGTAACTCAATTATGCTCATGATATTAAAATGACTGTTAAATTATAAATAGAAATAATATCTATTGCTCCAGTGAATTAGGGCTCAAAGCCAAATATTTTAATTTTTCAAAGGATCAGTTTAAAGCTTGATATTGGCCATTATTTAATATCTTCTCTATACTCATATTTCTGACTTCGCCATTTGATCCCTAGCCATATTTTATTGTTATCAAAGTAATTTTTACACCGATAGATTCTGTTAAATTTACATAACTGAATTAACATCTTAAATTATTAATCTCTTAAAGCTTTTAAGAATAGAAAAAAAAAGTAATTTAAAAATCAAACCTCTCAAAATCTTCTCTAAGCCATTCAAAAACTTCATCTGCATCATGGTTATGTAAAACACATTGATCCAAGTATGGACAATGACCTCCTTCGTAAGTTTCTACGTAATGAGCATTCAAAGGCACTTCCCAGATACCTAGGCAAGCATAGAAAAAAATATAAACAATAATTTGGATAGAATTATAAGTTCTAGGTAATGGAGTATGTTTGATTTAGAAAGGGTGTAAATAGGATTGAAAATGATACACATTAATATACTTCACTTTTTTTTTTCCAATTTTTTATGATTGTTCCTATATTTTTAATAAAACTGTTACATTTTTTATTTACTTTCTAAATTGAAAAAGCTGTATGAAAATTAGTTTTGCAACTTTTAAAAGTCATTTTTTATTATATACCTTTTTTAATATATTTATACATCTTTTAAAAAAATAATGTTATACAGATAACATTAATAATATGTGGAACAGATAATTAAACTAGGCTGAGCAACAAACAATAATTGAACAGTTAGAATAACATTATATGATGAATTACCTGGAAATGATTTAGTTGGGCAAGTACCAGATTTACACTCATGAGGAATTTTGTAATCAAGTGTGTAAGGCCAAATTGGAATTTTGCTGGGTGGTATTCCAACAGAACTGTCGTATATGAAACCAAAATCTTCTATCACCTGAAAAAAATAATGATTAATTACATCATGGACAGTAATATGCTGCGTATATATATTTTTGAAATTTAATACTCATAATCATGTGTTTTTCTTTGATAAAGAAACATGTAATGTGTATTTCTCATTTTACCTGATATTGTGTATTTCTTCCTGGCTTGAGGAAAGGTGCTCTCATGCCTACAATGTCTGAGCGAGATATATTTGCAAAATGCCTCAAAATTTCTCTCATACCAAGCATCTCTCCGACCCATTCTTCATAGCCTTTGTCTTGAAGGCCTTGTTGCAACCTGAAAATGCATATGATTATGGTATCTACCTGACTATGGCGAAGCCACAAGGAGGGTAATGGGTTCAGCTTGAACATTAGTAGGAATCTAATGATTTTTTGAGCAAACGGCTCAATGAATTTTCAAGTTTCATGGCTCAAATTACTCGTGATCCCGTGAAGATTTTGAGCTGAAAAAACTAAAGAAATGTGTTAAATCTGTCTATTTGAGAGTATCTAACGATTTTTTCAGCGAACTGCATGACTGATTTTAAATTTTGATGGTTCAAATTACTCAGTAAATTCCCATGAAAGGTCTGAATATTGTGAGTTCAAAATATTGAAAAATATTTCTTTATATTTTAAGTATTTTCTGCTTTTTGTTGATGTTTCTTATCATATCATTTGTAAGATCATGATCATATGGTAATAAATTACAAATAGCCAATACTTGAAAAACTAAAAAGCTTAAAATAAAATTTAATTTAATAAAAAAATAAAAATCCCGACTACGGAAATAAATTTTATATCTTACAATCCCATTCGTCCTAAGGGACAGAATGTTCTTACATATCGACGCCAAAAATTCAAAATTTAGGTTCTAATTGATTATGGGACATAAACACCACCTCTATCGATTTCCACTCACGGTATATCGAAAAAAAAAAGGTCTAAAAATCGAAAATTGATGACGTAAGTACCAAATACTAACAACTCTCAGTCGTCACTCTGGCCTAAACCAGTGCTAGAAGCCTTAAAAATATATTGTAATTCTAAAGATTTTGCCAGGTAAATAAACTTCTACTGTATATAATAAAAAATAAAATTAAAAAAAAATATATTGTTATTTGGGGAAAAATCATTTCATGTGCTTCCTGTAAAGTTTGCTAAATGGCACTTAAGCCTTTTTCAAAAAACTACTTTGATATCTACTTAAGCGCATTAGTAGGTTGTTAGTGAAGTTAACGCCCATGAATATTCAACCTGGGTGTAGTAGACAGGTGTCTTCCACTACACATTACGGCCTCTTGCAAGTACAATTCCTCTCGTTCATCGGAGCATGCCAAAATACAGAAAGTAAATTAATGTATTGAGTAAAGAAGTCTTCATTTTCATTTGGGTGTGGAAGACACCTGACTATGACACTAAGTTTCAATATTCATGGTTATTAACTTCACTAACAACCCACCAATGAGCTTAAGTAGATATGTAATTTATGAAGATATGAACATTCCGTCCCTTAGGACAAATGGGGTTGTAAGATATAAAATTTATGTCCGTAGTTGGGGTTTCTAATTTTTATTAAATTAAATTTTATATTCAATTTAGGAGTATTCTATTAAAAGCCATATATCCACTTTTGGAAAATTATTTATTAAAAAAGCAAACATTTTTATGGGACGTCTCATGTAGATAAGTTAAATGTTGACTGAAAAGGTTGATTTTTAACAATTATTTGAAAGGGGAAATTCAAGTTTTGAAGGAAAAGTGGATATTTTAACTTTGGATGGAATGCATTTCAATTATATTGAAAATATTTCTAAACTTTAGTATCAGATTGACTGCAATGTAAATATAATTATAATTGCAAGTTGAATGTAAATAAAATATTTTTTTATAATTTTTATTTTTTAATATTTGTATTATTTGAACATATTTTCTAAATGTCTACTTCATGGCTGTCCTTAAATTATTTATTTTAATTAAAAAAATTTGTTATCTGAAATATTAATGAAGTAATTTATAAATTGGGTTATTATTTTTAAAACTTACGATATAGTTTCTGTTCCTATTTCGTGTCCATCATGTGCCAAAGACTGTACCATATTATAATTGCAGTATTCATGAGAAACAAAAAATGTTCCTCTTATAGGACATCCATTTGGGTTCTGTCGGTCTGGTGAGAAAACTCGCTTGTAATGATCAAAGTTATTTAAATTGACTGCTCCATCGAATGTTAGCAGTATGATCTGTGGCGTCTGTAACCAGAGAAATAAAAAATTATGTAATAAAAAGCTATCTTAAATATGCATTGGTAATTATCTGTATTTTTCCAGGCTCGAAAACAGTTACTGAATTTTTCTAAAACGTTTCAGTTTAACTGTTTTACAAGAACTTTTACAATTAAAGAATTAACATAAAAGTTCTACACAAAAGAACCTTCTGATAAAAAGTTCCTTAAGAACTTATATCATTAAAGTTCTGTTTATAGAAGTTCCTATTAGAATATTTTAAATATATGTTTTCACATACTTATGGGGCTCAGCTTGAGAGGGATGTTCAAGAGGTAGGGGAAACCTCTGGAGAAAGTAGCATTGTTGGAAAAATTAAAAAATCTTTTAACAAAAAACATAGATAATAAGTAAAATAAGAAATAAAAGAAAAAATAGAAAAATAATTATCATTTTATTTAAAATTTAATTTCAATAGACAAAGCGCTTTAATTTTAATTAAATCATCTACAGAATGTTTATTTAAAAACATTTTAAGATAAGAAAATCTTTCAAGACACAATTCCATAATTATTTTTCACATTTAATTGGGAACTTTAAGACTTTAATGAGAACTTTTATTATAATCTCACTGAAAAGCTGTAACGATAAGTTTTTTATACAGAAAAGTTCTTACGATAAAGATCTCAAAGAACTTTTACTAAATAAGTTCTGACAAAAAAGTTCTTGTAAGAACTTATAATAAAAGTTTTAACATAAAAGTTCTTGCATGAACTGTTCCAAAAAAGTTCTTCAGGAAAAGTTTAATTTATAACAAGAGCTTTTTCAAAATAAAAGTACACAGTTATTTTGGAGCCCTAGTGTTTTTATTTTTATTTTATAATATCAGCTTATTTCATGTTAATTTTTATGCCAAGATATTTAAAAACTGAAATATTATTTTTTTTATATAGATCAAAGAACAACATGCTCTACATTAATAAGTTTATTAATTTAAATTTAAGTTTTTTCCTGTAAGGATCTCATTAATGTTAAATATATATTTTCCTTGAAATTATTTTCTAAGAAAACTTCTTACATATTTTTTTTCATTATTTAATTACTATTTTATTGGTAAATATTATAATCTGCCTAAAGTATATCTTCACATTCAAACGATTTATTTGCAATAAAACATGCCATCGTTATAACCATACTTAGTTCAGACTTTTTATACTTGGACTGAAGAACCTTAAGCCTTCATCTCCCATTTGTGGAGGTAACAGCAGGATTAGTAGTTACATAATAAACATAATTGAAAGAGGATCAGAGATGAGTATGAGTAGAATTTCTGATTTTGTCAGATGAAATGTCAATTTTGGTAAAAATAAAATATGAATAAAACTCTATTATAATATTTTTAGTAACATTAGGACAAACTTTAATTTTGAATTAAGAAGTAAGGAAGTAAGAAGGAATAAATTCTGCATGGTTAATAATTATCAATGCAAAGATTGTCTATTTATAACCTCTAAGACTTTGAAATTTAAATTCTTCAGTACCCACAAGATTAATTGATCACCGATTATTTGATATCAGGTACTTTTCAAGACCTTGGTCTATAAAACTAAGTGTTTAAAACTGGCTATACAATACAAAATGACTTTTGGGATTTTATTTCCTTCCAGACTCCGAGCTTTGAATACTGATCAAACAGTATTGAAAGTTCCAAGGGGATTCAAAATTTTTAAGCCACGAAATTATGTTTCGATTTGAAGCTGTATATCTCATCTTCAGTTTAGCCGATTTCTATGTTCTTGGACTTGTTGGAAAGAGGAAAGCTTCTTCTTTCCATATAAATAAATATATATTGCATTCTCTAAAAGATCTGTTTAAAAAAAGGTTAATACAAAATAAAAACTAAATTGACGCTTTTTACGGATAGTGTTGGTTCTAAAACATGTAGTAACTCCCCGGTTAAAGCAAAGCGCATACTTTAAGAATATTTACTGATCCTCCAAATTCGGGTTTGAAAATGTCAAAGAGTTCCTAAATTATGAGCAGTTTTTCGAATATTTAAATCTAAATTTTAAATGTTAACAAAAATCAGATTTTTAAAACTTTGTTGGAAAAAATCATTTTTTGAAACCCGTTCATATTTTGAGAGCATCATTTGAAATTTTCTATTTTATACTGAAACATCTATAATAATTCAGTTTCAGTTCTTAACTAATGTTATATCTAATATTAATCCTTATATAACTTTTTTTTTAAATTTATTAATACAAACAGGAAAATTCATTTACCTTCTCCGGTTCAAGACGCCCAGGTATAATTGTACCATCTCTACTACAAAAGCAGAATGGAAGTTGACATTCTGCAGTATCACACTTCACCGCCAAATCAGTCGGTGGTTCAGTGCTAGGGGCTTGTGCTGGAAAGAATTTATTGCTTAAGTAAAGAATATACACACTTACGCAATATTTAATGTTCTTTAATTTCACCAATAATTAAAACTAAAAAGAATCGTTTAAAATTACTTACTTGTCGGTAAAGGACCACACCTAGCCTCTGCCTTGAATGTGCATAATTTGTTGATATCATCGAAGTACAACCCCGATGGACACCTATTCAGGTAGGGATAGTTGTCCACGCACTGTTAAGGTTACAATTAAACCATTAAAAGAAAAAACATTAATATATTTCTATAATTTACCCTAAATTAATCCAGCCAATTCTTGATTTGAAAGTTAAATAATGAAGACTTTTCTACGCTTTAGATTTTTTTTGAAAGCCCAAAATATTACTAGTACTACTAAATAATTTAATCTTACATTTACAAATCTTTTTCAATATCTAAGCTTACATTTTTGAAACTGTAAATTTTAAAGATAGAAATATGATTAACTTAACAGCTGTTGTGGATTTTTTAGGAAGTTTTGGATTGCTACTCAAGTTTTTTAATTAAAAGAAAAATATTCTTTTATCAAATAATACAGTTGTAGTGTAAGAACTATACAACTTTGTGCATTAAATTTACTTATTGTCTATCTGGCATAATAAAAGGAATAGAATTCAAATAAAAGACCATTAAAATAAAAAAAAAAGGATACTAAGTTTTAATATTTTTTGAAAGATAGAGCCATTTTATTTGTATATTTTATAAAGCTTTAATGTTGCTTCTTAAGCTCACCTACCAACACTGGTTAGAAAAAAATAATTTTTGAGAAATATATTAAATAGTTTTCCATACTGAAATGTATATATATACTAAACATGCAACAAAATACAGAGCTGATCTATGAGTTAAATTTTTAAACAGTTTAGACATACTTAGATGTATTTTTAGTTTATTTATATACAAAGTGTGTTAAACATATATAAATAAATCTTGGGAACTTTCTGAGACCATAAAGAGGATATTTTTAGTACTCAAACACTATAGCGTATGAGGCCTTTAGAATTAAAGCCCTCTAAATTCAGTTATAAAAATTTTTCAAGAGAATCGTAAATATACAAATTATGAAAAATATGAGTGATTGAAATGCCAAGAATACTCTAAAGATGTATAAATCAAGTTGGTACTATAATGTTTACAATATTCTTGATATTTCTTATGTTCTTAATAATTATAATGGTGATTTTTGAATCCTTCCAATCCTTCCGAAGACAAACGCCCCCTTGAAATATTTACCTATACTTTCTCATTCCCTCTACATACCATAAAAAATAAAATATCCCACAAATTTTCTAGTAAAAATAACCCTCATTCACAATTTCCAAGCTATTTCAGTTAGCATATACTACACCCAATATAATCATACATGTTTTACCTATTTATCTGAAATACTCATCTAGAATTGATTATGTATTATTATAGATAGATAGTATTATTATAGAACTTAACTACAACTCAGATGCTTAAAAACATACAATTAGTTTTAATTATGTATATATTATTTTTTTTTGGATGAATGTTATACTAACATTGTTATAATAACTACTAAAAATCTTTTTGATATCTCAGTTAATCTAACTGTTTTAATAGGATCCTTGAATTTTAATAATAATTTGAGGAAGAGAAAAAAATTCAGTTTCAATACAAAAGTTGGGGAAAATAAATATTTGTTTAAATACATGTTTCAATATTTCTCCTCATTACTTAATTGACTAGCCCCATTATTTTAGTTATGATCAAAGCTTTTAATAACATCTCAACAGATAATATGGACAGACCATCAATGTTTTGTTAACATTGAATTATTAATTATACCTCTAACTTAATTAATATTTTATCCCCTGAGGTGCTGAAATGGGTCATTCTTCCAGAATGGCAGAATTTCTGTCCCTAACATTTAATTGAAAGACTAATTGCAGCATGATAACAAAAAAATTGTTTCTTATATGATGGGGATGGGTATCAAATTACCTACTGATCGAGATTTTTTTATGTTAACGCATTCATATATAATTTTGTAATTGAATGGTCAAAATCTCAGTCTCCTGCCATGTCTCGTTACTAGATTCCGTACTTCCATTGAGGAGAGCATCCAGTGAGATTGAATTACAGGGTTAGGTTTTTTTTTTTGGAAGCTTTATCACATGCTTAATCATGTTTGCCAGAAACATTTGTGCTAAAACCACAAAGCAAAGCTACGCTCTCAAAAGTATGTGTCCCCAAAATTTTAGCCCAGTTCCGTATTCAAAATGGTTTTGAATATTCCGCCAATTAAAGGGATAAAGTAGTGAAATTTTTGCTACTCGTGGCAACACTGATTCTACCTTAGTTTTTTCCCATTGGCAGTTTCCCTCCAATTGCCTTCGAGTCAGCTTGTTTTATCACAAGTAAGTAATTTTTTTAATTTCTTTCCTTTACTAATTAGCCATACTGTGAATATGTAGCTCTAAAAATGACAAATTCTCATCTGTTATTCCAACACTTTAAAATTAATATTCTGTTTTAATTCCCAATCCTCTGTAAAAGTTGGTTTTCAAAATTACAGAAATGAGAAAGTTCTGTTTTCACATAGTTTATTCAGAAGTGGTTTTCCTGATAATTTGTATGTGTGACCCTTCCAGTAAAGTTCTTAGTCAGTCCTAAGGGCATATAGTAAAAAGATGGAACTGAAAATTTAGGGAAAAAAAATCTTAAAGTATCTTTGAAATTCTGCCATTTCGGGAAAATACCCCATATACCAAACTCTGAATTTGTATGATCTTTTGTATTTTGTATGATGCTTGAATTGGCAGAACGTTGATTGGTTGGTTATTTTTTTCTCTCCGATAGATTCAAGATTTATTTAGACTATTTCAAGACTATTTTGAAATCTTCAAATAATAAAAGTATTTGCTTCCATTAATTATTTGAGAATGAAACTCTCCTAATAGTTTAAATTTCATATTGATAAGCCGAGTTTTTGCTCACCACCTACATATACGGGACTGAATGCTTCATATCCTAGAAAGTGGGGGGCATACCTGCCCAGATTTTTTTTTTGTCGGGGGATTTAATAAGAAGTAGGCAAAGAATCACCTAAATGTCTATAATCGCCAAATTTGGAGTAAGTTTTAAGGATAAGCATGAAAATTGGATCAAAAATTATTTTTAAAATTACCAAAAATATTACTCAAAATACAAATCTTATGTTGGTGGGTATGAAAATTATATTTTTTCGTACGTTTCGGGGAGGCAGGATATATCTCCCTGCTGACCCACTCCCCTCCTCTCTGCAGAAAGTAAAATCTGTTGTATTTTTTTAAAGATAAATTTTGAGAAATTTGTGATATAATCTCGCGAAGGAATAAAATAAATCTATAATGACTGGAATAAAGAATAAGTAAATTGATAGAGCAGAAGTATATAGTACCGTAGTAACCTGTAACAACCTGATAGAACCTCCTGCAGGTTGCCGGGTCTGCGAAGTTGCCGTTTCCGGCTCCTTCGGGGCAAATGAATTCAGCTTCTTCTTTCTTGTCTTCTTTCTTCTGCCCGCTGACTGTAAAAAAAAATGAAACTTATATTAAAGACATTCAAATTGTTTTACTATTCCAAAAAAAAATATTAAACTAATTTCTTGTATCAGTTGATTTTTTTTCATATTATGTTTCTTAAAAGTGTTAACGAAGAAAATGAAACAAATAAATATCTTTCTTGTTTAGAAATATACAGATGCGGCGTCGCACAGTGGGTCAAAGAGCGACTTTAGTGCGAAAAAATTCAAATTTTGAATATATAATATTGAAATGGAAATTGTTCGTATCTAAACTAGACTATTTAATGTCTTTGAACCGGAGAGATTAACTTCGATTGTTTACACCAATGATTCAATAAGACAAGTCAAAACAAAAACAGTAAATCTTTGAAATTTCTCTCATCATGTGTTTATTCATCACAGAGCACAAATGTTCTGCTAAAATGGGATCTTCTGAAGTTATGTAACTAGAAAAAATGAATTTTGATTGATTCCATATTTAAGTAAATTATAGCTCAAAATCTTTGGATACGATTGGATGTCTTGTGGCTGTTATATTTTAAATGTATTGCCTAACTTTTAATTCAAAAATCATCTGGGAAAACAAAAACGGTGTTACTTTTTTGTACAGGAAGTTTTGGACAACTTAAATACCCGAGCCTGTATGTGAAATTATTTGGCTTAAAGAACAATTGAATAACAATAATTAAGAAAAGTGGCATTTTTACAGTAATTATCACATCACTATACAAATTTGTCTTAATTTTTCGTTCCTCAACCCGAGACGAAGTTGCTAACTTAGGAAGTGAGTGCAAACTTCGTCTCGTGTTGATGAACGAAAAATTAAGAAAAAAATCTGGTGCTGTGCGCGCATCACACAACTTTCTCTTATAGTAATTATCACATCACTATGCAATTTTTACTTTCCCTTACCTATATACGAAGTATATAGTAAGGGGAAGTATTGTGATCGTAAAATGTTTTAAGGTTCCCTGAGTCCAAATGACCAAGTCTCGCAAAATGGTCTGTGTGTCTGTGTGTATGTGATAAGTCTAGCTCAAAAACGGAAAGCTGTACGATACTGAAATTATGTATTTAAGGTTGACATATGCATGTGATGTTACAGCAACATTTTTGTCAAAATCGACTAACCGGAAGTACCACTTTATATAATCGATTTTACACATTTTTACAATTTTCTCGAAAACGGCTCTAACGATTTTGATGAAACTTGCCTAAATTATTCTTCATAAAGACCTTTAACTTTTCATTTATGTAGTAAATCACCGAGGAATTGTGGGGAAAAACGTTATGATTAAAAGAATATTTTATTTGCGCATAGCATAAAAAGTATGCATTTTACGGTAAAATATGTATAAAATTGTATGGAAGGTAATTAAATTATCTAAAAAACAATAAAAGAACCATCAAAATCGGACCAGTATTAGCAAAATTATAGCGCATCGGACTAACCGGAAATAGCTATTATATCATGGATTTTACACTTTTTTACAATTTTTCGAAAACGGCTCTAACGATTTTGATGAAACTTGGCTAAATTATTCTTCATAAAGGCCTTTAACTTTTCATTTATGCAGTAAATCACCTAGGAATTGCAGGGAAAAAAGTTATGATGGAAAGAATATTTTATTTGCGCATGGCTTAAAAAGTATGCAATTTATAGTAAATTATGCACAGAATTATATGAAAGGTTATTAAAGTATCTTAAAAAAAAAAATTATCAAAATCAGATAAGTATTAGCAAAGATACAGTGTATTTTATGAGGATCATAAAATATCTGGGTAACCGAGCGCATCCGAAAGGAGATGGATGCGACCGAACCTCCTCCCACCAATCCGCCAATCTGTTGTAAACAATACGCTCTGTAACAAAGTAATTTAAGAATACAAAAACCGAAATTAACTTAATAATTTCTACTTTCACATTATTTAATGGAAAGAAAATGTTTCCATGGAAACTAAACCAGAAACTTTTAAAATATATTTGCAACTTGACAAAGTTAAAATATATAGGTAGTGTACAAAATTGTACTAAAATAGTTTTAAAAACTCTTTTATTGTACTTAAGTGGGAGAAGTGAATGCTGCTGAGTTTATTTCAAGTATTGTTTATGTGAACTCTTTAAAATTATATTAAAAAGATAATTATTATAGGGCGGTAAGAGAAAGTTGTGTGTTACGCGCACCGCACCAGCTTTTTTTCTTAATTTTTCGTTCATCAACACGAGACGAAGTTTGCACTCACTTCCTAAGTTAGCAACTTCGTCTCGGGTTGAGGAACGAAAAATTAAGACAAATTTGTATAGTGATGTGATAATTACTGTAAAAATGCAACTTTTCTTAATTATTGTTATTCAATTGTACTTTAAGCCAAATAATTTCACATACAGGCTCGGGTATTTAAGTTGTCCGAAACTTCCTGTACAAAAAAGTAACACCGTTTTTGTGCTACAAGACATCCAATCGTTTCCAAACATTACCGTGCCTTTTTTCAAAATCGATTGTGGGCTATAATTTACTTTAATATGGAATCAATCAAAATTTATGTTTTCTAGTTACATAACTTCAGAAGCTCCCATTTTAGCAAAAAAAATTGTGCTCACTGATGAATAAACACATAATGAGAAAAATTCGAAGATGTACTGTTTATGCTTTTACTTGTCTTATTAATCATTGGTATAAGCAATCGAAGTTAATCTCTTCGGTCCAATTTCACTAACTTATCTAGTTTGGATACGAAAACTTTCATTTCAATATTAAATATTCAAAAATTGAATTTTTTTTTTTTTGTTAAAGTCGCTGTTTGACCCACTGTGCGCCGGTTCGAATCCTGCCGGGTTGAAATTTATTTCGTGACGGACCCCTGAATGAATCTCGACCTTCCCACTCTGGTGAGAATGGGTTGGTAACCTATAGGAATAACCCGTCCTATTTGCCTTAATTGATGTAGGAAAGGACGTCAAACAGAATTAAAACAAAAAAAAAATACTCAAAACTATTACCAATTTAATTTTTTCGCTCTTAATTCTTTTTTATTTGGAATATCTAGTGAAAAATAACAAACTTGTCAGTATTTTTAAAGAAATTAACCATTTCCTAAATGAAATAGTGCAGTTGCAGAATTCAAACTCCTATCTCATACCTTTTCCGCTTCTTGTGAAGGTATGGCGGAGATTAAACTCAGGATTTCTATATTTTTCCTCGACCGAACTAAAAAAATAAGTGATTACTAAATGCTCTACAACTTTCATTCAATATTCTTTTTATTTTTTATTTAAAATAGCCATTTTTTGGTAAAAAACTATTGAACATGACTGTATAGGTTTTTTAATAAGTAAAGTCGCAGATCAATCGTTTCGCGATTGTCAATTTTGTCTCTTCTGTCTAACTGAATTCAACGTTTGAGGTACTCATTTTACATAGAATTTAATGTTTTATAATTTATAATAGAATATAGTTTTCACTACGGTGCGCCGTTTTAATGTTATAGGCCAGAAACTGAATAAAACAGAAAATATAGGAGTTTTCCCCCACTCGGGGGGCCCTTGGCTCACCATTTAGAACGGGGAAAAACTGAGGATACATACTGTTATCTGACGTCTAATGAACAGATTGAAACCATTTTCACCTTACCAACACTTATTTCCAGCAGATTAACTATTCTAATAATTTAAAGATAAAAGAAAATATTCTCTATCGAGTCTAGTAACAAGAACCAGTGACGTAACCAGAGGGGGAAGAGTCCAGGGGGTCTGAACCCCTCCTTCCGAAATGGATATGTAGAAAGAAAATGGATATCTTTATATTTTATTAGGATGATGTATTGAAATTGTATTATATATATATTTTTAAATTATATTCTCTTGCCAATTTTCTAATAAAATATATGTATTTGAGCAGCGACACTTGATAAGAGTTTGTTTATTTCTATATTTTTTAATAAATTAGTTAAAAATGGAAAAGTGTCAAAAATATCAAGTTGTTAAGTAACCATTGGAGTTGAATAAAGAGACCAATATTTTCCTCCTCTGTTCCTTAATCAGAAGCTGTTCCTGGACTCAAGAACTCTGTCGAGTGCGGTGTTGAGAGCAATGCCTCATAGACTAAAGTAGTTTCTTAATATTGAGCTAATGGCCCTGTGATGTATGTAAATGTGCCAGGGCTGGCTGGGGAAAGCCAGTTCCCAGAAGATCAGGGAAAGGCAGATCTCCCTCCTCGGGATGAAGGGGAAACAATACAATACAAGGACTGAGGAACTGAACCTGTTAAGGTTACAAAATGATTTCTTAAATTATGGTTTTCGATTTTACAGGCATTTCGGTTAGGGGAATAAAAAAAGGAAGTCATCTTTTTATTCTCCTTATTTAGATTCCTGTAACATCAAAAGCCTTTATTTGAGAAAAATAATTAATTAGTTGAAATTTACATTGCAGGTATATTAGTAGTAATACTAATTTTTATTTTTCAAATGTTTTTAGTTCAAAATGTTCACTTACAGAATAGTGTCATGAACTTATGTTAGAATTCATATTTAAGGGACAAGTAGGAATAAATCCTTATGCAGGGATGAAAATTAATTAAAAGATTTTAAATCAAGAAGCAGAATTTAGATAATTGACTCCATGCACGTCGAAAAAGAAGACTTTGAAAATCGGGAAATAAGCCCGAAACGTTGGATTTAGTCTAAATAATTTGAATTAAGTCAAAAAGGGTTAACATTTTTCTATCTGAAAATTGTATAATAGGAAAATAAATAGTAAAGATTGATTAGAAAGTAAATAGAAATAAAGTTTGTAAAAAAAAAAATCTGACATCAAAATTATAATGGATGATTTCTGAGAACTAAATAATTAATATATATTTATTATTAATATATTTATATATAAAATATATAGGAATTAATATATACAAAAAGAAAGTAATTTAACATTTAAAGCATTTCGTTAACCATCCACAGTTATTTTGTGGTTTGACACACGTTCTTGGACCCACCCAGTCCCACTGCACTGCCTACTGAAATGAAGTTTGAGAATCTGGCACCTCTAGGCTGTTTCCATGTTATCATAAAAATAAATGACAGGCATGTAACGAAAGAGTATTTTTTCCATTTTTTGTCTTACTAGTTATTTTGTTTTCTATTTATGTACAAAATTATTGCTTGTCACATTTTCCGAATAGATACTTAACGCATGAGTTAATTATAATTTTTTTTTATAACTCAACTTTAATTAGATATTAGCATTGTTGTTTACAGTATTTTTTTGTTATAAATATGCTACCAAAAGAAACCCAAATAAAAGTTAGAAAGTGAATGGTAGACTGGGTAGAATTATTTCCCATGCGAGTTAAGTGCAAGAATTTCTTTTTTATTACTTTGTTATATAAACTGCTTTCTCTAGTCCGAAAACCGCATTCTCAAAAGCGACATTTTTTAAAATTAAAATTCATAGTTGTCTTACTGTAGATTCCTTATTTATTTTTAAATTTAATAATGTCTGTTAATCAAATTGGGCACTATACAAAGCTTTTAACTGAATTTTAAGAATAATGAAAATATAAAACCTGTGGCTTATAATCGACTTGATGATTGATTTCTAACAAATTTGAATGTCATGTTTAAATATATATAAATATATATTTTATATATATTTAAATATATATATATATATATATATATATATATATATATATATATATATATATATATATATATATTTTTTTTTTTTATTTTTTTTACAGGAATAAACTTCGAATTTGATTGTCAGTATATATGATGATTACAGTTCAGTCTGTTTTCGAACCTTCGAGGGAATCATTTGAAGTCCCTAAAGTAGCCGTCATGAAATTAGAAACTTGGGAACGATTTTTCTAAAATGTTTACGTAAAATAAACTAAATTCCAAAAAAGGTTTTTAAAATTTATGTGTATTATGAAATTTAACTCCTCCTCCATTTATGAAATTTAAATTTTCAAAAATTAGTCATTAATTGAATGTATACATTTTAGAAAAATTGGTTCCAAGTTTCTAATTTCATGACGGCAGCTATATATTCTATCCTGGATCAGTATGTTTGGGAAGAAATCAATCCCATATTCATAATGTTATGGTGAACTGAAGTGAAAGCCTCCAAGCGTAGGGAAACATCCATGAGACCGTTGTAAGATGTCGTTGTGATGTCAAAGCTCACTCTTATGTAATATCATGTGGGCTGTGAAATACTGACTTGTTCCAGTAATTTGTATACGAGATAATGCTAAAACAGAATATGGAAATGGCGTTTCTGACCACTTCCAATGGCGTTTCTCAGAGAAAGGTCAGAGATGTGGGTGTACCATCTTGATAAATTATATACTACGAACTTGTGTATTATGGAAATGCCGGGAGTGGGTAGTTTTCATAAATATTTTAAAGCAATCTTCTTCAAAAAAATATCTGATGTGGACACCCCATGACTTCCTTGTACTCCTATTAAGCTATAAATCGGTGGCTCAAAAAGTGACCCTGAATTAGGTTACTTGTTTCCGAAGATAGCAGTATTTCAAAAACGACACGGCGTCACGACGTCCGTCTGTTGACAGATACAGACACCCACATATAAGATCTTGTTTCTGGAGGTCTCATTCCGTTATTATATGTCGTTTTCTTTCAATTAGTAAAAAGTTCCCAAGAGATTTCTTCGTATTCCTTAACAACATTAGAACTGTCCATGTCACTAGGTAAAGCATTGGAAATTGACTGTTTAAACATTATATGCGAAAGAACCCGCTTAACTTATATCTTATTCTTCTATTGCAGACTTGTTCAGCTCACAAATGGGGAGGAAAAAAGTATTTTACACTCGATTTTACCACTTAAAACAAGTAATAACATTGTTTAATTAGAATGGGGCAAACAAATCGCGTTTGTAACCTTTATTACCGAACCATATGATCTCTGTATTAAATGCCAATATACCTTTTGATGTTAGTTTATTATGACCTTCAAGTAAAGTACCCCTTTCGACTCCTCAATTTCAACTAAAATCTATTATATTATTTACATTGATATAAAAGTCTTATTTACCAAATTTGAGATGTTTTACATAATATTTTAATATAATTTTTTTAGTCTGATATGAACTTCAAGTAAAGTACCACTTCCAGTTTGATAATTTTAACCAAAATTTATTATGTTATTTATATTAATATGTAAGTCTCACATACCAAATTTGAGAAGTTTTGCATTATATTTTAATATTTGATGAAATCAATAATGACCTTCAAATAAAGTACTACTTCCAATAATTATGCAGTGACCAAAAAGGGAGGTTCATAACTAGATTTTACAATAATCCTAAATACAAAATTTTAACTTTCTGCGGCTAACCGTTTTTGAGTTATGCCAGATACGTACGAACGTACATACTGACTTCGCGACGAAATTTTTCAAAATGGATTCAGGGATGGTCAAAATTGATATTTCCGTTGAAATCTGAAAACCGAAACTTTTCGCGATTGCAATACTTCCTTTACTGCGGATAAGGAAGTAATAATAGTGCCATCGTTAGAGAGTGAAATGCTTTATTGGCAAGTTGCTATATAGACAACATACGTTTCAAGAATAAGACATAGGCAATATAAATATTAGTTTTTCATTTTAATTTAACTATTTACCTCTGTAAATTATTATTATCATTTAATTATATTACATTATCTTTTGGTTTTTTCATTTTTTTGTATGTGTATCGTTCATTTTAAGCATTCTATTGCATTCTTCTCTATTATATAATTCTCTTTTCCCCTCACTCCTCCTTAAGTTCATAACATAATAATTTTATTATAAAATTTAAATATATCGGTAATCAAACATAAAAAAAAATTATCTAATTTTGGCCCTTTTTTAATTTTCATTTTCCATAATGAACGAATAGTATCCTCTGTAACCAACCAGGAAAAAAAAATATTTCCCCCTCCTCTCAAATTTTTGGGTTTCAAGATAGTAGAATCCATAAATGAAATTTAAAAAAATCCGTACGTAGCTTTTCTCCGAGACTACAGAGCCCATTTTTGTTTTTGTTTTGAATTTGGCGCCTAAGTCATAGGTCACCCCAGGATGATCCTCGGAACTCAATATTACCATCGGCCGCTTTGTCCCAAAATGGAGTTCGATTTGAATTTTCATACGCCCATATCTCAGTCATTTTTGAAGATAGGAGAAAAATATAAATTTTTTTGGAATCATTAAAAAAACAAAAAAATACACAGCAATGTAATAAACTGCTGCGTTATTTATATAGAGTTTGCCGAATAGTTTTTATATTTTTTTGTTCGACTTCTTACCAAGATAAAAAAAGTTTTGCTTGAGTAGTGTCTTTTATATTCTATAAAGTCTCTCCTCAAATCAGCTGTTGGTTAAAATTATCTTTGAATAACCTTTATACCTATATGAAATAATGTGGAATATTTTTTTTTAAAAAGAAAAGGAATATATTTTAGAATATTTATTATCCTGTACTAGCAATATATATCTGTCTTATTGTCTTTTTTCAAATTAATCACGAAATCCTACGGAACGATTTTGTTTAAAATTTTATTAGAATAATTGGTTTTGGGTCTCAAAAATCGATTAGCGTAATCCTTTATCTCATGAAAACTCTTACTCAGTTAAAAGCAAACAGGCCGGGACAAAAAACGTGAATTAAATAGAGTGAAATCCATGTCATTAAACCCAACTAACGACTCCGGTAATTTAATCCAGTCAAATCTCATTCAAAGATTTTTTTATTTTTACAAAAATAATTCAGCATTATTTTATTTTCAATTTTATTGTCTCTTAATTTTTACCAAAATATTAATTTAAATATTTTAGTAAAATTAAGGAACAATAAAATGAACTTCGGACGACTAAAAAAATAGAGGAAGTGTTTTGTTTTCTATTTTGAACTCTTAAATGACTATTGATAAGTATCATACGTTATAAATGAGTTGTAATAAATACTTTTTCATCTTTATTGTATTGATATTGTCGTGTGTTTAATAAAGTGCATATTAAAATTATTGTAAGGTACATTACTATAGAACATATAACTATTGTATTTTTATCGTTCACATCAACTAATTAAATTAAATAATTCGCGAGCATGACTCGATCTCCGGGCAGTTCTATCTTTACCCCATAGGGTCCCTACCTAACCTCTTCTAAATGTTTAACTTTTTTTTTTTAATGTTTGCTACTTTTCAAATATTAAATAAAATAATGACTTTGAAAAGTAGGTTTTTCTAAGTCTGGTGATAATCCAAAATTGTTCAGAAAATAAATTCCCTAATTCGGAGGTCCTCTCACGATATCATAAAGTGCTATGTGCCCCCACTTGGTTAAAGACGGCTTATCTTTTAAGAGGATACATAATCGAGAACCGCAATGGATTCGTACCAATTATTTTGGTTCCACAAATTCACTTACGCAGTCGCATTGTTACATAACGAGTTATGACTATTGTATGACTCCAAGAATACGTACCCACGGAGGAATTTACGACTCGGGAACCCCCATCTCAAGTGGCAAAGGTGAAGATGAACACAGCGTAGATGGATGGGGAAAGAGCGGAGAAATTGGCGGATTTGGACAGGTATAGGCCTCTAACCTGAGCCGAGCTATGGAGAGAAACCTCGATGGAATACTCCAAGACAGAGAGGTAGTTGCTATAGAAAGTGAGTTAGCATACTTTCACCTTTGGTCCAAGGTCAAGGTGTTGTAGCGGTCTGCTACGATCCGTTCACTGCCACTTCTTGCTCCAGGCATTGATACCGAAAAGGAAGGCTCAAGACGTTAAGAAATCACATTTTTAAATTGCATTGACAATAATAATTTTAAAAACACGGAATTCCAATGAAACTTATTAATATTGTTTGGATATGCATCTCCGGAGACATGGACGTAAGGATCGATGTTGTTATCAACGACGACCAGTAGGGGAGAGTGGGGGATCTGTGAGCACCACCGTAACGAAATTTCTAATGGATATAGACATTTCTAGTTGGTGTTGAAACATAGCATTAGACAAGTAAAGGAGCCTACCCATCGTGGCTTCCTACCAAACCTACTACCTGATTTATACGAAAATTTCTAATGAAGACGGTTTGGATAATTCAACCTCGATTGTGTGATGTTCCCAAAAGTGGAGCATTCATTCACCAGAATATTATCTATGACAACCCTATGCCGTCTATTCCAAAGGACAACGCTTTTCTAGACTTTGCCCCAGTACACTAAATAAAAAATAATTTTAAAAGAGTAGCATCTCCTCATTTATGCAGAATTTTACACGCGCACAGTTAACCGACCATATGCGCACAGTCACGAGGGTCGGGAAACCAACAATATTTGTCGGGTGCACAAATTGATATTTGTAGATTTTAGATTATATAATAATGACGGCTGTTGTGATCAAAATGATTTTTTAACCTCAGAAACTAGACTAAATATGGAAAAGTTTGATTGGTTTAGAATGAAAATTTCTATGTTATTAAATTTTTTCTTAGCTGCGTACGGTTATCCCACTTTCCTATATTCTCTGAGCCTTTTATATATATATATATATATATATATATATATATATATATATATATATATATATATATATATATATATATATATATATATATATATATAATTTACAATCTACAACAAAGCAGTCATACCAATGGAGCTTGATCGAATTGTGCGGAAATAAATAACCATGGCTAATTTTTCGATTCGTTTACGGAAGAGGGAATCATTCTTGATGACTGGATTCAGTGGCTAAGGGAAGGTACACTGTTTCTATTAAGAGCATACGTATTTTAATGCCTACCAGACTTACGGCTAGAAATAAAACATTATTTTTTTACACATTACCTTAATATGCGTGATTAATGCCAAGAATTTTTCATTTACTTGCTATACCATCTCTTACAGAGAAATTTGCGTTATCCGTTGCAACCATTAACCCCATTATTCCGTACAAAGGAGCTCTACTGAAAAAGAAAAGTGACTTGTTTTAACTCACTTAAATACTATTCTATGAAACCGGCGACATTATGACAAAATATTTGGTAAACAAATAAATCTCTTAGATTCACAATACCTAATTGTTTAGTGACAGAACACGATCATTAAGTATTCTTACAAGGTATCCAAACAGACATTCCGAATTCTCTTCGCAGCGAATAATTTATAGAAATGTATTCCACGTTTGAAGGAGATACTTGGAATAACTTCAAGGTAAGGCAGGCCATTGGGATTATATCATACTAAATACTTTACCTGTGAAGTATTCAATTCATCCATTGATAAGTTTATACATATTAACATATTGGATTAAATATATTATATATATATATATATATATATATATATATATATATATATATATATATATATATATTTTTTTTTTTTTTTTTTTTTCGGTTGGCGCTATAGACCTTGTAGATCTTTGGCCGCGCGATGTGGTGTTCTTACAGACATTTATTGCTTGCCGGAGCACAGACAGCCTGGAGGGGGTCACCCAACCTCACGTTGCTGCGAACCATGGTTTCCATGGTGCAGAGGCAGGCTGCCCATTGCTCCATAATCGGCCCCTTTGGGGCCAATTCGGCAGTGTCCTTCCCACCGACTCACTCGGGTTCAAGGACAGTGACAAATCGGTCTAGATCCACGGATTATGGCTGTTCGGAGTCAGCAGGCGCACGAGGACCTATATTTCTTTCCCCGAGACAGACCGTCCAAGGACCAAACCTCTGGGCGGCTATTTTATGTCCTGGAAAACCACAACGCGATTCACAATTAAGGTACACGGGGTAGGGTCATCACTCCTATGCCCGGTCTGTGTGAGTAGCCTCCTGCTGGAGGCTGACGGGCCTCACATACCCGGGGAGAGGGGTGATAAATTTCTTGAATTATTACTTTAATTAAATTAAAGTAGTGCCGGTGCCGGGATTCGAACTCACAATCTTTGGGTTTGTGAGTAGCACTTTTGCAAGCGCGCTAACCCACTCGGAACGGCCCAACTGATTTTTAAGTGTAATTGCTCATATTGTTCGTTGTGATGTTTTGAAACATTTTATGCTCAAAATACTAAAGAAAGGTTGTATTAAATTTTTTTAATCTGTCCGTTTGAGGGTATCTAACGATTTTTTCAGCGAGTTGCACGACCGATTTAAAAGTTAAATGGCTCAAATTACCCAATGAATTCCCGTGAATGTTTTGAAAATATTTTCAGCTTTTTGTTTACGTTTCTTATCATATCTCTGTGAGTTCATGATCATATGGTAATAAATCATAAATAGCGAATACTTGAAAAACTGACAAGTTTAAATACAATTTAATTTAATAAAAAATAAAAACCTCGACTTCGGAAAAAACTTTTATATCTTACAACTCTATTTGTCCTAAGGGACGGAATGTACTTGCATATCTGCTTATGCGCATTGGTGGATTGCTAGTGAAGTTGACGCCCATGAGTATTAAACCTCGGTGTAGTAGTCGGGTGTCTTCCATCTCACATTCCGTCACACACTCTTCTGTGCATGTCAAAATTAAGAAAGCTTCTTACATTTTTGCATGCAAACTTATTGAAAATAAATTAATGTATAAAGTAAAGAAGAGTCTTCATTTTCGTTTTGGCGTTGAAGTCGGGTTCCTTCAACACCAAGTTACTATATTCATAGGCGTTGAAGTCACTAACGACCCAACAATGGACTGAAGCAGAAATGCTAGTTCATTCCGTCCTTTAGGACGAATAGAGTTGTGAGATATAAAAGTTGTTTCCAAAGTCGGGGTTTTTATTTTTTATTAAATTAAATTTTTATTAAAAATGACTACTAATTTTCATCGCAATAGATACATTCAGTAGTGTAAAATATATATATATATATATATATATATATATATATATATATATATATATATATATATATATATATATATATATATATATATATATAGAGAGAGAGAGAGAGAGAGAGAGAAAATATATTTTCTATGATTTTTGTAAAGTAGCAATGAAGCATTCTATGTATTAAGTATTCTATGGCGAACGACAACGTAACAATATTTCTTTATTATTGGCGGTTTTTGGTTTAGAGAACCATGAAAGGTATAAATTACTTAGTAATTAAAAAATAAATAAATTTACTACCTCCATGTTAACATGTTACATGTTAACTTCGAAAACATTTTTATAAAATACTACATTATGAAGAATCGTATATTTTTATTTATGAAAAAACTTCATGAACTTTCCACTGTTGTTTTGAAATGGTAGCGACCTGAAAATATCAAGTCAGCAGTGTGATTAAGATTCCCATGTCACCAAGGTTAGAGATCACTATACCTTGTCCTTGAAGAGACTAAAGGTTTCCAGAGCGATGATTGTGTGGGGGGAGGGGATTCGGTGTTTGTTCATTGGTTACTTAATTTTCGAACTCACACCCGCATCGGCTGAACATTGTCTGAACATCTAACAAAGGCCATTCAGCTACCTGCTTCTTTGTCGGAGGCTCCTTGTCTGATTGGATGGGATTCTAATTAACTGGATCAGAGAACATCATTTAATTATCATTGATCAAAGGTGCAAAGGTGCGCTGAGGTCATCAGATCCGTTGATGTTAAGAACGTAGATACAGTTCTGTTTTGACTCGTATCCGATGCGAGTTGTATAATGTGCCATTTTTCTTCGAAGTATATCAAGCAAAGAAGCAAAACAGTGAATAGAATTCAGCTATGCAAATCGACTTTGTAACTTTATGTTGCCAGGAAATGAAGCAGCACAATCAGTTTTTTGTTTTTAGAATACTTCAATGAAATGATATCCATATAAACTTCATAAGGACTTGTTCATTTTGTTGTGATTTATTATTTTTTTATTTATCTACTAGACAGGGGCATGAAGCTACCCCTTGGCTCTCTCAACTGCTTTTTCACAGTCAGCCCGGTCAGGTGCTCGTCTGTATGAAATTCCTATCATCCTCAGGTCCTCAAAGCCATTGATTCCTTCCAACTTCCATTTGGTCTTCCGAGAGGTTTGATTCCATCTGAGGTTCCCTCGCACAATGCTTTGGCTGCTCGCCCATCATCACATGCTCTAGCAATTTAATGTAGCGTTGAGCTCGCAAGAAATAGGAAGCTCGGAGATTCGTAAGTTACTATGTTTCTCATTATACGGTATGCTCCATCTTCTGTTATATACTTCTCAGCACTTTCCTCCAAATCTATCGATTTTTTCAGCTGAGCTTTTTCGTAGGGTCCAGGTTGCACAGGCATAGATTAGGATGGGTTGGGTGATGGATTTATACAAATTTATCTTTGTACGACGATTTTGGGGCTTACTTCTGAGGAACCTTCTTAAGGCCCAATATGCTCCATTAGTCCCAATTATTCACCTTTGTATCGCTACCACTTCATCTATTCGATCATTTACAATAGAATCCAGATACTTCAAACTGGAGAAACATTTAAACGTAAACGTTCCCACTACATACTGTTTCGGTGGGCATGGGAGTGTGTTCTTTCTTAGCGCTGTAATTGTGTTCTTCATTTATGTAAATTCTCATTGTTTCCACTTCTCTCACCGAGCTTTTAAAGCCTTAAGAGATGTTCCAACTATAGTCACATCATCAGCATGTCCAGGCAGCTGTGTCACTTTATTTTGTTGTGATTATAAATTCGTTTTTAGCTTCTATTAATACACTGTTTATACTTGTCTTGAACAGTCGAAAGTACGATCTTTAATAGTTTTACCCATCTCCAGTAAAAATTATGGATATATAACTATTGGTGTAACCACGTTTGACCTTCAGGTACATAAGAGGTTCAAAAAGTAATAATAGTAATATATATACCTAGGCAATCTAAATACGAAGGTTCTATATCATGATTACGCGATTTAATTGACTAATGATCCGAGCTTTGAATCTTAAAATAATTTTTTTCTCCAGGATAAGTCGCATTCCTTGAGTAGAGCAACGGGCAAAGCGTGAGCCCTGTAACTATTACGCGTTTTATAATCACCAATGGACAGTTACATGGTTTAGACCTATTATGCAATCCTAGCTGAGAAATGAAAAGTGATTTCATCACGTGAAAATGCAACCAGCCAACGTCGTAAAGTGCAGCCTTGCACACACCTTCCTTCGTCCTCGACTCTTATTGTCTTTCATTTGTGCTTCTGGCCTTCAATCTTGTGAATCATTCGCCTTATATATATATATATATATATATATATATATATATATATATATATATATATATATATATATATATATATATATACATTCAAAAAGACGTAATATTTAAAAAAAAATTAAATATAATAAGAACGACATAATATTTCTATAAATATTAAAAATAAAACGAACGACATTATATATTTAAAAATATATTAAAGACGAGGCGAGATGATATTCTTCAAAAAATTAAATATAAAATGAATCATATAATATTAAAAAAAAATTAAATATTATTAGAACGACATAATATTTAAAAAAAAAATTAAAAGATGCCAATTAAGCAAAGGTTTTTTTTTTTGGTTGACTGCTGTACTCATTCTATCTTAGGTAGTCGACGAATTAATACAAAAAATGTGTTGTTAAAATAAATAAGTGTTTTAAATAAAAATATGTGTTGTTAAATTAACGTTTTTGTTTTTATTTAGTGAAGAAATTGAGATAGCGATGAACATTTAGTTACAAGAAGATTTTCTAGACAAATTCCAATTCGTAAATTACAGTGAAAGTCAAAGGAAATAATAAACTTGGTTCCCAGAAAATTTTGTAGAATAGATCAAAGGAAATATTTCGGCAGTGCTAAATTGCTAACATACATCTAACCATCCTTAGTATTTCGCAGTCATTCCTATGAAGATTTCTCCAACTAATTACTTATACTTTCACAACTATAAACATGAATAATGTGCTGTCTAAATTAACTAGTTAATGAATCTCTTTTTTTTCTCCCAACCAATGAATGAAAATATTAAATTCAGTAAATATAATCCGTTTTAATCATTAAAACTATTAAACCTGAATATTAATAAAAGTGATCATAGGCTCATTTGAAAATCTTTTTAAAAAAAAAACAGGATGTTCAAGCGTGTTCAGGCAGCATTTCGAGTCAGAATCCGTGCCGGTTCGAATCCAGCCTCTGGGAGATGAGTTTTATTTCACATCGGGTCCATGGAATAAATCTTGACCTTCATATTGGCTAGAATAGGTTAGCAGACTGTAGGATAACCGACCCTTCCTGCGCTGTGCTTCCTTCGTAAATAATAAATAATATGTGTAAAATATTTTATATATGTATATATATATATATATATATATATATATATATATATATATATATATATATATATATATATATAAACATATATATACATACGCACATATACAGCTAGTAATTGCTCTAACCACCCTCCCTCTGGTGTCACTCACATCTCAAGAGTTATTGGGGCAAATCCCCACTGAGGATTCTTTTAATAATTTAGCCCTTAATTTATACGTTCATTATTATTTAAATTTTTTTTTAAATGCTCCATAAACAACTATGTACCAGATTTAATTAAATTCCTTGGAACCGAGGTTGCTGGACACTCCCCGTTCCTATAAGTGTTAATTAGGAGCTATTTACTATTAAGATATTAGTTGGCTCAATAAGAAGTATACCCAACAATCTTACATCCAAAAATGCTTATGGGATTAAACATATCTTTTTTTGAAAAAAAAAGAGTTTTTTTTTTGTCAGCCAATAATAAATATGTGTACAAAGTTCTATAAAAATAAGGTAATTCGTGTAAAGTGGTACAAATCCCATTGTATGACAGTTGATTTAAAGATATAGTATTTTCAGATGGCCGATCAGAATTTATATCGAATTTCACCAATTTCAGATACCTCTTTGCATGAAATTTACAAATATTCGTGATATATACAACTCCGTCACTAAGTTCGTACTTTAAAATATCCTTAATAGTATCTAAAATACAAAATATCAAAATGGCGGGGTAGAAGAAAAAGGTTGAGATCTCTTGAAAGGCGCTTCAAGAACTGTACACAGAAGTGCACAACACCTTAAAAACCGGTTAATGTGTAACCGTTGTCAGTGGCCGAAATTTTGATTCCCTCTTCTACAGTATTGTTCTTTCTAGAAAAAAAACCTCGCATTCCCGAAACCCCAAAAATCGTGGTCTAGGGGCTATGAAACGGATTTAAAATACACTCCCATTATAGTGGTTGCCATTATTTGATATTAATATAAGATAATGGCAACCACTAAGATATTCACAAACAATTGTGAAACAAACTTTGTAGCATAATTGTAATAATATTCGTTACAAGATTAGTTATAACTGTATGACGGTTCCACAACGAATCTAGTTCAAAAATATTAAGAACTTATTGTGAAAGGACTGGTATAATTAGTATACAAAAGGAAGTTAATATCACTTTATATATTCTTATGAAACAAATAATTTTGGTAATAGAACTTTCACTTCCCAAACTACTTAAGTTTGA
This sequence comes from Rhaphigaster nebulosa, assembly GCA_948150685.1. NCBI lineage: Eukaryota > Metazoa > Arthropoda > Insecta > Hemiptera > Pentatomidae > Rhaphigaster > Rhaphigaster nebulosa. Next base: position 30,559,662 of record OX411312.1, on the reverse strand, counting down.
TGAAATATGGTAGGCCAGCAAGTTTTCGATATTACACCTGAATTACAGAGATAATGTTCCTCTGAATCTAAAAACATTCTCTTTTTTTTAAATGTTGTTTTTTTTCGTTCTGACTCTTTATTTCTAAGGAGTCTCTAAACTGTGAGCTGATCCCCAAAAAAGTCGTTTTCGATGTATGTTCGAAGTTCTGTAGTTTTTGGACTCGTGAAGAACTTTTCCTGGACTCTCGGCTCAAATTATTTCTCACGGTCAGGTTTAGCGTGGGAAAATTTTTATATAGAAATAAAATCCATGTTTGTGCTTTTTTTTTTTTTTTTTTTTTACAGAAACGATTTTTTTTTTAGTTCTGTTACAATATACATGCTTTAGAGTTCATAAACACATCTCACGTCATAAAGATTTTTTTTATCATACTTTACAACTTGAGTTATTGTATGCTATATGTTCAGTCTTTATAGGTTATTTAGCAGTAACTGGCAGGTTACTTGTTCAAGGTTAGTTTCTAATATTTAATGATTTTGCCATAAGACCACGGTCCAGACAATAGAAGATATCTTAATTAGACAAAAAATTGACACGTCAGGACCTATATTAACTCGAAGTTGTAATTACAATTAATATTGAAAAGTTACAGTTTTCTAGAATTTAGACGAGATTTTTTTTTGTGTCCGGGAATTTATCGAATTATTCAGTGCGGACTGTTTGGATGAGAACAATTCATAGCTATGGATGGGACAAGGGCACTAGTGTTCCTATACAGGTCACTCTTCTTCTTAAATTCTGGCCAAGGCGTCCAGATGGTGACGTTTAGCTGGCAGATGGATGACCTTTGCTTCCAAATTATGTCGCTTGCTTTAATTCTATTTGACGTAAGATACCATTGTTTTCTGATGTTGAATGCACGATTTGCTCTCCTTATCTTCAGAATTCATAGCTGTCAATCATGTGAATGTTTCTTGCTCTGTTATCAAAAAAAAGTCAGAGACTCATTTTATAAGGAATACTTCTGAAACTTGACGTACGTTACTTCGATGATAAAAAATAAATACAAACTTTTTGTGTGCTTGACAAAGTTTTAGTGAAAGGTTTTTGATGAGAACTACAGCTTTTCAGCATTTTCGAGACAAAAAACTGTTTATCATTAAATCGATAATGTAATGAACATTTTTTCAGATTATCGTATATCATATTTTTGTCACTTCATAAAGTTGATTAAAATTGTCCATTGCTTACCAAATAATTTCCTCGAAGCGCTTTAACATTCTACAATACTATAGAACACGAATGATGGATTTATTTATTTATTTTTAAGGTTTTTGGGCTTGCCAGAACACTAAACTGCCATTTTGATTGAAAATACGAAAAAGTTAAATTATTATAAAGCTACAAAAATTTAATGTAAAAATTAACTTATGTTTGTTGATGAAGAAATATTAATAATTTGTAAACTGTGGAAGCTTTATGATTGTTAAACGTAGATAATATTTTGTATAGAAGGATTTCAAAACCTTTCTTTACTGTTCGCTCTGCAATGATGCGTTTAAATGATTCGTTGTTTCTACTTAATCAAGATTAACTTTTACAAATATGATAAATCGTTCGCAGCATAGAAACTTATAGGAAATAAAAGCCGAATTACATTGATAAGATTATCAATGCATTGAATTTACCACAGTTTCTTAGTGTAAAGTACAGAAACTTCATTAAGCCTTAAGAGACTCTCTGAGCAATCACTCCCGTTAGAAAGTGGAAAGCGAGATCACTTGATCAACCAGAGCTACCGCAGATGAGGTACGTCTTGTACCGGAATTTTCCACAGTTTTCCAAAGTATCTTTTCATCATCTTGATGTTGTAATCAAACATGATGATCATAGTTCGCGATCATCTGCTGTTTACAGCAAGTCATATGAAGATGGGAAAGGTTGCATCATAGTCTAACGATCTGGAAGAACTTTTATTTTCATGAAAGTAACTCGACTTCGCTCAAAAGTATGACAAAACTGTGCAATGAAATATTTTGGAAAATTCCTTCGTTCCGTACTTTTTTACTTTTACTTTTTTACTTCCGTACTTTTTTTTTGTGCGGTCAAGAAAAAACAAATGCAGATCAAATAGGAGGAGGGCGAATGGGACAACCGCTCATGGCCTCGCGCCAGAGAAAAATTAAATAAATAACTAATATATTATAGACAAATTTATAATTTTAGAGGCTCCGGTCTGCCCCTTTCTCTTGGGAGGTATTCCATATCACCCAAACCTCCGGCAGCACTAACGGCCCTAACCAAGGGTGGACCCGTAATATCGTTTTGCCCAAGGCCCCGCAAGGTCTCTGAGAAAGATGACGTAAAGATAAGCGTAAATTTATTTTTTAAGTCTACCGACGTTTCAGCCAAAGTTTTAGGCCTTCATCATGACTACGAGTCCAGAAATCCACAACTGAATCAATTGAAGTGAACCATGAACTTGATCTGGAATTATTGAGTGGTCGCCCTTTTGAAGGCCTAAATCTTAGGTCGAAACGTCGCCTGCATCCCCAACCAGCTCATCCCTGAATTACATCTTCGGTCTATGGTATCTCCACCATTTTTAATAAACATAGAGTTCTTTTTGCTCACAAATTTGTTATGGACGAAAAGGGAAAACGTATTGACGTACATTCACAATATGTAATTGTTATATTAACAAAGTTGTTTTGGTTTACTTTGCACTTTTAGCAATCAATAGGGATAAACCCACGGACTTTTTTCATACTGTATTAATTTTTCAAATATACTGAAGCAAATATCGCATTGTATTCAAAAGAGCACTAGATATTCTTTCGTTGCTGGCTAATATTATTTCGATAATTTGAATATTTCTGAAACTCTAGAATACATCTGAATGAAGCATTTAAAAAAAAAATGTAAACACTCATTACACAAACATTAACATTCCGGTGAAATTCGTTTCAAGTAGGTTTTGATTTAGTCATCTACTAACAAAAGATTTTGACTGCCTATAACTCCACGATGGTATATTTTTTCTAAAAGATCTTTGTCTTCTCTACAACTCTAAATCTGAAGTAGAAAATAATAACGGCCAAAAACGTTAATTTAAATTATTGCTGCTTATCAAACAGTTCAAGATGTCAGACATATTTACATATTTAGGCTCGTCTGATATTGAATGACGCGGTTGAGAGAGAAACACTGGATTCTCCCGGAGTCCTGCTTTTCCCTCCAAAAATGGGGAGACAGGCCTGTTTCGGAGTTCATCAGGCTGGAAATTTTGCATAAGTATGCCTGTATTTAACATGTTTATTTTATTTTTTTTTAATATTTATTTATTTAGCAATATTTAAGTTATTAATATTTTCCGCAAATATTGTGTAAATGAACTCTTTTATCACTATTACTATTGTCCTTAATCGAGACGTGTTTTTATTTCATTATAAAAACAATTTATTTTTACAAATACAATTTAAAATTAATTTTATCTAAAAAAATTTCAACTGGAATGATAGCGGCTTCTCCAACAATTCAAGTTTTCAGAAATATTTATTTTAAGTATTAATATATGCTTTCATTTTTTCAAAATCTTCGAAACTGAAGCTTAGTTAGACACTAAATACACACACATCCCTAGTTAAACCAATCTAGATACCAGTCTCACAGATATACGGCTCCGGAAAAAAAAATATATAAAAAATCTTTTTAATCTAAAATGTTCAGACTAATAACAAAAGTTCCTACGTTTGTAAATAACAAAACTCTGCATAACGAATTACACTAACAATTGACTCTTTACTTACGATTTCACTATTAACTACACGGAAACATCAACAGACTAATAAAACTTATGACTACATTTGGCGTGCCCAGCAATGCGCATGGCCGACTAAAAAGGAGGTGGATGAGAGATCTGCAAATTTCCTGCCCTCCCCCATGGCTGACATGCCATAATCAACCGAACGTCAAATTCGCTGATTGTCATTATTCTTATGTGATGGATGCGAATCAATATTTAAATTTTGCAAAAATACATATGTGCTTAAAAAATAAAAACAAAATTCGTCTACTTAAATTCGGTTTACAAATTTAAGCTTGGGCGTGTCTTAATACTGAGAAAGTTGACTGTCCTTGACATCCTTGGAACAGCTAAAACACATCAGCTTACACTAGTCCCAAGATTGGAATTATATCCAATACAAGCTGGGGTTGAATTTAAAATTCAATCTTATGCAATTAAAAAAGCTATTATATTGGAATTTAAATACTAATTTTATAAGAAAGCCTTGATGCTAAAATGGTTCCGCTTTGAAAGCTGTAAGGTAACAAGTTCTATGGAGGTCATTTATACCTCTTTGTTCCACAATACTATCAATCGCGAAGAAGAAATTTAAACTTAATATATATCTAGTACTTTATACCTTAGCTTTTCCAGAACTCCAAAAATCTGCTCCTTAAGTCCGAACTATCTTCAGCAACGAGTTGTGTTATATTATTTTGCTTTGTTAGTCCAGCGGGGATTGATTAGAAATTGTAAAGTAAATTTATCAGTAGTCTGTGACGCTATTTAAGTTGTATTCGTTTGAGTCCGGTACGTATATTCAAATTCTATACGTCTAGGTTCATTATAAGATATTTTACAACGTTGTTGGTACGTTAAGAAATTTCGTTTTAGCATTACAGTTTACGGTAGAATTACGTTCATCCATTTGGGGTTTTTGGACAGAAAAATTTTAAGACGCATTTGGTCTCATTTTTAAACATTCATAGCTCCGCTTCTATAAAGCAATAATATCATTTAACAGGAAAAAAAAATTGGGATTGTAAAAAGAATTTTTGTATTTAGACTTACGGTGGAAGTACAATAAGCGAGGGAAGTTGACCATTTTTGACTGTAGAATTGATGACGTCACCACTCACAACAGTATAATTTACAACTTAAGGAAGAGTTTGGTCGGGAGGGTGCGATCAAATACTAACACACTTAGTAAATACAAGAGAAATAAGAAGTAAAAATGCAAAGAAGGGGAAGGTTATAATCAAGAACATGATCAACTAACACCGAAAACAAATTAAATACAACAAGATAATTAGTTAGATATATTAGACTTGTCTACAATGCTTAGCATTTCGGAGAAAAGATAATTCAAATTTCTATCAGTCTTATCGTTATCAGCAATATCTAACTAGGTAGTTATTCAATCGACTGAATAGTTGTTTACCGATATTTTAGAATCTTTTGGCATTGCGATTGGAATTTTCCAGTTATATCCTAATAAATTATAAATTATTTTCACCTTTTCTCACCGAAATTGAAAGCCGAAACAGATCTGGAGAATTACAAGAGATCTGAAGAAAGCATGAGGACAAGCTTTCTTCCTTGACACTCAGATGATAAAATTCACTACTGATTAAGTAAAAAGAAAGGGCTTAAGGCCTTAGTCGTATCTTGAAGAAATGTTTCGAAAGATGGAAAATTATACCAAATCCAAAAATAACCAATCACATCACTCTTGCGTTGCAAAGAAAAACAATCGGACAGAGGCTGTGTGACACACCCGCGGAGTTTTAAAAGAACAGGATTACTAATAGTACAAGTAATGAGAATTGCAAAGAAGAATATATAGTAGCAATCCCGTGAATGAAGATCTAGTCATATGTTGTAAATTATATTGGTGTGTTTGGTTGACCATAGATATACTTCTGGAAGAGTTTGGTCGGGAGGGGGTGCGGCCAAAGACTAACATTAATAAGTAAGACTTATTTATTTTGTGCCAACGTTTCGGTCTAAGTTTTAGGCCATCATCGGGGCTAAAAGAAAATAACATTGAAAATGACAGAGGCAGTATCAGTAACAGTAAAAAATGATAAAAACAGAAATTACAAGCAAGATAAAAATATATGAAGTATAAAAAGAAAAAAATGACACTATATATTGTAAAAGATAAAAAAGTAAAGTTAAGTGAAAAGAGTGATTATGAATTACATGAAACAATGAAGTACAAAATACGTGAACAATTATTTCAATTCATAGTGTTCATATATTTTATCATACATATCTTCAGATCTCTTGTAATTCTTCAAAACTGTTTCGGCTTTCAATTTCGGTGAGAAAACGGGAAAATAATTTTTAATTTATTAGGATATAAATGGAAGATTCCATTCAACAGATTCTAAAATATCGTTAAACAACTGAAATTATGCAGTCGACTAAATAACTATATAGTTGGATATTGATGTTAATGATCTATTGTTTGCGTGTTCGTTGATCATATGTTCTTGATTATAACCTTCCTCTTCTGTGTATTTTTACTTCTTATTTTTTTTGTATTTATTATTTTTCTTTTACATTATTATTTGATTTATTTTTATGGCCTTTTAGTACATTTTTTTGTTTATTATTTGATTTTTTCCGTATGTTCTATTCTCTGATCAGCTGGTTTTAATATAACCTTTTCCAGCTGTTGTAATGTTACCTCCCTTTTCTTCAGTATTCTTGTAGATGTCTTTCAGTTAAGTACTGTCTCTTACTGATGTGTCTTTTTAGACTGTTGATGTGAGATGCACTGCATTTTGTCTACATATATTTAATCTTCTTTCTGTCTGTCCTGAGGATGCCTAAATTTGCGAACCGTCGACTGTTTAGTTGTTTCCGGTATTTTGGAGACTTTTGTCTTTGTGTTTGGATTCTTCCATTTATATCCTTACATCTATTTTATTTCATTTTTGGAGATTTTGCTCTTCTATATTAATTTTTAAATTTATTTTATGCTATAAAGGATGTTTTATCGAAACATCCTATTTTAAAATTAAGTTTCTTTATTTTTCTTATAAAATCATTACAACGTTTCGGGCGCCTTGCCCATCCGCAAGTTGTTTATGTTGATGTATTAGTCTTATATAAATCCTCATTCATCGTCATTAATTATTTCCTTCCTCATTGCATTTTTGTTTTGGAAAAAATGGAGGAAAGAAAATATGGAAATCAGAAATATACGACAAATAAATAAAAACTTATTAGGCACAGGAATTAATTAATAACGATGAATGACGATTTATATATAACTAATACACATAAATAAAAATAAACAACTTGAAGATGGGCAAGGCAACCGAAACGTTGTAATGATTTTATAAGAAGAATTAAAAAGTAAATAGAAGGTAAGTACGGTTTTATTTTCCATAGTAGATCGTTGTGTCAGATATCAAATCAATTCCTTTTTCTATGCGAAGTATAACCCCATTTTATTCTTTCTTCTCAAAATATTCTTTTTTCTCAAAAGCAACAGAGATTCAGTCCATCACATACATACATACATTTTTTGGTTCTGATGCTGCCTCACCAGGCGGAATGTAGACTGGTTAGTAATTCACTGCTATTTGAGAGACTCATATTCTTCAATGCTATTATTACGCAGAATCGAAAAATCGGAACGCAGAAATAAAAATCAGTCTGATGCTTACATATTGAAGTTACTCAAAATTACCAATTTGCTCTTGTCAGTCGGACTGATTCGCCCAAACTTGCGGATGTACTTTGTCAAAGGTCAGTCGTCCATAAAATTTGGTCTGCCACACCTTGCGGATAACTGACCGTTTGTCCAATACGGATTTGTTTTTGAGTCGGCGTCCTTCGAAACTGTTCCTATTTCCATCGATTTTTCAAGGATGTCTTCTCTTACTTAGAATCAGAGAACGATTGTCGGAAAGTTAGCAAGAGCGTATCGATATTATAAATGTATTCGTATATTCAGTTCCCATTGAATTTTTTATTTATTTAGAATTGTTTTAATTCAAGGTAAGAGACAGTTGAAAGAATACATTTTACAATATAATATATAATTCATATTTTTTTGTGCTGTTTAAAATAGTATTATATATATATATATATATATATATATATATATATATATACTCTTATATGAAGCTGAAGAGTTAGAGTATTTGAAAGCGATAATTTCAGGAACTACTAATCCAATTTGAAAAAATATTTTTGCGTTACATAAACTGTGCATTGAGTAAGGCTTGATAACATCACGATACGACCCCAATGAACGGAGCAATTACTGTAAATGAATTGCTAAGAGAAAGATATAATACAAAGGTATTACTTGCGTACGTTTCGTTGTCATGACAACTTCGTACTTGTGGAACCTAGCTGACTAAATCAAATTTTAATTTTGGTGTGGATATAGTTTACCGTAGATGTAATTTAAGGATAAGTTGGTATAATATATCTGCCTATTTTTATTTACTTATTTTTATGTTTCATTCCACTAAATTTAATGGTTTTTATCCTGTTTTATTTTTTATCAAGCCCTAATGAAGGTTTACAACTTAGGCCGAAACGTTGGCATCCAATAAAAAAATAGGTTCCACTTATTAGTGCGTTTTTCTTCATTGACCACACCACCGACCAATTTATCCTCAAATTAAACTGTTTAATAAATGTGAAATTATTATGTAGAAACGTTATTTTGTTAATAAAATGGTAGGATAAGGAGGAAAACGTGAATCTGATTTAAGGGTAACTTTATTCCCGTTTATAAAAAACAATTGTCGTTTTTACTCTGTTCCTTGAAAATATCTACGACAAATAACACTGAACAACATATTATAGGATATTATTTAAAAGTTGATTTTGTATGAATTCGGTCGATCCAAATATAACGCGAGTAAAACCGCGGGGCACAGAAAGTATTTTTTTTTTTTTAAGTATCATCTTTAAAAATAAGTGGACTCCATTGGAAAAATTAGTACGTCTTGCTTACGTGAAGTGTCAAAGAGATAATTTTGACTTATGTGTTAGGTAGTTGTGAAATTCAAATTATTTAGGCCGTAGTCTTTATATAATTATGGAATTTCTGATCGGTGTGAACCGAAAGGAAATCCCAGACCGTCAGTCGAGCTCGAAGCCAGTGAATGTATCGGGCTTTCTCCTCCCAGTAGAAAGTGAATAGGGATCTTCAATGTTCTCTCGGATATTTAGAGCTGAACACATTATCGATTGTCTGGACTCGATAGTTACCAATAGTATAAGGTAGGAAAATACTTTTTCTGTCGTGGCTGAAATTCTAAAATACAATCGGATGGCCTTTATATTAACTAAGTATCGGCCGTTCGAAGCAATAATTGCTATCAGCTTGTTCCGTGTACTGTCACAAGCGTGATATTTCTTAAGCATCAGATAAGTAAGGAAAAATGAATGAAGAAAAGCAAAGTCCAATACTAAATAGTACTTCAAAATTATATGGAAAGATAATCTTATCTAACTTAAAAGTTAAACCTGTTTTTCCTAATTAAACACTTATTTTCATGATTTATCATACTATTATATAAAAGGACGGTCCGTTTTTTGTTTGTAAGATACCAAATTTTAACTATATCATCTTCATGGTTTCTAGATGGTTTTGTAAAAATAAAATTTACCATTATGATATTGAAGCCGAAGAACTACTTATATATTTCATTTGGGCGAAATCGCTAAATTATACATTTTTCACTAATTATACGGATGCTCATTTTGAATGATAATAATTTTCTAAAAAAAAAAAAAGAAAAGAAATCATTGAAGTTGGACCATTATTATCAAAGATACAGCGCGCATTCAACATTGCAGACATGTTTTTATTTTCCTATCGCTGCAGGTCGGAGGAACTGCAGAACACAAGCGCGCTGCAAAGGTAAGACAAATATTGTAATCGGATTAAATTTTCGATGTGCATTTTCAATAGTTCTTCGCTTTGCAGAAAATATTGAGTGAAAAAAAAGTATTTTTGGCCATTGGTCTGTCTCACGACTATCTTTTGAACAGATGAACTAATTCCATTTTGAGCTTCAATTAATTTGATTTTTTAATATATACAATAATTTTTATCAAACTTTTAATTGTGTTCATTTAATCTATATATACATACTCAAATCCGCGAAGCATAAATATAAGCGTAATAAGCGAAGCATTGCAGGGTCAGCTAGTATTTAAATTTATACATAAATATACCGAAATGTTGACGTTTTATAGAATATTTGTATGGTTGGTAATTTTCTGTTGGATCTCAGTACGTTTAGTAACTTTTAACTTGAATTAATCTTAGAATTTGCCCCTCACAAACCTGAGAAATATAGTTTGGTATTGCTGTTCTGAACTTGGTTCACATTGCGAAATTTGGACGATAATTATTTATTCTTTTAAAATATTTACGCATCTAGAAAATTTATTTTCGATGTTTTGTTTTCTTCGAACTACTTGATAATGAACCTTAACTTGAAATTTGTATTATCGGGGAAGCAGATCTCTGGGCAACTTTCTTTTTAACATTTTTTTGTCGACCGGTAACATAGAGGAGAGCATTGATTGAACAAGTGGATTTGAGTGATTGTAAGTTGAAGAGCGAAATGTAATGTATTTGTATTACTGTTGGAATGTCCATGTAGTTGCGCATGGGGTGATTTGAAATAAAATATGGTATTTTAACGCGAAGAATTTTGGACTGTGTTGTTTAATTTGTTTTTGTGGACGTCATTTGTAGAATCCCGAAGTTCTTCCCCGCATATCCATAGTGGTATAGTGGTATTGTGGTCTTAGCATAGTGGTAGAGGTTAGTCGCTTGTTTCGTAAATTAAGTGAATATCTGTTGTCCACAGGATGTGACAGCAGTTAGTTCTTGTAGTTTTTATCTATGTTGCACGTGATTCCTTTATCCATGTATAGCTCGAGATACATTACATAGTTTTTCGAAGGTAATGAGTTGTTATCGATTGTTACAGTTATAACTCTTAATAAATAAATGAAGCTTTTCGTAGGAAGAAACTGACATGGCTCGATTTGGTGGTATTGATTATAATTTTCCATTTGTGGAACCTAATTTCAATTAAATAAATATTTTATTTTAGGATTTCTGTGGGAAGAATGAATTGCTGTATCTTCATTTAAGCTATAGGTACTGGCTCTAGGACAATTATTGATGTTCATTTTTTGTTATTATTCGTTTGAACTTTTTCACTAATGCCCGAAGCCATTTTTTTTTCTCTCGACCAAGCAGTGGGCATCTTACCTTTCATTACAAAACGTATTAATTATACTGACAAAAAAAATACTACAGATAAATGGCATAATGATTTAAATGTAATGGCGTTTCGAAATTAAAAAAATTAAATTGTCTTCTAATTCTGAAATGCTCTTAGTATTTCAGCGAATCAATTGAGAGACATTAGATTAGAATAAAGTTATATTTATTCTGTTTACAAACAATTCTTATGTGATGTTTTGGGAAACGCTATTGAGAAAATCGATGTAGCAATATTCGTTAAATATTTGTCACTGATAAAGATTTCGAGTCGAGATTATAGGAATTTCAAATTGTAGAACAACACCAAAATCCCTACTTACATTATGTGCGTTTTGGTGGAATGGGTAGACTTTAGGCTGGGATATCTTGATGTGACTCTTACAGCCACTATAAAGTGGGTATCTGAACGTATTGGGGAGATGGAAAACCTGATGGCTGCTGATCAATTCTCTGTATAACCACTGTTCATGAATTTATACTAGGACTGTATAAAAGTAAAAACTACTATTGTGTCATTACGAAATCAAGGAAGCACTATCTCAAAAGAATATCGTTCTGTAATCCTCAACCACCGGCTTTGCGGTTGCTGGCAGCTGCAACCATTTCCCAACTTCCTCTGGCTGTCCCATTAAAATTTGATTATAATCCAACATTCTAAAATAAATATTACATTTTGTTTCGAAATAATGTATTGAAATATGAAAAATTTCTATTTAGATTATTGCGTCATCATAAACTTACATCCTGCACTACGGTCCTTTGATAATATTCCGCTTGTCTCTGTTGAACAGATCCTGCATTTTGGAGAAGTCCTTGTAGTTGCACATTTGGTCTGAAATAGATGTCCATCCTTCTATTCTAAACCCTAATCCACTATTTTCTATCCTTGCTTGTCAATCGATCATTGCTTGTTAATCGATTCTCGGTAATACTTCGAGGGACGGTTTGGCAGTGGCAGTATCAGTCCATGTGCTTTGCGTAGTTATTCTTAAACACCAAGAAGTCCTTTATATATCTTGTTTTATTTGTGATAGAAAAATTCTCCTATGATCAGAGAATAAATGATCAAATTAACGTATAATTACACGTTTAGCTATTAACGTTCACAAGTGGCTATCGAGTGGTGTCATTGAAGTTTATATGTAGATGATACCTTAGGAGCTGCAATACCAAACTGCATTCCCAGATTTTGTTATCATTTGGTTTTTGGATTTCATACAATGCGTATTTACATCGATGGATCGGAAGCTTCTAATAAATTTAAAAACAATTATTACACTTTATTATTATTATTTTACTAATTATAAATATCCTACTATCCTTAGAAAGACCTATTGTGATCGCACGTACTTCTTCTTTGCCTTCCTCTTGTGCCATTCCTAGCGTCGAGGAGCCTCGATAGATTGCAGCCATTCCTCTCGGTCCGTAGATAGTTGCTTCATCTGCTGGAGGGTTTTGCCTCTTTTCCATCCAATCCTCTGGATATTCTTCACGTATTTCGTATGACTTAAATAGAATATTTCATAAGGTGAATTTCGTATCAAATCTAGGACATATTGTGAATTTTTTCTATTTAATTAAAGCATTCAAGGATTAAGATTTGACTCTTTTTGAATTAATAATTATTACAACATAATGAAATTATATTTTCAATAATTAATTTCCAATATCTCGCAACCTATGATTAAATATTCTCGAAATCAATTTTTCGGGACCCTAACTTCTATTACCATTTCCCCTCTACCTAGAATAAAAATTAATTGACCGAATTTTTAATTTTAGTAATAGATAGTTATTGTTATATATATAATAATCCGATCATATGTATGTTTTGAAGTTATTCCCCCTGTTATCCTGAGATTCCAGAGAAAGTCCAGGCTTCTTATGGTCCTCATTAAATCCTAGTGATTCGTTCAAGTAATGTCTTCAATTTTAATATTGCCTGATTGAAGCACTGCAGCTTCTAAAGACAAGGCTTCACATACGCAAAAATTATGTTCAGCTTTTTTTTCATTCTCTAAAAAATAGACGGTAGGCAGATGGAATTATCTGCTATGTCCCTTGTCAATTTTAGATAAAATAAGTGCTGAACAAAAACTCTACTCAAAATCACCTTCTGAGAAGTCGAATTCTCGATTTTCAAAGCATGTAGATATATTAAATAAAGTTCACAAGAGGAAAAAGTGATAGTAGTTTGGAGGGTGAGCATGTTTTTGTTATGGAGGCTGTGGCTGCAAAGAGAAAATGTTATGTCTGATATTACCCAAGGTTATGACATAAGAACTATTCCTAAAAGAATTTACATGTTATTGTGATATTATATTTATTATTAATATAGTAACTCAATGATTAATGATATTCGTTCTATATAACGCTATGATTAGTATTATTTTTGAATTAACTATTCGAAAAATATAAAGATAAGCACCTATGAGTAATGATGATACTGACTCGACTTGATTAGACACCTATATTTTTATTTTTTTTTTAAACATTAATTCGTCATAAAATATTATTGTTTAAACAAATAATTTAAATAATAATAATTCAATTTAACAAATAATTCTTTTCCATCTTAATGAAAATAAAATCTAGGCATCCTATTGAACTAATACAAATTTGTTTGAAGTTGTCACAAAACAAATATTTTCCGTTTCAGTAAGTGAAATTATTATATATATATATATATATATATATATATATATATATATATATATATATATATATATATATATATATATAATTTCTCGTTAAACTAATATTTCTTAAAATTGAATAATTTATAAAAAAGTAAAGAAAGCAAACACTTATGATGTGGCCCTTAAACTTCAGTAATTCATTAGCATACCAATGGCTTGTCTACACGCCAATGAGAGTGTAAAAATCAACTAAAAATTTTACCTTTTTCGAGTTTTCAATTAATTTGCACTTTTTTGGATCCCTTGAATCGCAAAAAGTGATTAGAATAACGTTTTTATATTTATATTTATATTTGCTCTTTTATATTTATAAAATCTTATTTTTTAAAAATAGTCTGAATGTTTATAAACCGAACTTAAATTTTTAAAATTTTGTTTTGATATGTAGATGAACTTTATCATTTTTTTTGTGTGTGTTATCCTTAAAACATTATATAAAATGAAAATAAAAATAAAAACACGGACATTTATAATTTTTTGGCGAGAATCGTTCGAATTACTTCTTTTCCCGATATATCAAATAAAATAATTTCTCGACAGATTAATCGATTAATATCGGAGACATTTTTTATTTGATATGAAATATGATACGTACCATTCCTGTTTAACGTCAATTTAAAAATTAGAGAAAATATTTAATTATATATAATGTTCAATAATTATGACTGGTATCATTCATTTGTTCAATAGCCATCATAGAGTCCAACTTGAGCTGAAAGGATGGGTCATCCTAAAAATTACCAAAGTGTTATAGCCAGAGCACGAAGGTCGAGATTTCGTGGGTCCGCCAGTGAATAAAATTCAATCCCCATAGGTCGCAATCGAACTGCCACCACTTGTGTATCAATACGCTAATCCACCGCTACCTTTATTTATTTATTTATTTTTTTCAAGGTATCCAAATGATCCTATAAGTCATTTTTATTACATCCAAGTTTGATCATTTTAATTTTTTTTTTTTTCAAAAATAAAATTCTTATTACAAGAACCAAGTACATGCTATACAGACCGATATTTTATAATTTATTTATACACAGAATTAGGTATCGAACGTTTTAAATTGAATATACATTATAAATTTATAAACTGCCCCAGTATTTAATATGAAATTACTATTATATGAGAGATTGGAAACCGTTCCTCACCTCCTTTATATTCACCTACAATTAGTAGCAATTAGTAGTAAACCATGTCGCTAACGTTTTTAGAAATTGGAAGGTCTAATTAATAGAGGAAATAAGTATTTCCTTTATATTTCCTCCTTCCACCGATTGGAGTCAGAACTGAGTTGTTAAAGGTGAAAAGTGACGATACACGCCTTCCTTATAGTGGGCAAAGGTGATTTGAATTCAGTTTTCTCAGGCCTAAAAAAATGTTACTTATCACCTTCATCCCCTTGATCATTCAATTAAAGTGTAAATTGAATATGTTAAATCAATTAATACTCATTGTCAAGAGTACATAAAAATCAAGCCGAGGTTGTATCTCGTAATTTAAAAATTGTTTATTATGCAATAGTAAATAAGGAGATAACAAATAATTTATTTGTAAAGTTTCGAATGGACGGTGAAAACTTAGGCCTTCTCTAAGTGAAATACTAAGTCTTAATTTTTTTTTCTTATATGAGACTGGAGCCTGTATCCCGTTGAAGATTGAACTCAAGGACAACTTCTTCTCATTTTTTTTTAATTTATTGTCGCAACAGATTCTTGAAGACGCTGATACGTCTTTTCGAAAGTTGGTCTGAAGTGCTTTCCGTATGGGTAGTGAAATCACATCTGCGTGTTACTTTTCACAACGCTACAAGCTCATGGTGTCAAGATTTAAAATTAAAATAAATATCGTGATATAGAAGATCTCTTTGTTAAATTAAATATTCGACAACATTAAGTTTCAATAAATCAGGCTAGTACAAAAAATATATATACAAAGATGCATATACTGCAAGCCTTTCCGGGTTCCCAGGATGGTCTCAATGGAGAAATCGAATGGAGAGTAGCAGCTATTGTTTGGAAATGCCGGGTAACAATGATGTAGTTCCATCCTTTTTTAAAATTTAAAATGAAATAAAAAATGCATCTGTTCAAAAACATGTCTATGTAACAAGAAAACATACCAATACATTTTTACTTATTGGTAAAAGATTTCATCAAATGAATAAAATGATATTCTTCAATGCTACTCGAATTATGGTCAAGGTTATATCAAACTAGTCAAGTCCTCCCCTCTTTGTTCACAAGACTGTGAAGGAAGTGCAATCTCATGAAAGTACTTGATGAATTTGGAATTGAATAAGCATTCTAGTGACATTTGGGAAGATTGCTAATGTATCAGAGGATTATAAATACGCTTTATGGTAATATAATCCTGGAGGTTTAAGTTTGAATATTCTTATAACCGCTCAATTGTCCACCCTAATCGACAATCGATTCATAATCGAGCGCAAAGTTATGCTCGGCATCCACACCGTTGTCCCGTTAGGCCATTGTGCGAGTTCGACTCCCGTAGTGACATAACTGTTGAGTGAAAGTGGCATGACTTACCTATGAGGGCCACTTGGAACAGCACTGCGATGGGGAGCATGGTACATCACCGACTGGCCGTACGGGATCCGCCCCACCTTCGTCCCCCCCCTCTCTACAGTTCCTGGGGGGGCAGTTCATTGCCTCGGGGTCCTGAGGGGTGAGCCAATCAGCTGTGAACGACTGCATCATAAAAGCTATGCATGTCCTTGGGTAGAAGGTGATGAAGTTTAATGGATGATCGCTTATGGCCCGGTACGATTAGGGAGAAATAGGGTCTTTCTCCAACTGTACTAAATTATTCAGTAACAAATAATAATAATAAAAGACTTGGTGAAACCGAAGTTTTAATGCAAATACCACTTATCGCTGTCTACACACCTTCTTCCACCTACCGTCGTCAAAACCTAAACTCGCCAAAATGTCGATATATTTATTGTTATAGTTTCCGCGTCTTGCTCTAACTGAACTAAAGCATCAGCATACCCAAGCACGAATATTCTACCACCTAGAAACTATAATTTTTGGATTTTGGTGCCAGATTTAGATTCAGTAACTGATGGATGGCTGCAGGAAATCGATAATTTCTAGGGATCATTATGAGGCAAGGGATCCATTTCATTTAAGTGAGGAAATTATATGTAAAAATGTGGCTAAATAGTTAATTACTTGCATCAGAAGTTTTTTTAAAAGTCTTTTTTTTTTTTAATTCTACGTATCTTGAAACATAACTAACTCTGTAGCGCTGTGCTCCTTGGCCTTCTCAATGAGGCTTCGCCTTCTCAATGAGCCTTCGCCAGATCACTCTTATCTTGTGCGGTCGCTCGCCATTTACGGGCGTTCAGTACTCAGGCATCCCGGATGACAGTATTCTCCCATCTAAGCCTAGGTCTCTCTCTTCCTCTTGTTCGGTAGAGCCTTCCATTCAGCAACTTTGGACATGCCTAGCTCGTTGTCCGCGATCTTCCAAGCTAGATGTGCTTCATCACATCAATATCCCCATACAAATCATAGATATCCTTGTTCTTTCTTCGGGTAAGTTCTCGCATACCTTAACTGATCTTCCGTCCATAGTCTTCTGTTCCTTGCTTGTGAGGGTCCTGGAAGTAGGGTTCCGATCCGTAAGCAGGGGAGACATTTCGGACGACGGAAGATGGTCAACTGTCTCAAATATTTGCTGAGACCGAGGTAACTCCTGTTTCCCTTTAAGATTCGCTGGCTGCTTTCGAGAGATATCCTATTCCCACAACATTCGTCAGATTCTAGATACGTGAAATGATCTACATTCTGAAATGTCAATGGACTTATTACTGCCGGTTCTCCAACTACTATTTCTGTTACACCTTCTGCATGCATACTCTTGGATTTCTTCTGATTGACACTCATCCCCATAGCTTCTACTCCTCCGGCAAAGTTTAAAAATGAATTCTTGAGGAACTCGAAGGGCCGTGCAACTAGCCCTAGGTCATTTATAAAATCTAGTATTTATACCAGCCTGTGAAAAATCTCATTGGTCTGTATTCCCGAATCAAGTATGTTCTTTTCTAGAACTAAGTTATACAGTAGGCAGATAAGGCCAATGGGCTGAGGTGATGCCCCTGCCTAACTCTTCTTGTGGAACCAAACTCAGGAGACAAGTCTGACTGTCACACAGGGCTGTCCGTAATTTAGACCACAGTGGGCACTCCGAAAGTCAATAAACAGATGATGGATGGGTCGTCTGTACTCTTGAGACTTCTCCAGTATCATATGGAGGCTGAATACCAGTGGTTATGTGGACCTTCCTCCTCTGAAATTCGCCTGATATTGATTTTTCTCTTAGCAATTGGATGGAGCTTTTGATGAATAAGGCTCAAATGGACTTTCTGGACAGACTGAAGAAGTGAGATCTCGGGGTGATTAGAGGAGTCCAGAGTGTTTCTCTTCTTGTGCAATGGATAAATGATACTTTTCTTCCACTGATCGGGCATCCTCTTTTCAACCCAAATGGCGTTGTAGAGGATTCTCTGAATATCGCCACCCTCGTTCCTTAGGAACTCAGCCGAAATCCCATCTTAACCTGGAAATTTATTGTATATATTTATTTAAGCTGTTAATACCATCAACGATGTCCGTTGGTGGGTCTGGAGTGTCAAAACCATATTCAGTACTTGGAAATACAAACTCGTGTGTTTTCTGTGTAATCATTTAAGAGGAAATCGAAGTGCCGAGACCGTCTGGCCAGGATCTCCTCCTGTGAGATCATCTTTCCTACACAATCTAACAGTTGGCTTGAAGGATTTTCTGCTCTCTTTTACTTTCTGATAGAATACCCCCCTGGTTTCATGCTATCTCCCGTGATTCTCCATTTCCTCTAGCCGCTTCCTTTCCCAACCCCTCTTTTTCCTATGAAGCAGTTGCTTCCCTTCCCTTCTTTTGTTTCTGTACTCCTCTAAGCCCCGCCTTGTGCGATGCTTTTGTGTGGTGACCGCACACTCTGCGCCAAACCAAGGAGAGCGAACTGCTCGTTCTTCCAGTCCTACAGTTTCCTTCGCAGCCTTCTTGACAACTGTACAAAAGATATCCCACTGCTCGTTTGTAACATCCCGAAGGAGGATCCCCCTATTACTATCAGGTATCTTCATTCCCAGACCCTACCTTGTTCGCTTCCAAAATTAATTCCTTGATCCGCTCCTGCTCGTTTCCAATCTTCGCATTTAAGTTCCCCATGATTACCTTTATATCTCTCTTCGAACAGCTATAGAGGCCTTTTATAACTGATCGTTTAACGTTTCCTTCTTATTATCAGGTGACACTTTGAGTGAGCTGAGGAAGGTTTAATTATAGACTTTTCCGTTCGCAGATCCGTGGGCTTACTGGTTCAAAATCTATTATCAAATTTCTGGCTCGTTCCCTCACCACGAAACCCTTTTCGGACACATGTTGAAGTTAGTGCCAGCTATAGTGGACAGTATGGAACCACTTCTCCAGAAGACCATTCCCTTCCACCTTCTTGCAGAGCGACCCCGGTCTATATAAATATAAAGTACTCAATTGTCCAATAGTGAAGTCCTTGTCTCGTTTCCAAAAATTCAGTCCGGCTAATTCTTGTTGAGATTTTATAAATAAAACTTGAAACAAATTTTGAGGAGGTACGAGATAAAATTTTATTTTCTTGGTCGATAACTGAAAATAATAAATGGAGGATGCCAGATAAAACTAATTAACCCTAGCTATCTTGCTGGATTTTATTGGAAGAGCAAGGTAGAGAATAAATACTAAGCCCATATTTATTTAAATATGTAGCGAGACAATTCGATTTAAAAAGGAGTTAAGTTAGTATTTAATTAAATTATATCAAATTTTTTTTCTCCCAAAAAACCGATGATAAAATTGAGAAGAGGTTATAATAAATACATCTTTATCAAAGAGAATCGATTTCGTATATCGAGTTTTGGTGTATTAAGGTTCGGATGAGATATTCTCAGTAATTACTGGTAGTAATATTATATTGTATTATTTCATCACAATTCACTATCAATACATTTATGCGTTATTCGCATTGTTATCGATTAAAGAATGAAAAAATAACATCTGGTTCTTTACCGTTTATGTGTTGTTTGTATTTTAGGGTTAAGATATACAACAAATACTGAAGACTTCAGGATTCTCAGTGCTTTGAGTTGAAAATAATAAAAAAAGGGTAAGATCTTCCTTTAATCTAAACAAGTTTTTAAAGAGTTTTATATATTTTGAATTTATCGTTTGATTGTAGTTTTTTAGAGATTTTTTTTTATCTCTCTGAGAAAGACAGAAACACCCAGAACTTTTTTAATAATAGTGTTAATTCGTGAAATAATTTACAACTTGTGATACCTCAAAATTTTTCACAACCATAATACCTCCCAAATTTTGATAACAAGTTTTCTTTAATTATTCGCTATAAATCGGCTTTCTAACTATTTGATTATACCAATCCCGTTTCGTGAATATTTACGAGGAAAGGTTGTTGTTTGACAAATAATGGTTTATTAAACTTACTAAATGTTAAATTTATTGCTATACTGGTAAATATAGAACATTCCTCTCTATACAATTTCATAAAATTTATCAAAATTATGTAGTTTATGATTATCCGTCTTCCCTGACAAGAACCCCGCTTGATAAGGCCCCGTTCTCCACTGACAAATACCCGTGGGGCTTAGTTTTTATCTCTTGAGCGAGCATTGCGAGTTTTTGTTACTAAAGCATTAATCATATTTTTCGGTTTTTTGTTTATATCTCGAAAACGGTGGCTCCTTGCTTAACTCATCTAAATAAAATACTAAAGATGTTTCGTACTAAATTTCCTACAAGAATACTCCTATTAATGGTTTCCATGTCTGTTATATTTTAAGAAATATGCGGTTTCAAAAGAACAAATTTGAAAAAAAATCATTTTGACTCCATAATAACTCGTATACTCAGATTTTCCTTTTATCGTCTTTAGCGTTAGTTACTTTGAAGAACACATATTTCTTAAACTATAGCAGCTCCGAAAAAACTTTATCGGATCGTTCTTGTAGGAAATTTAGTGTTCTTCAGTATTTTACATGGAATCCTTTAAGCTTGGACCAAGCGACCTTCTCCTCCTCCTCTCTTTTCTCTGCTCCTAGATCCCAGGAAATTTAGTATGCTTACCTCTTAACTAGTCCAAACAAACCCCTGAAATCGATTCTGGGCTTCCCGTAAATTTCGCCCTACAACCCCCTTTTTATGCATTCGTTGACTGGACTATTGTTTTGATACCTCCACATTCTCATCTAGATTATCGCCAACATATAGTTGGCCAGCTAAATATGTTTTGATAAAATGACATATGCTCTTCCAGAATGTTATCTTGAACCCTGCTTTAAATCGTATTGGCACTTTCGATGCAAAGAGTTTGGATGATGAAAGGGACACGGGATTTAATTGTTTTTTTGGTATAAATTTACAATCGGAACGCCTTATTCCTGCCCACTACCGAAGTTACCTGAAGGTCGGCGCACTACCTCTCTCTAGCGCAATTTGTGCTAACTGCTTTGTATTCAATTCTAACATTTGTATTCTTGGGAATTATTAAAATTATTACTCCTTTTATTAGATATTATTTAAAATTATTATTGCTGTCGAGTTCCGCTCACTACAGTCGCCCAAGAGATAATAAAAATCTCCAAAAGTTCCTTTTCAGTTAAGGCCGGGCTCTTATCATAATTTAAATTATTACTGCATTAAATTATTACTACAACCCAGACCACCGAAAGTCGACAGTATTAATTTTAAATATCTAATTAAAGCAGTAATAATTTTAATTATCCCATGAATACGAATGTTAGCGTTGAATACAAAGTAGTTAGTTTGCACAAATGGCGCTAGAGAGTGGTAGTGCAGCGACCTTCGGGTAACTTAGGCAGGGGGTCAGTGATAAGCCGTCCCGATTGTAAAGTTGTACCGTTTTTTCATCAAATAAATAAATGTTTAACGAACCCATCAATAAATTTCTCAGATATAACAGTACCATTTTTACTCATGTATTTCGAAAGAGCATGTGTTCATTTGCAACGTTTCTTCCGAACGGTTCTGTTGACACAGACTTTTTTTTTTGTATAAAGTCGGCCAACACGTTCGTTGCTTAAGCAACATAAGTGAAAGACAATGACAGCGATTTTGGAGTCATAAAAAAATTCTACAAAAACATGATCGTATCTACGTCCCAAAAGAATAAATTAATTTGGTTTTGAGAACTCCAGTTTTAAATTTACAGTCAAAGAACTGAAAACTGAAGATGTTTTGGACATTAAGAAATGAGGGAGGGTAAGTTTTGAACATTGTGGTTTTTTGAATTGAACGATTCAATTCCAATAATAGGACAAGCTTACTGGATTACATTTCTCCTCCCCGACCAAGAAGCGTAAAGTAACGATAATATATATCTTTTACTTCATCATATACTCCAATCTAATTATTTTAATCTCGGTAAACGAACGAAGAACAAATATAAACAAATTATATAGAAAACAGCGCTAGTTGCAATTGATAAAAACATCGAAAATGTAGGTAATCGAGTTCTGTACGGTACTGGTTTACTTTACCAACATGTCGATATATTTCAAATAGAGACGAGTGGTCTACTCAAGATCTGATTATAAGAGTTTTGCTCAACTTTCATTTTCAGAAATGCCACCTAAGAAGGGCGGGAAGGCGCGTGCATCTCCAAAGAAAGCAAAAGTTATTAAGCCCGTGGAGAATAATATTAAAGAGGGTTACTTCGGAACCATAGAAGTACATATAAACTATTTGGAAAGCAAGGTAATTATAGCATATTATTTTTCTTTTTATGTTTCATATAATATTTATCATTGGTTTTATTTATATCATATTTATAAGTAAGAAGACGAAATCAGTTTGAAGGATTAAATACTAATAATTTCACTAATAATAAATAAATGCATTATTTATTTACATCGACTTTATAATTACATGAAATTGTATTTAATTTAATGCATGTATTTATTTTTGTTAATTGGATTTAGGTAAGATATAGCCAGTTGTAAATATAAAGGGTGTTATACTATTGCAAATATTCCATTATTCTTCAAGAAAATACAGAAATACTACATATTACATATTGCGCTATAGAACTGTGTAATATTCATATTAAAAATATCTGATGTGGACATCCCATGTCTTCCTTGTACGCCTATTAAACTATAAATCGGAGACTCAAAAAGTTATCCTGAATTTGGTTACTAGTTTCCGAAGATTGCAGTACCTCAAGAATGACACTCATCGTCGCGACGTCCATCTATTGACGTACACACAAAAACCACACACACACATGCTCTTGTTTCTTGAGGTCTTATTCCGTTATTATATGTCGTTTTCTTTCAGGGGGTAACAAGTTCCCAAGAGATTTCTTTGTGTTCCTTGACAACATTAGAACTGTCTATATCAGTAGATAAAGCATTGGAAATCGACGGTTTCAACATTTTAAGCGGATGAAACCGCTTAACTTATTTCTTATTCTCCTATTGCAGACTTGTTCAGCTCACAAATGGGGAGGAAAAAAAGTATTTTACACTAAATTTTAACACTTAAAACAAGTAATAAAATTGTTTAATTAGAATGGGGCAAAAAATCGCGTTTATAACCTTTATCACCGAATAATATAATCTCTGTAATAAATGTCGATATACCTTTTGATGTGTTTCTTATGACCTTTAAGTAAAGTACCCCTTTCGGATCTTCAATTTCAACTAAAATCTATTATATTACTTATATTGTTATAAAAGTCTAATTTGCCAAATTTTAGATGTTTTACATTATATTTTAATATAATTTTTTATTTGAAGTCTAATATGACCTTCAAGTAAAGTAGCACTTCCGGTTTACTAATTTCGACAAAAATTTATTATGTTATTTATATTAGTATCCAAATTTTAAATACCAAAGTTGAGAAGTTTTGCATTATATTTTAATATGATTTTTGATGAAAATCAGTAATGACCTTCAAGTATAGTACCACTTCCGGTAATCATGCAGTGACCTAGAAGGGAGGTTCATAACTAGATTATACAATAATCCTAAATACAAAATATTAACTTTTTATAATTTTAATTACGGCGAACTGTTTTTGAGTTATGCGATATACGTACGAACGTCACGACGAAACTAGTTAAAATGGATTCAGGGATGGTCAAAATGGATATTTTCGTTGAAATCTGAAAACCGAAAATTTTCGCGATTACAATACTTCCTTTACTGCGTAAAATGAAGTAAAACGATTAGTATGTATTAAAATAATATTATAATGAAATATTTTTTTAAAAATTATTATTGCCGTTTTCTTTCTCTCAGATTTCTGTTGTAGTATCTACATTCCGGAAAAAACAAAACAATCAAGAGAATGGTAGACGAAAATACTTATTTTAATTTTTTCTAACAATTCTGCACGTTATGTTTCCCAGATCTAGGCCAAGATCTTCGAAATGACTATCCTGTTATTTCCAATATATTATTATTTTCGTCATGAGTTTTATTTGTTGTTTGTATCTCGTTTCTTGAAAAGTGGGCCGAAAAGTTGAATATTGCACAAATACTATTTTTTTGTTTTGTCAAAACTTCCCCTATTGCCTTTTAGATTTGTAAAAACTGTCAGCTACAAATTTTTCTAATTTGACTCATTTAAATATTTCGTATTTTTATCGCGTGAGACCTCCTCCCCCCATCGAGTTTACTATTCCCTGTTCAATTAGAATAGTGGGCTAGATTTCCGTCCTCATTTTTGTGAAAATAGGTTACGAAAATTTAACACCGGCAGTTCCGTATTAAGAGAAAGTATGATTGTGGTTTCGTTTTTCCCACCAGCAAATGGAATACCAGTTCAAACAATATTACAGTTACACACAAACACACACACACAAATCAACATCCATACTTAAATTAGGTTGGTAGATGCGAATACTTTACCTAAATTATATTCTGCGCCTCTCTATTTCTGCGCATTTTTTAAGGTATAAGGGAATTCTTTTACTCTGCATATTAATCCACTTTTCTTTCAATTGTGGTTACGTTTTTCCTTCACAGATCGCTATGTTATGAAAATAGTAAGAATGTTTATACTTTTTCAATGAGTCTTTTTTGGTATTTTGAGATACACTCGTGGTGTCCAATAAGGCAAATACTCTCCTCTCCGATACAAAACTTGGTTTATTCGGGTTTGATAATTAATAAAAAGTCGAAAACCGTAGGATCACTTTGCGTAAGAGCTATTCGCTACCATGACAGTCAAGACAAAACTAGCACAAACTTTAATGCTTCCTTTTTAAATCGAGGCCATGTTAGTGACACTGTGAATATGTATTAGTTATAAGCCAAGATATTGGGCTCGATTATCTGAATTTTTCCAGTGGTTATTTTTTCTCTTTATGTTTCCTACGTTTTCAACATCTGACTGGATCTTCTAGCAGGCTGCTTACTTCAATTATTTTAGATTTTCCTTACAGACAGCAGATGCCAAAAAAGTGTGATTTAAAGAAATTTTTTTATTGCGTAGGCCGAAAGTACTTTCGCATTAGGGTGGAAATATGAACGTCTGCCACCCTAGATCGGTTGCTATCAAATTTTATAGGCCAACGAATTCGTCATTTTCGTCATATTTTTCAGATTTTCCTCAGTAACTCGCTTTCAATTCATTTTAGATAAAACTTTGTCATTACTAATTTTAAAGAACAGTAAATTTTCTGCAAGTTTTCTATGTAATATTTTTTAAAAATCGGAACAGCTACTGAGATAACAGACCGTCCCCATCTGCAAAACGCCAAGAAAACGCAAACAGTTTGATGTTCAGTGGTTTCGCCTTAATAACTATTTTATAATGCAATTTAGTACAAAATTCATAATAACCAATCCTGAAGAGGATTTAATTTCCTACAAGATTCATACAAAATATTGCAGTTGTATAGAAGATTCAACTGTTTGTGATATCAAGTCATTACTTCATCACCTCTTAAGTAGGTATCGCATAGGCTGTTGGGCATTTAACCCAAATATTTACGCCTGCAGCGCTGTCAGCTGTATCATTTTCAGATAGACGGATTTGGCTAAGTATCCACTAAAATTTGTACATATTCCATCTAGTTAGCATATCATGGATAATTTATAAGGTTACCTATATAAGAAGTAATTTCATTTGTATGAACTGGCTTTTAATGAATTGTACGAAGAACCTGAATCCAATAACTAAATCTAAATAAAATAAATAACAATTTTATCCTTCTTTATGTTGGTATGTCGACAAGGGTGTGGGGCAGCTCGAAGGTTAAGGCATTGGACTCTTTAACTACCGGACCCGGGTTCGAATCCAGTTATGACAAATAGTTCTTTATTCTGTTATATAGCCGTAGATCGACTCTGGGTTCGGGAGACTTTAATACATGATACCCAATATTAATTCATGATGAGGTATACTGCGTTCAAGACTGCTAGATGGTACTTAAACCCCTACTCCTGGATTAAAACTAATAAAATTAAAATACAGCTGTTAGTATCATATAATAATTACATTTATCGACATGGCCGGTACAACTTTACAATCGGGTTGCATTATCTTGGTCTATTAAAAAGGTTTATTATTGAAAATAATAAATCAAAAGCATTTATACAGTTGTTCCGTTTTTATGACTTGGTATGCTAATTCTAAAACACTTTATATTTCGAAAAACAGGTGTTAGGAGGAACTACTTCCTACAAAGACGGGATTTGAATTTTTCAGTTCTTTGTTGGTATCTTTTTGGCATATTAAAAATCTAGAAAAATCTGAGTGTGAAAAATGCATTTTATTGGTCATCTTGAAAAAAAATTAAAAAAATTAATTTAAAAAAACCGTGGGCACAATTATAACGTAGGCACAATTATATAAGACCACACTTATTAAGTCTATTTCTTTGACCGCACCCCCGATCAACTTCTCCCTTTAAATAAAAAAACCGTGTTTAGTATCAAATTACAGCTAACTTTCATGTTAAAAAAAATAATATCATAGTGGTTTAAAAAATAAATAACAAAATGGAGAAGTGCTCTTTGTTTTATAGTTAAAAATTCACGATTTAGTCAATGTACTAATAAACTACTTTATGGTGCATTTAACTAGCTCCAATTTAAGTGGTAATAGAAATCTGTACGTCTGGATTTAATTAATTCCAATGAATACAAATGTTATAATTGAATACAAAGCAGTCAGTTAGCACAAATGGCACTGGAGTGCTACTGCGGCGCCTTCGGGTAACTTCGGATACAGGAACAGATAATGCAACCCGATTGTAAAGTTGTACCACTTTACAATCGGGTTGCATTATCAGTAGGAGTAGTTCCTCCTAACACCTGTTTTTCGAAATATAAAGTGTTTTAGAATTAGCATACCAAGTCATAAAAACGGAACAACTGTATAAATGCTTTTGGTTTATTATTTTCAATAATAAACCTTTTTAATAGACCAAGATAATGCAACCCGATTGTAAAGTTGTACCGGCCATGTCGATAAATGTAATTATTATATGATACTAACAGCTGTATTTTAATTTTATTAGTTTTAATCCAGGAGTAGGGGTTTAAGTACCATCTAGCAGTCTTGAACGCAGTATACCTCATCATGAATTAATATTGGGTATCATGTATTAAAGTCTCCCGAACCCAGAGTCGATCTACGGCTATATAACAGAATAAAGAACTATTTGTCATAACTGGATTCTAACCCGGGTCCGGTAGTTAAAGAGTCCAATGC
Source organism: Rhaphigaster nebulosa (assembly GCA_948150685.1). NCBI lineage: Eukaryota > Metazoa > Arthropoda > Insecta > Hemiptera > Pentatomidae > Rhaphigaster > Rhaphigaster nebulosa. The sequence continues at coordinate 30,532,103 of OX411312.1, read as the reverse complement.
CTTAACCTTCGAGCTGCCCCACACCCTTGTCGACATACCAACATAAAGAAGGATAAAATTGTTATTTATTTTATTTAGATTTAGTTATTGGATTCAGGTTCTTCGTACAATTCATTAAAAGCCAGTTCATACAAATGAAATTACTTCTTATATAGGTAACCTTATAAATTATCCATGATATGCTAACTAGATGGAATATGTACAAATTTTAGTGGATACTTAGCCAAATCCGTCTATCTGAAAATGATACAGCTGACAGCGCTGCAGGCGTAAATATTTGGGTTAAATGCCCAACAGCCTATGCGATACCTACTTAAGAGGTGATGAAGTAATGACTTGATAATGAAAAAATGTATCCCCTCTTCAAGATTTGAGGTTACAGATACGTAGAAAATGACAGCTGATTAGAAATTTTATGCGCCCATGACTCGGCCATTTATAAAAATATTGGAAAAATATAAAGTATTTTGGAATAAATTAAGTATACCAAGACCTTAAAAAAAGAATAAGGTTTTTGTTTTGGTTAATTAAAGGTAATTAAATAAGATCATTAACAATTGCCAGAAAAAAATTGGAAGATTCCAAAACACAAAGTCTCAAGTCTCTAAAATACCGGCAAACAACTAACCAGTCAACGTTTCGCCAATGCAGGCATCATCAGGAAATACACCAAAAAATCACATCTATGAAGCACATCTCACATGGTAAGGAGACCTTTCATCAAAGGACTAAAAGTTGTACATTTGAATTCTTCACTGCATAACTTTGTGAAATTATTATTATTATTTCAAATAAATAAATAAGATATTCAACTATTGTAATATATTTTATTATAACTAAACTCTTACATATTCCACTACATATGTTGTTATTATAATGTTTCAGATTGAAACTGGAATGTTCACTCTGATTATCGTCTATGCGAACAACTTTGTCGGGAAAGTCGCAAAAATTAACATACCTGATGGTGGTGGTTGTTTTAATATAAATAGAAAATTCTATTTATATATAAAGGCTGTGGATAATTACATGATGGATGCTTTGATTAGTACACCATTCTTCTGTAAATATAATATATTTTTTAATTTTTAAGCAAACGTACGTCATTTTCTTTTTTTCATTAATTCATTGTGAATTGTTTTTATTTGGGAAGAGCTACAAAGTGGACCGAAACATCTGCGTACGTTAAATAGTTTTTCACTATTCTATATATAATAATAAATAATTTAGGGTAAAAAAAAAGTTACTTGGAAATTAGGCAGACAAAATATAAAAAAAAATTCCTGTAGATCAGGCTCTCCAAACGTTTTGAATTGCGGGCCACATTGACATAAGCCATATTTTAGCCGTGACTAGTGATCGACACACCGATGTTTAAAACTATCTACAGTCTATTATAAATTTTTCCCGTAGATCATCAAAAACATCAGTTTTTTCTTTTTTTTCCCCGTAAAAATACCTATTTCAAAAACTTTGTTATAATTTGGTGTATGAATTTTGAGTCATACATGGTGAAACATTGCGTTCAACTTGATTCAGCTATATGTTCTTATATTATTTATATAATATTCACTGGAAAATCTGTCCTTACATTCCAATTTAAACAAATATTACGAATCCTTAGCCTTGCTGTTATTTCTCTTTTCAATAATATTATTTTTCATGTATCTATTTATTACTTATCTAACATTTACATATATTACAGCAAGTTAAACAATTCCATTAAAATTAATTTACTTTTTGTGATTTGATAATCAAACGTTTTTACGTGTTGAACGTGCTCACACTTTAGGAAACCCATCACTTATTATGAGAGATAAGGGTAATTGAGGGATACATTTACAATATCATATACAAATTTATATTTAATTGCTAAAAAACAAAAAAAAACATCCTTTTACAAATATGAGACAGATTACAAATATGAGAAATAATAACCCTTATGATCTATCCATGAAAATCTAGAACATGGTTGAGATTAATATTAAACATATATTTTGGATTGCAAGGCGATGTGAGGTCGTTGGAGTGGGGATGAAGCAAGAGCTGTGGGGGCACCCTTCAAGACTCTAGGGCCGCTTCTATTCTATTCCATGTTCTGTGGGAGAGACTGAGCCTAGACCAACGGCCTTCTCCCACTCCTTCAACCTCCGGATTTCCATTCTCTCCTCTTATTTTTTAACAGGTTTATTGATGAATTTTGAGTCATACTAGGAAAAAATGTGGTTCAACTTGGTCTCAGTGATATGTTTTTAATTTATTTATATAATTTTCACAGAAATATCTATCTTTACACACCATTTTAAACATTTTAACAAATAGCAAGAAACCTTAGGTTAGCTTTTGGGTCTCTTTTCAATAAGTTTATTTTTCATATATATATTTATTACTTATTTAATTTTTACATATGGTGAATATATCACACCCAAAACGCTTCAACTAAAATTAATTTACTTTTTGTGATTTAAAATATTTTAACCAAACTTTTTACTTGTTGAACGTGCGCTCACTTTAGGAAATCTCATCAGTCTACAAAAGAACTGTGCAAAAGAAGAGTGTGCCAATGGCCTGAACCAAATATAGAATATTACCTACACACTGTTGAATTAATGTGCTCAACATATGCTTGCACTCTTCCTTATTTATTTGTTTAGCGTTTTCATTCGTCCGGAAACTTAGTTCACAAATTTTGCAAATTGCAACTTTGGGAGGAGTTATTAACTCCACGGTCTTTAATAGAAATTAAGGATAATGAGGAACTAATATTTTCTTCGAGATCAGTTGGAAATCTTGAGAAAAAGAAAAATATAAAAGAGAAAGATTAGTATCACATTAAAATAAATATTTGTAGAAGCTTGGTTGGGGTGCGGTCAATGAATAAATACACAAATATGAAAAAAACTTATTATATTGTGTTTTGACATTTCGAAACTTATTCCATTGATAACCTAAAACCTTGGCCCAAACTTCGGCACATGTTATAACAATTTTTGTTTTCTTATTTGTGTGTTTATTCATCGACCACATCCCCAACCAAGCTTCTCCAGAAGAACTATTCTGTACAGAGAAGGGACTACTTACAGAGGACCCTTAGGCCCCTAAGTACTAAAGATAGTAGCTATTCCAGTAGCGTACTTATGTGCATTAAAATTTCTGTAAACTCGACTAACTCTTTTCATGTGAATTAAATAGCCTTCGTGACGAATGAAGCCTTTCAAGTGAATTGTAAATCATACTTGTATTCCACTATTATTGCACAAAAATCATTCTTGTAATTATATAGATACTCCCCAGGAAATGGGTATGATTCTTATACCTTCCGGTAATGCCAATTTTCAAGCTGGACATGTGCCTTCTGTACCGTAAAATTTATTAGGCTGTTTTGAGTACTCAATCTTGTGTTAATTTGATTCACTGGTTCATTACTATCTTGCAATTTGCAATATAATCAAAATAAACTGGTGGGCCGTAGTTAGGAGACTCCCTGCTCTCGATGAAAAAACAAATATGAAAATAAACTTTAAATAGTCTTTACTTCCAAAATACCATGAATGACTTTGGGATACTTCCGATAAGATTGTACAACATTCTCCTTCCTGCGAATTTCTCATGAGCCCACCAAAGATTTTAATTCCAAGAGATATCACACTTTCCAAGTTTGTTCAGCTACCACCCTCGATATTATTTCTCGCCGATTTTGTTATAAGAACCACAATCATTTAAGGCCGACGGAATTTAGAATTTAGAATGGGCAGCGAATTATTGACTCAGAGATGGAATCTAGTTATAGAGAATGATGTTCTGTCATTTAAGGCTTTATCGTCTATATACTAATATTTTTATTTTTTTTGCTCCATCTAGTCCATCGTCTCAAAGTCTAGCCTTTTTGAATCTGCAAAATATTCAATGGATTAATTGTATTGACCGCTCCCCTCTTGATTAGTCTGTCTGCAGAGATCAGTATATAGTTTTAGATCTCTCGGACTTTATTTATAAAAGCGTAATAAGACTGGCCCTTCTTCATGGAGTGCGGATGTTAGCTAATATATCGGGAATAGCGCCAACAAAACTCCAGCAGTTTCAGAACAGCGTGCTGAGACGAATTATGAGACACACCAACTTACAGAGGACAAAAACGAATTTCCTCCATGCTACCGACAGTTACTGACTTTTTAAAACGGAGGCATATCAAATTTTTTGATAGCCTCCAACAGACGAAGAACTGACTATTCAGGACTCTGACCACGACAGGACGGGCACAAAGGTGGCAAACACAAATAAACAGCCTTAGACTAGACTGAGGGCAATTATCTAACTGGACTATCACAAGACAACTAGTAAGCCCCATCTCTGAAAACTGACTATTAACTCCTCAAATCTCAAAAAAATTGTCTATTCCTCATATTCCTCTTACAGTGTATCTAATGCAGCAGAAGAGTTTCCAAACAACCTAATGCCTTGAATTCCCTGAATGACTTCCAACCGGGATTTGAAATAAAAAAAAAAACTTTGTTTACACAGTAGTATTTTTTACTAAGCAATTAACATCAAATGCTAATTTCATCGACAGTTAATTGTGAACAGTAAAATTTTGTTTTTATCAGTTAGCTTGCTCGAGGGTGAGAACAGGGTGGATCCTAAACATTTCGCCACACATGGTATGGGAGCAGCAATTCAGATGAACGTTGTAGGCCAAGGTAACTTGGGAATCATGCCTTTGTTAACAGGTAAACATAACATAACAATATACAAAATATTAAGGTACATAAATAATAGTCAATATTTTAAGTATACGTGGAAATATATACTGTACTGTAGATGCATCGTATGCCATGACATACAATAGTGAGAGGGGCGTACCATTTTTTTAGTTGTAATCTTCAATTGTTAAATGATTACACCGCCATTTTGAATCTCTGAGATTTATGCTGGCCTAAGAACCGGAATGGAGTGTTGGATAGCTTCCTGGTTCTGAACACCGAAGATTACCTCTTCTATAGTTCACATTATTACTATATTAATTTTTTTGTTTTACTATTTATTTCAATCGTAGTACATTATAAATAATATAAGCTATAAACCGCAAACTGTAAATAAAAATTGAGGCTATAGCTCAAGTTTTGCGATAAAAGCTGGCAATGGTTTTCGACATTCTGTTGATTTATATGCTGCCCAACAACTTTTATTGTGTCAACCAGTAATTTATAAAGCAGTCCTGAAAATTTTCAGCCATACGCTATTCCAATTTGGTTAAAGAAACATCATAACTACTTCTATGCCCTTTTTTATGGAGAATGCCTTTTCCAAGGGCTCTTTTTATATAGAACATTTTATTGAACTTGCATTAAACATTTATTTTATATTAAAACAAAGTTAGCAGTTAATATTTAAAATAAAGCAAAACAATAATTTAAAAAAAGAATACCTATGCATTTGTTAGGAAATATAAAAAAATTATAAATATACATACATACATATATATATATATATATATATATATATATAGCCCACTTATAGAACTCGATCCAATTTTCTCGCTCGCGAACCAACAACCTTCGTCCAATTAAAGGCCTCTTCCACGCTATTTTCCCAGGTTCTCCTGGGTCTTCCCCGAGATCTACTACCCTCCTCGTTGGTCTCGTGTGTAGCATTGGCCATATGATTCTCAGCCATACGGGAAACTTGCCCGAACCATCTCATCCTGTGTTCCTCAATGAAGTCTGCTGCTGGTCGTATGCCCAGATTAGCTCTTATAGTCACGGTTCTTACCCGATCCCTTCTTGTTTTCTCCTCAACTTTCCTGAAATATCTCATTTCCATAGCCTGGAGTTGACTCTTATGTTTGCTGGACAGGGTCCAAGATTCCCTTGAGTATGTTAGGATTGGGAGAGAGGCGTTTTTAAAGACTGTCTTCTTTGTAACCTCCCTCTTTCCAATAAAGTCTCGTTTAAGGGCGTTGAAGAACCTTCCTGCCCATTTTATATGTTCTTGGATCTCTCCATCTATCCATCCGTATTCATTTAAATGGGCGCCGAGATTTGTGACTTGTTCCAGAGAAACACTATTTCAGCGGACTATTCTATCTCCTCGTTCTGCTCTCCTTCCTATTCTAATAATTTTTGTTTTATCAACATTTATTTACATGTTGATTTTCCTTAATTCCTTCTGGAGGACTCAGAGGTTAAACTGGAGGTTGCTGCATTTATTACCGAATATAATGAGATCGTCGGCGTCAAAGCCAACAGTGTGAAGAATGTGGGCCCGAGGTTTCTGTAGCCCAATGTGATAAGGCCTCATTTTCATCTGTGCTCTCCTAAGGGTAGAATCCAATACTGTTATGTAAAGCAATGGGCTGAGGCTGCACCTCTGTCTGAAAAGTTTTTCAATAACAGTAAATGCTTCTGATGTCACAATATAAATTTTTATTAAATACTTAGTTTTAAACGACTGAAAATATTACATGTGACCAAATTTATTTGGCTAAACTGTTAACACATACACACATACATGTTGAAAAATATGCATTGATAAAAATCTAAGGATCTTCCTCCTCTCATTTGTCTCATTTCTTATTCATCAGCTCATCCTCTTACCTTTATCCTGTCTTAAGAACTCCAATATACGGGGTTAGAGCTAATGCCCTGCTCGTTGATCGTTTGTGGTTCGTTGATTGTCCCTTGGACACATCTGATCGTCATAATGCTCTAGGCCTTGTGATACGCCTCATCACCCTCACCTCGACAATTGGTGACTAAATTTACCAAATCTCGACAGGCATATAAGGACACAAAAACTGATTTCATTTTATTTCTTGGTTGGAATAAAATCGATATCAGGCTGATGTCATTTCAGCGTTCTCCGCAAAAAGGGCATATGGGCTAGTACGCCCTTATTGCAGCTACAATTGTTTGCCACGAAGTAGCAAACCGAGCGCGCAAACGTCGACGCAAGGAAATCTGTAGAGACCGAGCTTTTCGTCATTCCCTTGGTAAACTTAGAAATGTGAAAATCACTACTTTTCAGTAAAGGAAAAAAACTCCTGAATTATTATGTATATAAGTGCCGATTTCGATTATTTAAATTGTTTTTGTTGATTTTTTTCTTTTATCTCATAGTTTCATGTGTATTTATTTTTTACCTTTATAATAATGCGCATATTCGTTACTTTAACATGATAGCATTAGACTTTCAGACGTTTTTCGTAAAAATGAAACTGCGATTTCTGCACTTTCTAATGCCGTAACAGATTCGTAACTTTACTACTCGCTATATCAATCGAAATACTGTCGAAAAATAACAAGAGCGAAAAATCGAATTTTTCACATTCGTAAGTTTAACATAGGACCGACGATGTCTGTGAACAATATAATCGCTTCTGCATCAACGCCAGAGAGTACAGACATCGGTTTTGTACGATCAGGAAATTACGCAGATTTTTTTTTCCGGGGGAGGAGAGGCTTAATAAGAAGAAGGCCTATGACCAGTTTATAAGGCCAATCTCATATATATACATCTCCCTGATCCCCTCTTAGATACATCTCTTCTGCATACGCCACTGTGTACGATTACCGCTTATGAAGACCGCTGGTTGCCCGTCTTCATGCTTTGTATGTTTGTCGTCGCAAAACTCGAAAGGTGGTCGGTCGATTTTGATGCGGTTTTCACCACCATTAAGAGAACTTCTACCGGAAGATTTATATGCATTAAATTTTTCGAAGTACTCCCCTTATTGGAAGAAATGGGGAAAAACTATTTTTAAAATAGTTTAATTGAATTTTGTAATCGTTGTCATGACTACTCTATACGTGTGGAAGCGCAAGCTCAGTACAAAAATAGTTTAACAAGAGTGAAATTATTGTGTGAAAGCTTCATTTGTTAATAAAATCGGAGATTAAGGAAATAAAAAGGTATAAAAATATGAAGCTTTATTGCCGTTTTGACAAATTTATTATCATTTTTATTTTGTTCCTTGCAAACGTCTAAATGATACGAGACGAATTCTAAACAATGCAGTAGATTAAAAATTTTCACCTCTTAGGGCCTTGGAATATTTACTGTCAAAAGTTTTGTTGGCAACTGGTTTTTACACTGAATGTTCTGGTCGCCCTCCCCCTAAGAGATCTACTAATTGAAGCATAAAATGGTTTCAGACTTTAATTCTTGACTTGAAAAATATTAAAGAAATATGACAATTAAAAAATCACATTTTTACTTTCCCTTACCTATATACGAAATATATATATATATATATATAGTATATAGTAAGGGGAAGTATTGCGACCGTGAAAATTTTCGAATTCGAGTTTTCAACGGAAATACACGTTTTAAGTTCCAGTGAGTCCAAATGACCAAGCCTCGCAAAATGGTGTGTGTATGTGAACAGTCTATCTCAAAAACGAAAAGTCGTACGATACTAAAATTTCATATTTAAAGTAGGTATATGGCTGTGATGTTACAGCAACTTTTTCGTCAAAATCGACTTACCGGAAGTGCCACTTTATATAATCCATTTCTCACTTTTTTACAATTTTCTCGAAAACGGCTCTAACAATTTTGATGAAACGCCTAAATTATTCTTCATAAAGACCTTTAACTATTCATTTATGTATTAAATCACCGAGGAATTGCAAGGAAAAAAGTTATGATGAAAAGAATATTTTATTTGCGCATAGCTTAAAAAGTATGCATTTTACAGTAAATTATGTGTAGAATTCTATAAAAGATAATTAAATTATCTAAAAAACCATAAAAGAATCATCAAAATCCGACCAGTATTAGCAAAGATACAGTGTATTTTATGTGGAGCTCAAGACTCGAGGAGACGGATGCGACCGAACCTCCTCCCACCAATCCGCCAATCTGTTGTAAACAATACGCTCTGTAATAAAGTAATTTAAGAATACAAAAGCGAAAATTAACTTAATAATTTCTACTTTGACATTATTTAATGGAAAGAAAATGTTTCCATGGAAACTAAACCAGAAACTTTTAAAATATATTTGCAACTTGATAAAGTTGTCAAAGTGTACAAGATTGTTGTACTAAAATTGTTTAAATTTTTTTTTTATTGTACTTAAGTGGGAGAAGATGTGTATGCTGCTGAGTTTATTAGAAGCAGTTTATATGTGAACTCTTTAAAATTATATTAAAAAAATAATTATTATAGGACGGTAAGGGAAAGTTGTGCGATGCGCGCACCACACCAGATTTTTTCTGATAACCTATGGTTGTATAAGTAATAAAATCGCATTTATAATAGTACTTCACAATAAAAAAATGATTTTTTTGAAAAAAAAAAACAACTTTTTTCTCCTTTCCTTTTATTCCACAACGGCAAAACAAGACAGGGTATTGAATTGAATGTTTTCTTGGCGAATCTATGTTCGCTATAATACTTTTTTTTACTTTCCTATTCATTATAAATTATGATGATGAATAATGATTAGGAATAGTTCTGTCTTCTGTTACTCACATTATATTTTAAAAGTTAATAAGAAAAAAAAAAAAAAACTTGAAATTTGGGAGGATTTTTAACTCGCAATTCTTTTCACCCCATATGTGTACTGCTAGTTTGTTTTATATCGAAACTAGATTAGCAGCACTAGGTATTTGATTTAACATTTACTAGAAAATCTTAATATATCTTGTATGTATGAATATAGGTGCAATTTCTATCCTATTTTTCTTGCCATAGACATATATTAATAAAATTAGAACAGAGTTCTTATTTGTTTATTTGATTTATTTTTTCTGATCCAGGCAAAAAGAAAATGTTTCTATAACAAGTAAAACACAATGGCACGAAGGTCTTCTTAATATTCGTGAATAACTAAGGGATGCTCTCTAACAAGAAAATCAACCAAATCAAGCTTTTTTTTCCCCTTTTTTTTGTTCTTTTTTTTTATCTAAGCAATTAAATTATTCTAGGTTAAACTGTTTTTGGCAAAAGTCTTTTCTGAATCATATTAGTGTCTTTTTTCAGGACAGAAGGAGATGGAATCACAGATCGTCTTGGAACCACCAGGCGTGCAGGAGACCGTATTTTTTAAAAGGAAATATTCAGAGCATCCAAGACTTTATGTAAAATTAGTCGATGCTAGGAGCAACTTATCGGCCAAAGAGATGAATAATATAATGTGGCTGTCAGTGGAATCCGTGTACAATCTCGACAAAAGCAACTTCTTGGAGGATGCTGAACACACTTTGGTATTTCCGATGCCGTCCACGACGATTGATGAAGAACATGTAATGCTCGAAGAAATGTTCGCAGTTGGTGAGGAACCGGTACGTTTCTACATTGACTAGGAATCATTAGAAAGTAAGAAATGATGATATTTAATTAAGTTTTTGAAGCTATTAATTAAAGTCATATCAAAAGATGATACCATAGTCTCTCTACAAATTATGGAATAGTACATTGCAAAAGTATATTAAAAGCATTAAAATATTCTCATTCGATGCGCATCCAGGAATCCCTGGAGTTAAACCCTACCGGAGGGACGCCGATCTGAAGGGCCGTTCTTAGACATTTGGCTTCCCGGAACAATTACGTCATTATTAATTCATATCAAGTAGTCAAGTAGTCTCTCCCTCCAAAAAAATAAATTAATTTCTTAGGCTGTTTTATATTACTTTATATCTATGGCATCGGAGAATCAGTTAAGTTAAAAAATGGTCCTCCTGAGTTACATACATTGCCATCATATCTCAAGCCTTCTGCACACTGTGAAATTAATAACTCACAGTTCTAAATCTTTCCATGGTATAGAGTAGGGCTGTGAACAATCACCTTCTTCACTGTTTGCAGAATGCTTGATAGATGATCACAATAAACATAACTCAGGCGGAACTATTTTTCGACTTGCCAACTTATTCTTTTTCTGTGACCATAGATATTTGAACTGCATTTTATTCTAATTCTGTTGCTGAATTAATAGGCTAAAATTAATTCATCTCATTTGCTTTGTAATTTTTCTCAATTTTCAACATGTTGAAAGCTTAGGTTCCTATTTCAGAGAGCTTGGGCATGCTGCAGGATGATCCCCAACCACAGGATCTATCTTTTTACTATAGCTGAATTAGAACCTAGAAATTATTGCCTCACCCACTGATCTATTTTGTTATACTATTTTGAAATTCCTGAATCTGGACTCCAAATTCTTTATCATTGATTCGGATTTGACAAATAATGTCACATTAGTCATTTTAAAAATATTAATAAATTTTCGTTCAAGCATAATTTTGTAACCGTAATCAAAGTGATAAAAACTTATTTTTTGTTAGCACGAGGAGGTCAAACGAGAGTCCAAAAAGCACAAGAAGCCCGCCAAACCGAAAGCCAGTCCCAGAAACAAGCCCCAGAAACAAAATCGGATGTCATCTGATCCACCACCAAGAGTAGAAATTAAAAAACCTCCAGATTTAGATCTGATACAATTCGACAGAGGCATTTATAAATATGAGCAAACTATCGATATTAGGAAGAAGTGGGCTTCCCTTGCCAGCATCAATGGAGCCCCGGCAATGACCGATCAGAGGTGAGTTGAATCCGGTTTGTACCACTTCTTTTCTCTCTTCAAGGGTAGCAAAAAGTAATCCTGTTTACTTAAACATGTCCATATTTATAATATTAAATAGATTTTATGAGTACTTTAAGTCCTGTACAAGGGTAAGGAAATCACTAACACTAATCAGACCAGTAAAACTATAATAATTAATAATAATTATTATAGTTTTACTGGTCTGGTTATATAAATATGATCGTGAATCCCAGATTTATCTTTTTTGTGCAACTCCAATTAGAGATTCCTTAGAAGGACCGAAGGTTTGCTGCTACACTATCCATTCATCGCTGTCTTGGCCTGAAAATCTTCCTTGACACGGTCTGGACAGTTGATCCCCAAGAAGCTTCCATGGATAGCAAATTACTCGAAGATCAAACTTATTCAGTCCTATCAATCCAAAGTTCTCCGATCTATTGTAAATGTTCCATATTATTTCGCCAACCAGAAACTACTTTATGACCTTCGTCCTCGCCCTTGTACCATCCAAATTTTGGAAATTCTATCAAAACCTTTGCGATTCTCCTAATCCTCTGCTGAAATCACTGTCCAGACCCCACTCATCCCGATTATTCTCCTCAAAGGCTCAAACGGCAGATGTCCTGTAAATATGTGTGTTACAGTCTCGGTAATGGCCAGCTTCTGCACTCAAAACCTGCTTCATCACCTATACCGCCCTCTCTCAGCTTCCACTGGCTCCACCATACTTAAGTAGATGGATAAGTCGGAATTCCATCAGGGAACGCCCGGCAAAATATTGCAATGGACGCCTACAACTAACGCGACGGCCTTGGCTGAGTGTAAATTGTTCATAAAAATTTCTTTATTTTGACATCTATAAGTATATTATTTTATCCATTTATTTAATATGCCATTATTTTTGTTTATTCTTTATTTTTGTTTTCTGTAAATATGATATGAATGAATACAGTACGTCAACTTATCAACTTAAATGCGAAAGATTATAACATTGAGCATTAGAAGCAGCGAGGCTGTGGTGGACGAACGTGTTAAGGCAGCACCTCTGGAGTCTCAGCATTCTTGAGTCTAAAGCGGAGCCGGTTTAAATCTGACCATTTATTTATTTCTTGACGGACCCACGTATTAAATCTCGACCTCCCTACTCTGGCTAGAAAATAATGGTAGATAACGCACTTTTTAATATATAATGATAACCCACTTTTTCTGTCCTACTTGGAATGCAAAAGGACGTAAAACTAAATAAGCGATGAAAACAGTTTAAAAAAAAATCTCTCAGTCAGCCTAAAGGTAGGTCCGAAAATTCTTGTTAGAATCCTTTCTTCGAGAGGTGTACAGGATTGTAAACAATAGCTTGATTCAGGCTCAGAGACGTATTTTCTTTAATTATAATTATTACTGACCTTTGGTCAAACCATCAGTGAACCTATAACTAACTCCAGATGAGAAACATAATTCTCTTTTTCTATAAACAATAAACAAAGAATAGAATTTCATTGCCTTCAACAACTTCCAGATTAATGATTTTCATTCATTACTTACTCTACCTACAATAACTAACTCCGTGGTGCTGCATAACGATGTTGTTCTTGGCCTCGATAAGCCTTCGCCAGATAACTAATCTAGTGTAGCTCGCCAGTTGCAGGTGTCCAGTAGGTATCGGGCATCTCGGATGTCAGCATCCTTCCATCTAAGCCATGGTCTGCTTCTTCCTCTTGTCCAGTTGAGTCTTCTGTCAAACAAATCACTATATTAAAATATAAACACGGATTTGATAAGTAACTTAAAATGTTAGAATTTAGCCTTATAGTGCGATATTTTTTTTTTTTTAAGTTTATTTCGCAAGTCTTGACTACTGTGAGTTCGTTAATTTAGGGGAGCTAAAAACTAATGCTGTTTAACGTTTGAGACAGACACCATATTGTCTTTAAAGTGAATACTAAGACTTCTTTCTCCTGAGGCAGACAGTGGAAAAATGGTGTATGTTATGCCTGAAATACACAGGCGTAACTTGAATCGGCGCAGGACACCCACCCGCCACTCTCGAAGGGCGCCAAAAAAAAAAAATTATGCTAAAAAAAAAATTCTTCTTTCTCTCGCTATAATCTATAAATGTGAAGAGAGCGCACTTTTTTGCTCTTCGCAACCAGGCGCAAAAGATCCAGCTACGTCACTGCTCAAATATTTTATTCAGGCTCACCCTTAAGATCTCTAAAACATGCTCCCCGCACCCTATGACAGTTTCATAATAGCCTAAAGCAGTTGAAGTGTTGATTGAAAACTGAGTCATTGCTAGACACTGCCATTTTAATCTTAGGTTGATAGCGAATAAAACAGAGAACTCGGACTGAAATGGACTGATAGCTGGGTCGTCCCACATCATATGGACGTTACAACAAGGATTCCAGGCCCAGTAAGGAACATGGTTACCTTTCCATCCCATCGAGGTAAATCTAAATCCATTCATGGCATTTACTTTTCATGCATTAACAGTACCTAATTTATAACACTTCTAAACAAAACTTGTAACATTTGGAATTTATAACATTGACCCATTTAGCCTTAAGGAAAGCCATGACGAATCATTTTTTACTAGCGTCATGCTAGTCAGTTCATTATTTCATATGGGATCAATGCAGCTATAGTTTCACTGACAGATCTATCGTAGTATGCTATTCAGAGGCAGCTTAACAAACACAAGAAGTAACAATATCTCCCATCAATTACTTCTGATTTGAGTTTTATTATATCCAATAACTCAATAATAATGGACTTCGAATTAATATCGACGAAATTCGAAATGAAAATACGTTTTCCTATATAACGATGGAGTAGTTGAAAAATGGGAAGTATGAGGAGTACTTTTTGTAATCAGGGAGAATTCTTAGGTACTTTTTGTACTTCACTAACGTTGTTTATTTCTCCTTTGAAACTACACAAATGGTAAAAGTAATTCGAGAATTGCCCATCTCTAATATACTTGATATTAATTTTATTTTAGTGTCTAAGCATGTGGTTAAAATGTTTAATTATAGTTAAACCTCGTTTATCCGGACTAACTGGGACCAATCCGGTTTATATGAATAATAAGCGAAACAAAATTCTTAAATAAGACGACTTGCCATTTATTACGATAAAACTATTCACAGCTGATTGAGTCAAACGACGTCAACCTCCTGTGACATTCTAGTAAACCTTTCCTAAATTCAACAAAAATCATTTTATTACCTTAATTTACCATACAGTCTATGTAGGAACTGTACATTGAACCAAACTAAAAAGTTAATATTTGATGTATTTATACGTAGTTGCGTTCATGCTATCATAATTAAAAATTATTATCTAATCATTAAATAAAAAAAAGTCTAAAAATATGATCTGGATAAGCGAAGTTTTACTGTATTTCCAAAATAAACAATCCAAGAAAACTAATAAATTTTTTTATTTTTGTTGCAGAATAAAAACGGACAGTCTCGATCTCATGTCAACGATTCCTATAGATTTACGTCACAAATTTAGAAAGCTCCGTGAGCCACGTATCGAATGGAATATGGTCCGTCCGATTTGGCTTCACACTGACTTAGAAAATCTTGTTAAAGAAAGAATTATGCAGTTAGTTTAAAACACACAACATTTTTTTTTAGTTTAGTTTATTAGTAGTTCATTACTAGGGTATAAACCAAGTCTGTGGGTTTTTTTGCATTTATAAAATTGAATATAGTCCATAATGTTTGACCATTTGAATGACTGATTAAATGAAAAAAAAATATCTTTATTCTGGGACATTCATTCCCCTAAGAATACCATAAACGTTACGAGTTAGGGATCATTTGTATATTCATAGGCCATCTGCATACAAATGATATTGGGAGTAGCGGATAGATTTTGGAAGGTCGTTTATATGGATGGAAAATAAGGTCGCTTATTACTTATTTACTTAAGGTGAGAGGGAAGATTGCTGAGGAAAACCTCGCGAGAGAAGTAGATGAGGGAGGTTTGTTGGGCCAGTGAGCCGAAAGGGGTTCTTTCCTTGTTACTTCAAAAATTATATTAGCATTTGATACACAGAACATATAGTTCGGTGATAAAGCTTACAAACGCGATTTGTTTCCACTCTAATTTTACAATTTTATTACTTGTTTTCAGTTTTAAAATAGAGTGTAAAATACTTGTTTTCCTCCCTCTTTGTGAGGTGAACAAGCCTGCGGTAGGATAATAAGAAATAAGTTAAGCGGATTCTCTCGATTAAAATGTCGAAACCGTCGATTTCCAATGCTTTATCTGGTGACATAGACAGTGCTGCCAGATTGGGGGTTTTCCCCCTAGATTTAGGGTTTTGTTGACCCTCTGGGGTATTTTTTACTTTTCTAATCATTCATTCTTATCTTATATTAGGGGATAATTTCGTTTACACTAATAGAAAAATAAGAATTAAACATTGAGGGTTAAAGTTGGTGGATTTAGAGGAAAATTTAGATAAGTTTAGGGTTAAAGTTGATGAATTTAGAGGCAATTTGGAAAGTTTTAGGGAGAAAATCCAGGGCTGACCTGGCAACACTGTACAGACAGTTCTAATGTTGTCACGAAACACGAAGAAATCTCTTAGAAACTTGTTAACTACTGAAAGAAAACGTAATATATTAATGGAAGATATTGTGTGTGTGTGTCAATAGATGGATGTAGCGACTATTTTTGAAATAAGGACCTTTTGAAGGACTTCTATCCTCGCCACCTCGGAAACAAGAGCTTGTGTGTGTGTGTGTTTGCTAGTGTGGCTGTCAATAGATGGACACTAATAGACGTCGCGAGACGGCCGTGTCGTTTTTTAGCTACTGCTATCTTCGGAATCAAGTAAGCAACTTCAAGATTGATTACTTTTGGAGCTACCGATTTATAGTTTAATAGATGTACAAGGAAGTCATGCGGTGTCCACATCAGATATTTTATTTATTATTAAAGTATTGAGTAAAGAAGAGTCTTCAGTTCCGTTTGGGTGTTTTTGATGACATCCGACTAAAACACCAAGTTTCAATATTCGTGAGCGTCAACCAGTTGAAATTAGAGCTGAATATTTGTATGTAAATTGAGTTGGTTTTAGTGAAGTGCCTTTAATGTGTTAACTTTTTTCTCCCTCCCCCGTTATTTTAACATTTTGCGTTTTATTGAAAATAAAATCTTAGTGAAGGAGCTTTACTGCTCAAGGTTTTTTCTTATTTTATTTTACAGCACTCCGCATTTACCCAAACGGATAATTAGCGGCTTGGGTTTTAGTTTTAATAGATCATAAACATTTAATTTGTTAACTAAATAAATATTTTTTTAGCGTGTGCTCCCTGGTATTGTACGTCCCCTAGGGTATAGTGGTAAATCCATTCCTGGAGATAGTTATCACTAAAGACCGGATTTGTATGCAAATGCCTATTTTTTCTAATACATATTTTTATCCAAAATAATTCAATATTTTTACGAGTCAATACATTTGGTGTAGATATATTAAATTTTATTGATCATATTAACAGGGGTTATTACATATTTGACCAAAAATTTTGTTAAAATATGTTTTCTGCAAATTAAAATATAAAATAAATAATTAAATTATTATCCGATACACATTAAATTAGGGAAAAATGATTTGTTTTTTAATTATTATTGAATGTATCTATTATAAGACGGATAAACACCATCTAGCATGAATAAAAATAGTGTACTATAAAAATAGTACTATAAAAATAAGAATTTAATTGCATTTAAAAAAAAAAAAAAAAAAAAAAATTAAAAGACCACAAATGCATAGTTAAGAATTCATAGAAAATAATGTTCAGCATCGTAATTGTGATAATTTGAAGAAGTAGGTGGTCGGGAGTGCGGTCCATGAAGAAAAAACACTATTAAGTGGAACTAATTTTTTATTATTTACCGACGTTTCGGCCTACAACCTATAACCATCAACTATAACCATACCAGTAATTTTGATAACTTTTCTAGAAACCGTACTCCCGTGTACTTTCTTTAACAAAGTTAGAAACATCTTTCCCTTCTTTGGAATTTTATATTCTGTTCTACTAATCAGTGTATTGCTTTCTTTGTGCCTATTAGGTTTGTCGGATTTACATAGCCTCCGAATCCTTACCTGGGTCTATTTTCAAATTCTTTTTTTTTTTTTGTCACACATATTTGTGTACCACGCCAGCCGCGTGCCATCGAGGACACGCCAGGAGGAGACCGCCCAGCGGGATTAAGCCCCACCTCACTAAAGCTTATCACTTCTACAGACCTTCCTCCCGCCATTAGCCAGATAGCTGTTATAAGAGATAGACATACGGAGAACACAACATAGCTTACGCTATAGTCTGAAAATCATAGCATCGCCTATGGTCGACTGATTCATTCAGAGGCGGCGAGACGAAAAGGACGAATGGGCGAGACATCAATTCAGATAAGCCGTATTTTATAATATGAGACCTGAACCCCCAAATCTGTTAACCAATAGAATATATTTAGTTAATTAAGCCACTAACACATTAACACTTAATAGCCCCTTCAGGGATAACAGCTTAATTATCAATAAATCTATATCAACATGAAATGGCGTGTTTCTGATCTTAGGCTCACAATATTTATCATAACTCTTTATTTTAAACATACAAGAACGGGATTTCCCGGTCATAATGCATGTACGGCCCCCCCAGTATTGAACAAGGTTAAATTAACGTTTTAATTTTCTCACATAAACCAAAATGCAGAAACATCATTTAGTTGAAAGTTAAACAGTTGGAACTCTGAATTCAACAGATAGAGTTTTTTTTCCTCAAAAACCATTTTTTCTAATATGTGCAATAAAACTATGCCATGCGAAATAAATTTTCAAATCGACCAGCAAGTAAAGACAGATAGGTATATGAACTATTCTTGGAATTTTATATTCAAATTTGAGATCGGAATGCAACAGTTGCGCATCGTTTACTGTAGGATTGCATGTGAAGGCTTAGGGGAATGTTCTTACTATTGGAGACCATTCTCAGTACCTTTAATATACCGAATATCCCAAATTTGTTCAAATATAAATATCAATGAAGTGCTTTGTTTTTCATTAGCTGCATCTGGTATATCCTTATTTCATCTTGTGAAATCTCCGTTGCAAAAAAAGTACAAGATGAAAAATTGTATTTTACAGTTATTTTAGTTTTTAAGAATTATTTCCTTATAATACAAATCTGTGTAAAAATTTGTGAATAAAGTTTATTTTTCAATTTGCTTATGCCTTATCTTATTTATATTATAAATTATAATTAAGATTCTTAAACAAAGCAATTCAACCAATAATTATAGCCTTTTGTTGATTTTTTGTTTGTTTCTGACATTTGTCACACATATTTCCCTGTATATTTCTTCAGATTTCACTGCATATAACTGCAGATTTTACTTTGTTATAAGTTGTCCTTAATTATATGTTAGAATCATGATATGATTGCTTTTCGTTTTTAGGACAAAGTCATTGTTCAGAATAAACAGGATTAGAATAGATATAAATTGTAATTAAAAGTTTTAACAGGTATTCGTTGTGACACAATTTTATCCTTTTCCTATTATAGATATGGGGTTTGGCCTATTGAACTACTAATGTTGGGTAAAATTTTCCTTGGACCAGAACAATTATCAGCAAACCTGAAGGCAAAGATTGCAGATGAAAAAGAAATAGTGAAAGATCTCAGATCGGCGATTGACAATATTTTTAGCGAATTTAAAGAAGTTGTAGAAATATTAAACACAATTGGAAATGAAACTGCTAGAGAGCAAACTCAAAAAGTAAAAAAGTTAACACAATTAGAGGCAAGAATACAGGAATTATTAACCGAATATGAACCAAAACAAAAAGGAAATTTTCTGGTTCATATGCCATTTATAGAAAAACTGCGTGAGGCAAAGAAGTCGAGGATACCCAAAGAAGAAGGGAGTGTGTCACCAGGAGACTCTGCGTCAGATATCACTGAAGGCCCAAAAGAATTTCTTAATCAAAATGACATTGTGCTCTTAGAAAGAAAAGCTTACATTGCTTGGGTTGATCTTTCACCACTTCTGGTACCAGGATGTAAGTATTTTAACTAGAAGATTCTAATTTTATTACTAAGTTTAGTGAAATAGGCAATAGTTTAGAATCCTACATTTGGTATGTTACTAAGACAATTTTACATACTTATTGCTGACTTACACATGCCAATTATCAATAAATACATTTGGACTTCATGACAAATTACACAGGCACAACAGCTCAATGGTTGCAGAAAGAATGATCACTAACAGAATGCCTAATCTTTACTATTTATTCAGTTCCCCTTTGTTTAATTTTTTAAATTATAATTTTATTTTATCTAGTTATCTTCAATTTATAAATATATTTAATCTTCCTCTAAATACATTTTTCTTTCTTTGTACACCACTTATTATTAATTTTCTCTTATAAGCTTTGTTTCATTTCAATTTTCATTTTTATATTGTTTTTTTCAGTCATTTTTGTCGTATGTTGTGGTGAGATTATATTGTGGGGTACAAAATGTTAGTTATTAATTCAAAATAGCTTAAAATGAATGTATGCAAACGTTCAATTTTTTACTTTTAGCAGCACTTTTTTGAGCTTAGACACTCAAATTGGGATGACAATTATCTGTGTATTAATAATTTTCTAAAAGACATTTTCCTTATATAATTGTTCCAGGTACTCACCTACGCACCGCTGGCGTATTGCAGTACTTCAACAGAGAAGAAGCTGTTGCCAAATGGGGACTCACTACAACGTTCTCAGGCGACGCTGATGAAATGAGCACTCGGGACAAAGACCTCAGCCGTTTGTTAACAAAGGACCCTGTTGACATAAATAAAATTTATATGGATCTAAAAAAAACAGATTTAATAAAAGACTCAACGAATTTGCTTCTACTGTTAGGACGTTTGATAGAATTGTCAAACAACATCAAGAAAACGGAATCTGAGCCAGGCCCATCAGCAGAACCTGTACCTGAAACACTGCCTGCCTCACCTAACATTACGGAACTCGAGGATAAGAAAAAAACAAAAGCTCTGAAATTCCATGATGAGAAGAAAAAAGTTAAGCCTAAGAAACATTCTAAAACTGAAACTGATGGTCCTGTGAAAAAAAAAACAGATCTCAGAAACCTCACCCCCAAAACTGGGCAATTAAAAATGGATTCTACAAAGCCATATGATGACACACAGAACACAAATTGGCTAACAATGAAAGCTTTCGATTTGAACGAGATGCGACAGCCAACTGCAGAAAAAATCAAAAAGCCAACTTCCAAAATTCCCATAAATGCATCTTCAGCAATCAGTGAAGAACAATTGGTAGATGAAGAAGGAAACGTATTGAAAAAAAAAACAATGCAACATTATTTAAGCAGACCTGCTTCTCATTCACGAAATGTATTTGCAGTTTATAAAACTACTACAGGACTGGAAGGGAAAAACATCAAATCTATGAAGAAAGATCAATCTAATACATTAGAAAAATCACCTACAGAGCTAATACCTTCAGATTTATCACATAAGGACTCGACTCCTGAACAGAAAAAGTTACCGTTTCTTCAGCCTGATTCCAAATTCAAGAACAAAAGTCAACTAGACCAAAAACCAACATCTAAGCAATCTGTCAATGAACTAGAAGAGTCTAGAATACTTCAACCATCAGTCCAGAGTCGTCCAAAGAAGACTTCTTCAGAAATTCATGATTCTCTCCAAACGATAAGCCAGCAATTGTCGCAGATAAGTGGCGAAGAATCACTTTTAGACCTCTTCAGATCCTTGTTGGCCACTATAATTGATAAATATGAAAAACTAAAAGATAGATATCAAATATTGAAAACAATGAAGGCAAAAGAAGGAGTTTCTATGTTGGATACATCAGAAGAGGAAACTATTAGTTTGCTATCAGAAAGTGATTGCGATGGAGAAACTACAGATGGACATTTGTCATCGCATAATGAATTGGATATAAAAAAAGTTGAACCTAGGCATAAAATGTGGCATATTGGCCAAAATTTGGTTGATGATGTAGTGGAAAATCAAATACAGTATACTAATGATGTTAGGAAGATGGCAGTATTGGAAAGAGAGTTCTTATTACTTAAAAGGCTCCGTTTAGCACAAATGGTAATATTTATATTACAAAATAATCATATTGTAGACCCTCAATGGGCAGATGTATGTATATAAATAAACAAATTGCATGGTAACATTTCAGAATATCAGATTCTGACCTCATATCACCAAATCAACTTGTCAGCAGTTGGTCTGGGTTCTTCGCTGGATATTTAGAGGATATTAAGTGATTTTAATTGTTCATATGTAATTTATTTAAGAATCTTTCTGAGTTTTTAAGGAATTCAATAGTTTTTGCCTTATAATAAATTTAAAAAAACGTGTAAGTTAACTGAAATTAGTAATAAGTAAAATATTTGGAGAAAATATTGGCACAACTTTTACCATGAAAATTGATTCAACAATCACTTGGCTGGTATTTTTATAACTAGGTACAAATTTTAATTTTTTTCTGGTTGGTGCTAAGTTTAGAATGTCACACATTGGTAAAGACTTATAATGTTGATTTATCAGCTGGGATTACTATCAATAAACAAAAACTTTCTTTCATTTTCTATGAATAATACAATTTACAAATCTTATTTATTGGGTTGTCCGGAATATAATGCAGGATTTCATATTTTCTTTATGTTAAACCTGTATATGACAAACTGTAAACGTTTGAGTGATTATTCTTTTGTATAGGTGTATACACTTATTAATCCTCTTCCAAACAAAAATGTTTTTTATCTTCTGTAGCATTTCACTAGTTGGAACTAATTCAAATCTTTACTGAGATGTCAAAGCGTGATTTTCGCACAATTTCGTTTCACGAGTTTAAATTCGGTTGGAACGAGTTTTAAACGGCCAGAAACATTAATGAAGTCAGGGGTGATGGCAATGTGAGTGAGTACACCGTTCAACGACGTTTTAAAAAATTTCGAGGGGGAGATTTCAGCCTTGAAGACAAAGATGGTCGTGGAAGGATTTCTTTCCTTGATGACGATGTTGTACGAGATATTTGGTTGAAGAATACCCCAAAACAACTGTTCGAGAACTATAGAGAAACTTTTAGTTAGCAAATAGAACATCGCTGAACACCTCAACGCAATCAAAAAAGCTTGAAACTTGGGTTTCTCATGCATTGAACGACCGCCAAAAAAATCTTCGTTATGAAATTCCACTTCTTTGCCGAAACAAGACTCTGCCTCACCCTTCCTACTCTCCAGACCTATCGCCTACTGACTACCTACCATTTTTTTAGAAATCTGGGCCGATTTTTTAAAAGGTAAAACTTTTATTGATCAAAATTCGTTAGAAAATGCATTTTCAGAATTTGTTAATAATAACGATTCAACATTTTATTCAGAGGGAACGGAAATGTTACCAACATCTTGGCAGAAATGTATGGAGAGTAATAGAGTATATCTTGATAAATAAAATTAGTTCGGTATTGTTTATTTTCTTTGTTTTATTTTAAAACCATAAAACTGCATTAATTTCCGGACAATTCAATAGAAGAGCTTATTATGATAATTTTATGTTTTTCTCTTTGTAAATTATAAATTCTTATTCTTTTTAGAAACATCAATGGGAAGAAAAATTGAGAGATATAACACCAGAGTACATTGAAAATGCAAAGGGTGAAAAAGTAGTGGTCATTATAGATATTAAATTGCTTAAACCATTAGTACCAAAGCCAGAATTGACCATAATTGATTTGGAGTAAGTAATCATTTTAATGTTTAAACAAGGATTCTGTTATAGAATGGTAATGGATATAAATACCAAATTATCTTAGATGACAAAAGTTTTTTTTTTATGTTATTGTAATTTTAATTTTATTGTCTTTACTTTTTGTTTGAATTTTTAATTCAAAATTTTGAAAATAATTTAATTTTAATTTATTTTGTAAGGGTCCATAATTTTCATGCATGGTCCTATGAAGTGTATTAAAATTGAATGAATGATAAGTAAATAAAAAAAATTGTATAGCTCAACATCTGTAAGTATATAATTATTAATAGGATTATTAGTTAATACAATTATGTTACAAATTTTGTCTCTAATGACTTCACTCCACTAGATTCATTAGGATTTCCTATCCTGCATTCTGTGTTCTCATCTATTAATCATCCGAGAATATACTCAATTTTTTCTATTATATTTATTTTAATCCTTTACGTCCATTTTCTTTATTTTGATTTTACTTTTTTTTCTTTTATTTTTGTTTGAACCATCCACCTCAAAAAAATTCCATCACCTAGAAATGTCTGAATTTAACAAGAACAGTAGGTTTTATTTTTATGAAAAGGATCATAAATTTGAAATAATCATTTGGAAAATTTTGGCAATCATTCTTTGAAATTGTTAATTTTTATTATCCAATAAAATACATTTGTTAACGTTTCGGGACATTGAGCCTCATCTTGATAACTAAAAACAATATTTTTATATTACATTAAATATTTCCTTTTAAAATTATTTTTGGTTATAACATGAAATTTAATTATCAAACAATACAATAATTTAATAAAATTTACCTTAAATTGGCCTATTTTGAAGGCATATAATTATTCCTCACGTCATATATTAAATAACAATTAAAATAAACAATTTGAATAATTTGAAATAAACAATTTTATAAAAAAAAAAAAAAAAAAAAATTAAAAATAATGAGTTTCTTTACAAAAAAGGAAAAGTCGATTCCTCATTAGTCCGACTAACTTCATTTTCAATGAATTGTATAGGTTCTTCAATATTTATATTAATTACTGGCTGATTGTTCTTACAACCATTTTCGATTCCAATTAATTTTGCATTTGAATTGCTTCATGCTAAAAGGGTTTTTGCTACTATTCAAATAGTTAGACAAATCTCCTTTTAGTATGCAGCGATTCATTTATTTTAGCTTCAATTGTTTCAAATTTTTTATCAATCACCAGATTGGATTCCTACTTTAAATTTATACCTGTTTTCTCTAATTTTGAATTTAACCTTTTTAATTCTGTCGAGTTTACTTCTATTCTTATAATTAAATTTTGATTTAATTCTTCCGAGTTTTCATTTATTTCAGTTTTCATTTTGTTTAAATTTTCATCTGATTTAATTGAGTTTTGGTTTTAATTCAGCAAGTTTAGCAGATATTTGTTCTGATATTTTTCTCATATTTAGATCAGTGTTTACTTGTTCGTTCTCATTTCTGCTGGTATTAGCCGACACACCAACACCAACAGCATGTGTAATCACTACCCCAAATTCCTGGCAGTGTATCTAACCAACACAATTCGCCATTTTTTTTACTGTTGCTAATGCCTCCCAACTTTCAATTTTAAAATCATCTAACTCACCACTCAGCGTTACCTCGCACAAATTATTTGTTTCATTATCTTTTTTATCCATATTAGATCTGAAATTATATTTTTTTCGTTTGGACATTCCACATTTACCGAATCCCAGGGAGGGTCAACAATGTTAAAATATTTACTTTATCACTAAATTTTAAAATTATTTTTTATTATTATATACTGTCTGTTACTAATGAAAGTATTAAATAAAGATTAATTTTGTTGATTCTTGGTTCTAAATTAACTGACAGAAAATATAATAAGATGAAAATCTCTATATTATTAATAATTAAATAAAATTATACATTTAAAATAATGAAAAATATAATGACTCGAAGATTACAGAAACTTATCTATGAAAAAGAATTAAAATAAGTTTTGGTAATTTTGCAAATATAGGTGGATCGGTTTAATAATGCAGAATATTTTAAAAATAACAAAAACATATTTTAACATATCTTAACTCTAAAAACAAACTTTTAAATTTAAATTTTATCTACAAAATAATAAATGATATTTCGATATTTTATTATAAGTCTTCTTAACACCTGATTAATATTAATCTTCTTTTCCATGATTTTGAATAACGATGTTTTCAGCTAGACGATGTTACAACTTAACTTGGTATTCACTGACTGACCTGTATTTAATTTTATTTAAAAACTTATATAATGACTAAGATATTTTAAAGTGAACTTGGCTCAATTAAAGACATATTCCGATCCATAGTCAAGATCAGGTCCTCACTCCAGTGCATTGCAGATCAAAAGACGGCTATTACTCTATAAAATGTCGCATCTATCCCGACTATGACTTGCTAATAAAGAAGCAAAATCAAGTAGTGCATCGATATTCTTAATTTTAAATGTCCATATTTATATTACTTTTAAGTGTGTTTAAGCAAAACATATTTTCACGATTGTAGAATAAATTTATTTTCAATATATTTATAATATTATAAAAATTCTACTTTTTGACCACAAGAGCAAAAGCTTTGGACTTTTGCATTGGTATAGTTTGCGGAATAGCGACGTACCCACTGTTTTATTTACATGGACCTTTCTCTTCTGCTCATTTTGTTTCCCTTTTCTCTTTTATTTGTTAGATTTCTTCTTTTTTAATTATTTGATTTATTTTTATGATCTTTTGCACATTTTTGGGTTTTTAGTATGAGTATTTCTTTTTTTTCTTTGATGATCAGCATTTTGCAATTTACATTTCCCAGTTGTCGTCATGTAACCTCCCTTTTCCCTCAGTATGTGTCTGGGTGTCTTGGTGTGAGGTGCTCTCAGATTAGTGTCATTTGGACTATGGATGTGAGATGTGCTGCATTTTTTGCTTTGTATAGTTTTTTTCATTTTTCTCTCCTGTCCTGATGATGCCTGAATTGGCGATATATCGTCAGGTAATTTGTTTTCTGTTATTTTTGTGACTCAGATTCTTTTTTCAAACTTTCCATTATGTCCTAACAATTATTTATGTCTCATTTTGAGCTTTTGCTCTTGTTCCCTGGCATAAGGGGATGTACAACTTATAATCATAAATAGTTAAAAATTTGAATCTTTTGTAATTATCTCTCTTCTACAAAGAAAGAAATTTTAGGCTTATGATGAAGCAGGTTCTCTTGGATTGTCTCAGCAATGTCTTCATTTTTAAGTATAATCTTTCCTTATTGTAACAATAGAAAATAATATAAAAATAAATATATTAATTAATGAGTTGACATCCGCATGATGGTATAGAAGGATCAATCTAATTAAGGATTGATAAATTATTTGCCACTTCTATAGTTTTATTTTTTTGAAAATTAGTTTCGAATGTTATACATTCATCTTCAGTTCTAAAAACACACAAAAAATTCAAAAATAAGGAATTCAAAATATAGTTTGATATTATTATACATATTAAATTAGATGTAATATAAATCAGTAAATAAAACATTTATGAGTTATGAATTTAATTAAGACAAGAAATCAAATACATGTTTGTACTCACCAAGGTTTAAATGGATTATAACAAAAAGAAAAGTTTGTACTGGTTTCTTCTGGCACTGAACTAACAATGAAAGAAGGTTGGATGTTTATACGTAAATAGTTTTAAAAGTGGCAAATAATTTATCAATATACAAAGACCTCAATATACTTTAAAACTGAACCTCTTTTCCAATGACCAATGCATTTAAATTAAAGTTTAATAAATTATGTAATATATTTTTAAAAAATCTGGTGCGGTGCGCACATCACACAACTTTCCCTTACCGTCCTATAATAATTATCTTTTTAATACAATTTTAAAGAGTTCACATAAACACTGCTTCTAATAAACCCAGCGGCATACACATCTTTTTCCACATCTTTCCCCAAGTACAATAAAAGAAAAATTAAACAATTTTAGTACAACAATCCTGTACACCACCTATATATTTTAACTTTGTCATGTTGCAAATATATTTTAAAAGTTTCTGGTTTAGTTTCCTGGGAAACTTTTTCTTTCCATTAAATAATGTAAAAGTAGAAATTATTAAGTTAATTTCCGCTTTTGTATTCTTAGATTACTTTTATTACATAGCGTATTGTTTACAACAGATTGGCGGATTGTTGGGAGGAAGTTCGGTCGCATCTGTCTCCTTTCGGATGCGCTTGGATATCCATCTAGGGTCTCGTGCTCCACATAAAATACACTGTATCTTTGCTAATACTGGTCCGATTTTGATGATTCTTTTATTGTTTTTTAGATAATTTAATTACCTTTCATACAATACTACACATAATTTACCGTAAAATGCATACTTTTTAAGCTATGGGCAAATAAAATATTCTTTTCATCAAAACTTTTTTCCCTGCAATTCCTCGGTGATTTACTACATAAATGAAAAGTTAAAGGCCTTTATGCAGAATAATTTAGCCAAGTTTCATCAAAATCGTTAGAGCCGTTTTCGAGAAAATTGTAAAAAAGTGTAAAAGCCATGATATAATAGCTATTTCCGGTTAGTCCGATGCACTTTATCTTTGCTAATACTGGTCCGATTTTGATGATTCTTTTATAGTTTTTTAGATAATTTAATTATCTTTCATACAAGTGCATAGACGATTTACCATAAATTGCACGCTTTTGAAGTTGTGTAAATAAAATATTCTTTTCATCATAACTTTTTTCCCTGCAATTCCTCGGTGATGTACCATATTTATGAAAAGTAAAAGGTCTTTATGAAGAATAATTTAGGCAAGTTTAATCAAAATCGTTAGAGCCGTTTTCGATAAAAATGTGTAAAATCGATTATATAAAGTGGCACTTCCAGTTAGTCAATTTTGACGAAAATGTTGCTGTAACATCACATGCATGTGCTAACCTTAAATATGTAATTTCAGTATCTTACAGCTCTCCGTTTTTGAGCTAGACTGATCACATACACACAGACACACAGACCATTTTGCGAGACTTGGTCATTTGGACTCAGGGGACCTTAAAGCATGTATTTCCGTTGAAAACTCGAATTCGAAAATTTTCACGATCGCAATACTTCCCCTTACTATATACTTCGTATATAGGTAAGGGAAAGCAAAAATTAATAATGATTTTTAACAACAATTTATATTTTTTTCTTTTCTTTTCTTACTATGTTTATTTCTTTGTTTCTTTTCAGCATTCAAGAATTTTTAAAAGATAGATGTATGAAGACAAATCCAATATATTATGCTAATGATACTGCTGTTGACTTCCATAATTGCATTGTAAACTTATCCAATTTAATTACATCAGAATATCAAGTAGGTAACATTTTTTGTGGATCATTTAAACTTTTGTTTATACGAGGTCTATTCAGAAAGTATGGAATGTTTTGGAATTTAAAAAAACAAAACAAGTACAAGAAAAACATTTATTATATACATGTGAAAGAGTGACTAAAATTCTACTTTTCAGCATAATCACCAGACAAATTCAGTTGATCATAGCGGACAAGCTTTGAAATTCCTGTGTCATAGAATTCTGCCGCCTGTGATCTCAGCCACTCAGTGACGCATACCTGGAGCTCCTCATTGTCATCAAAACGCTGTGTTGCTAGCCAGGTCTTCATTTTCGGGAATAAGTGAAAATCACTTGGAGCAAGATCAGGACTGTAGGGGGATGAGGAAAAACTTCCCACTTGAACGATTTCAAGAGTTCTTGCATACGGTTTGCCTTGTGAGGTCAGGCATTGTCATGCAAAAGCAAAATTTAGGATTAAAATTTTCCTCGGCGCTTGCTTTGGACAGCTCTCCTAAGGTTTTGCAATGTTTGGCAGTACCGCTCAGAGTTTATTGTTGCACCACGCTCGAGAACACCTTGCCTGTCCCAGAACACTGTTGTCATGATCTTCCTTACCGACAAAATTTGCAGAAATTTCTTTGGTTTTTTAGGAATAAGTGCTTAAAAGTGCCCCCACTCCATGGACTGTAATTTTGTCTCAATTCATATGTTTCACCCAGATTTCGTCTCCTGTTACGATTCGATCCTGCATCACCATGACTGTGGTAGGCCTCCAAAAACGTCGAAGCTACCCCATTTGTTGTTCTTTATGGTGATCTGTAAGCATTTTTGGTGCCCATCTTGCACAAAATTTGTGGTAGTCTAGCTTCTGTGAAACCATTTGAAACAATAAAGTCCATGAAACTTGTGGGAAACATAGAGAAAGCTCAGTTATTGTGAAACGACGGTTTTCACGAATCTTTTCATCAACTTTGGCGACCAGATCGTCAGTCACAATGCTGGGATGTCCACTCTTTTCTTCATCATGAACGTTTGTTCGGCCATTTTTA
This sequence comes from Rhaphigaster nebulosa, assembly GCA_948150685.1. Lineage (NCBI taxonomy): Eukaryota > Metazoa > Arthropoda > Insecta > Hemiptera > Pentatomidae > Rhaphigaster > Rhaphigaster nebulosa. Next base: position 30,502,328 of record OX411312.1, on the reverse strand, counting down.
AACTGAATGCACCATTTCCTGAGAGAACTTTCACTCATTAGGCTGTTCCCGTACATTTCACACAGTTTCCGATGAATTTCTATTGGTTTTAAGTTTTTTGCCAACAAAAAACCAATCACAGACCGCACCTCACAACTGGCGGGATTTTGGATTGTAGCACACATTTCAAATTGAATATAAAAAAAAGGGGTAGAGTGGAGAAGTTCCCGTTGTCACAGCTGTACGCTGACTGAGGTGCCGAGCATGTAATGTAAACGCTAAAAAATGTAAACGCTATTGGCGCGCGCCTGGCGGCATCAGATGGAAACGTTCCTTACTTTCTGAATAGAGGACGTGATGGCCGAGTACGTGTGCCCGGTTCGGAACGTTGTGGGTTCGATTCCCACATGGGCCAGGTAATATTTATTTCGTGGCGATCCCGCGAAATGATGAATCTTGACACTCCCACTCTTGTTAGTACGCGGCGGTGACGTAAAAGTAGCCGTCAGGGGCTGGCAAAAAGGACCATAAAGCTCACTTGCCGGACTAGTTCCCCCCACCATTACCAGTATCAGTACTTTCTGAATAGCCCTCGTATATACACCTGATACCGCCAGGCACATTAGCGTATACATTGGTGTGCTCGTGCTCAGCACCTCAGTCAGCGTACAGCTGTGACAATGGGAACATCTCCACTCTACCCCTTTTTTTATATTCAAATTTGAAATGTGTGCTATATATTTAGTGCTTATTAATGAAATGAAATTAAAAAAATGATTATGTGCTTATTAAAAAATGAATACGGAAATGTATGTATCAAAACAAGCAATGTATTTATTTAAATGAATGAAGTTTATTAATACAATTTAGATTTATTTTTATTAACATGATATTTTTAGAATTTAATATGTACAAGGGTGAATCAAATATAAATGATAATTTTATTATTTTGGAAGATGATGCAGTGGGAGGCTGTTGTTTGGTTGTGGGAACAGTTAGTGGCCATGCTTTGTTCTGTCCTCAGTACAGCCATGACCGAGGAGGAGAGGAGGTACATTCGAGGAGGAGAGGAGGTACATTCGTTTGTTGCACAATGCTTAATCATAAGATTTTTAACCAATCAAGACATTAAACCCTCAGAAATTTTTACTCGTTTCAAGACACAGTTTGAGATACTGTCCCAGAATTGAGTGTATACATGAGCCAGAGAATTTAATGGTGGGCGAGAAAACGTTGAAAATGAAAGTCTTGATGGCCCAAGGAGGTCTTACTGATGACAACATTCGTGCCATTCGAGAGCTTATTGATTGTGCTCACCTGTTCACTGTTGAAGCAATCTCAACAGAAGTGGGAATCAGTGCTCAATCCATTATCACTGATCATCTTGATTTCTGAAAAGTTCATGCTCAATGGGTTTCGAGGTTGTTGGCCGAAAATTAAGATCAGTGAGAGATTTCTGAATTGATTTCATCGAGTAGGGGAGGATTTTTGAAAAAATTTCCCTTGAAATAATCACTTGGAGGAGAATGATTTGAAAGCAATGGAAATTGAGGAGCACATATGCGATTGACTAAAGATTCGCCCTTAAACTATTTATGAAGAATATATAAGTGGCAAAAGTGTGTAGATTATGAAGGAGACTACATTGAGAAATGCTGAAAGTTTGGTTTATGTATAACATTAATTAACAAATTTTAAAGGATAATTACAGTTTATGTTTGATTCACCCTTGTATGCATTATTGAGGGTTATTCGTTGCAAAGGGGCCTTAATTCCTATACTTCCAAATATATCACAATTCACAGATTTTATCTAAACATTGCAGGATTTCAAAAAATCTTATTCAACTGTCATAGATCCACTTTCTGGAGAAACAGGGAATGAATTTTATGCATATATTGAGAAATCTAGAGCACATCAAATAATTGCAGAATCGCTAAGTGAAGGAATGAAAGGGTACTTGTCTACTGCTTTAAGGGATCCAATACCTACAGCAGATCAAAAAAATGATCAAAAAAAACTCAGAGTAAGTTACTTAGTATACTTATGTGTTTAGTTTGATTACATTTATTCAATTAATTAATGTTATACACAAACCATATTTTCAGCATTTATTTCGATACATATATATTTATTTGTATAGTTATAAATCATGTATAATATGTGTTATTTACATATTTATACACCTATCTAAAATTAAGTTAAATTTAATATGTTTCAGAGATATATAGATTTTCAAAATATCTGCCCTATATAAAAATTTAACATGTCAGGCCTAGTATGGTGTTAAGGAAGGTTGAAGAACAGGCAATTACATAGTTAATTAGACATTCATGGATCCTATAAATTTTGATGTAGATCAATCTTATGACCTTTTGGATTAATAGCAAAGAATTTCAAGTCAATTTTGAATTTAGATGAAAATTTAAAATTTCGGATTCTATACTGTGACCAAAATTTCTATGCTTGATTCACTCGCAACTTACTGCTCAGAGATTTTCGAGATCCCTGTATCTCATGTCTCATTTTTAAAAATTCAAAATAAAAATTATGCATTAGGTTGCTAGGATAGATGCAACATAACACTACCTCTCCTTTAAACAGATGGTATTATTGCTTATTCATGATTAATAAGGAAAGAAATATAATTTTGAAAACTTATAAGGTTAGACTTACTTGGCCCTCAAATCTGAAATGAAATTCTTAAGTTGCATTTGCACCTTTGCCAAACCTTGGTAATGTGCAAAAGGGGTAGTATTGCTTAGTTTGGTTTGGCTTGTCTGTATTTGTGTCTGATCGTGTCCTTGTGAGAAGTGCCACTTAAACGCTAGTGTTGCTTCCACATATTTGTGTATTTATATAAAATCATACATTTATATATTATTATTTGTTTCTTTTTAAAATAACATTGTTTAAACCAAAATTAACAGCCTACAAAAGTTCGAATAGCTGAAACAGTAGTGTAGCATATGAATAGGTTAGTTTGCTAAACTTCTATAAACCCCATTTATTAAATGTTTGCTGTTTGGTTTGGCTTGGGACTTGCCATAGTTTGGCAAAAGTGTGAATGCACCTTTAAAACGTTTTATCAAATTGTCGAAGGATGTGGCAATGTTTTATGTAAATTAAAAAAAAAAAAATGAAATTTCTTTCGAACCTCTTGGAGGGACTAATTTACAAAGAGCTATTTTATTGCTCAAGTATAGTCATAATAATAATAAAAGAAAATTTAGCTCTGGACCAAGGTAGTTTTTATTTTTAAAATCTTCAGTACTATGTGGGATGGCTGTATTCAAGAGTTGTGGATGAGATGCAGTCTGTTGTGAATAAGAATATCATAGATGGTGACCATTCGTTGCCAGAAACAAATTTAGGAGATTTGCCATATATTAGCTGCTATGACCTGTATCTTTTTGCTGTTGAAGCAATTGAAGAAATGGACTATGATCGTGCCAAATATTATTTAGCTAAGGTATTTTGATTTTGATATATTACTAATTAATCAGAATTAGTATGATTAAACTAAATGTAGAATCTTTAATTATTAGTTAGAGATTTATTTTATTTGATTTTAGTGTACAAAAAATTAGCAGAATATGGAACCTAGAAAAAATCTTATCCTATTTACTTCTACTTGGTTTTGCCTTGCTATTTACCGATAGAATTCCATTTCCATATTAGATTCTCACTAAATCAGGAAACAAAGATTTCTTATTTATCTTATATGGATGATTTGTAGTTATATTCCAGGAATGGGAGAGATATGAGAAGTCTGAATTGGGGAAATTGATTTATTATTTCTTGTTGGCTAATTATTTGTAAATATGGCATATATTTATAGTAATGATTTGTATAATAATGAAATAAAGAAACTGTGGATGACAACACTGGCACAGCTAAGCCATGCTCAGAATAGCTTGGGTTGAGCAGTAAAATAGGTAGAAAGTACATAAAGACATTAAATTGTACTGTGGCCATATAACTATAACTAACCATCAAATCCTATAGAAATATTATTTATTGACTAAAAGATAACAAAATCGCAGATCGTTGAAATAGGAGGTCATGGCTATGATAACACTGGTCTACAAAAAAGAACTATTTTTGGTACAACTTTACAATCAAGTCACATTATCAGTGCCTGGACTCGAAGTTACCTGAATGTCGCTGCACATGCACTATCTGGCGCTATTTTTGCTAACTGACTGCTTGGTATTGAATTCTAACGTTCGTATTCATTGTCATTATTGAAATTATTATTTAATTAGATATTATTTATATATCTATTAGATATTATTTAAAATTATTAGTGCTGTTGACTTCCGCTTGTTAGATAAAAAAAATACCAACAAAAGCCTTTTCTGTTGAAGTCGGGGCCTTACCATAATTTCAATTATTACTGCTTTAATTAGATCACAGCTGTCGACTTCCGCTCGGTACGCTCGCTCAAGAACCTCCAAAAGTTCATTTTCAGTTGAGGTCGGGCCATTACCTTAATTTAAATTATTACTGCTTTAAATTATTACTACTACTTCCCCAGACCACCAAAAGTCAACAGCACCTGTAATTTTTAATAATAAACAATTAAAGCGGTAATAATTTTAATAATTCCAATGAATAAGAATTTTAGAATTGAATAGAAAACAGCTAGTTAGTACGAATGACACTAGAGAGTGGTAGTGCGGTGACCTTCGGGGTAGAGCCAGTGATAATGTGTCCTGATTGTAAATTTGTACCCTATTTTCCTTTCATAAGAATGAAACTAACGGCCTCTAGAAGTATTTTTCATGTTGAATTCAAATATCATTTCGGTTATTTCCCATCGGAGAGGAGTTTTGTGTGTGATATACTGGTACAGGAAACTCTTCATTGTCTAAGACAGGTCTCATTTCAGATGGCAAGTTTGGATACTTAACTGTATGTTTTGTTTTAGATGTGATTTATTTAATATTTGTTAAACAAAAATAACAATCAGTTAAATGATCATTAGGTTCCCTCCAAATCATGGGAATAGCAAATGGCATGTGATGTGTACCATTTTTCCACCCAGTCAACAGTATAACTCACGAAACACGGTCTATATTTGGTGCACTGCTCTTATCAAAATCATCAACTTGACATCCAAAGTAAAGTTCATAACTCTGTTTTAGAAGCTAATTGATCACAAGAACAGTAGTCAGCTGACCACAAGTATAGCAGAACTTATCTGCATGATTTACACAATTTCTTGGCATGATGAAAAAACTAAACACTACAACACAACATATACAATGCACTTCTAAACAGAAAGGAAGACTATATATAAGGTCCTATGACAGGTTAAAGGGAACACTAAAATCAGATTTTAAAAAGTGGTTGTTACAGGAAAACTATGCCGATGGAAAAATTCTGACTACATATATAAATTCTGAATGAAAAAATGCACTAGAGACACTAATCAGATTTCTTGTGAAGAAAACCGTGTCGACCAGTGTAATGTGCCAAAAACAGTGAGTGGAAAAATCAGGAAATATCAAAATCTGCTAGAAATTAAAACATACCTGTTGTTAGAATTAAAGGTCTTACCAATAGTATTCTCCAGCTATGGCCTAATTCCTGAGGAAACCTTAAACTCAATGAAGGTCCCAGAACTTTACAAGGAAGTTGAAATAATGAAAAAATCTGTATCTGTGGGAACCACAAGTATCACAATTGTTTTTTTCAATATTGGTAAAACTGTCAATTGAGCTTAACCTCGATCATAGCCCAGGTAGGTGAATCTGGTGAATTAAAAGTGCTGAAAAGAAATGAGTAATAATAAACAGGATTAAAATAAAACAGAGAGAGTAATAAAAATCAATATTTATTTATACAATCGATTAGGGCTCTTCAGCCATGCAAAAAATAATGCTAACAATAAAAATGGACAAACAAATAAAAATGAAAGCACATCAAGTTGTCTGGTTGTCCATCATTCAGACATTTCTCCTCTTTTTGTATTTTAAAATGTGATGAATGGTTAACTTTTTCCATCCTCAGTAAGATTCTGTGTGAATCAGCAGTCCATGTTCTTTAGGAGTTTGTAAAAGTTATAAATCTGTGGAGTCTAGGTGGTTTTAATAATCCATCCCAAGTATTATAGTAAAATGATGATAGGGAAGCAATATATTACCGAGATGCATTTGTACTTGAATAAATGAAAATTTGTTAATCAACATAAAAAAAATATAAAATAAAATATACATATCGACATCGTTTTTTGAAAAAGGAATCAGCCCCATTTAGCAATTTTTACAGGAAACACATGAAACGATTTTCTCCCAAATAACAATATATATTTTTAAAATTTTATTCTTTATTGTACATATATAGTAGGATTTTATTAAGGTGGAAAAATCTTCATAATTACAATATATTTTTAATGCTGCTAGAACTGGTCAAGGCCAGATTGAGAGCCATCAGTTTTTGGTGCTTGGGTCATCAATAGTCTATTTTAAGACCATTTATTTATTTTTTCTTCAATATATCGTGACCAGGAATTGATAGAGGTAGTGTTGTTTACGTCTCATAATAAGTTTATGACTTATTATTATTAAAAGGCGAAACCTGAATTTAGAATTTTTGTTGCTTAAGCCTTTTTAAAAAAAAACGATGTCGATATATCTCTTACAATACACAGACAATGGAAAATTTGTCGAGCTCTATGTGTTATTCTTTTAATTGTCTTTATTTTATTTTTTTAAATAAAATACATGATCAATAAACAATTACATTTTAATACTCTTTCTACATTCTACGTCAATTCTTTAACTAAAGCTTTAAAAATAAATACATTTATTATTTATAAAAACTGACAAGTAAGCAATTTAAAATCATCAGCCCGGTGACTACATTAATAAATAATAAATATCTAACTATATTAAACAACAACAGCAAAAGACTTTAAGAAACAATAGACTATGACAATAACAAATAATAGAACACAAAAGCATTTCACAACAATAAACTAATCCAGAGCCGGAACTAGGATTTTTACCAGGGGAAGCAAGCCTAATTTTACCACCTTTTCTTTCAACCCTTCCCCCTCCAATAAAAATAATCATAATCAACATAGGGAACATAATCCTGCATAAATAGAAAGACTGGAGACATATTCTAAGATTACTTTGTTTCTCTGAGTCTTCTACCCTATGTCTAACTGCGGTCAACTTTCCGTGCAGATTGGCGATATTTGAAGTACAAGGTTAATTCTATAACATTCCTCGAATTATAACCACTTCCAGTACTTAAACTTTCTTTTTTATCACCTCTTTTGCTAGGATGAGGGGTAAGTGTAAGTCAGGCATTTTCAGAACTCTCAAACATAATCAAAATGTGTTGCCTGTGTATACGACTATATCAAGGCGATACTTGTTTCATGCGCTTAAATATAATTATGTACATATCTTGGGTGTATCAATGATTTAAATAAAAAACATCTTTTGAATTTTTCCAAAACCGGCCATACCCTCAAATCTGCCCAGCATAACTAATCATCGCCCGAGAGACTGACTTGTATACTTCTAATTTACTTGTATAGAGAACATTTTTGTTACCCATGATATTATACCAAGCAGAATTCTGATCAAACTTTGCATGACTGACTGTTTCTGAAAAGTGGCACCCTAAAGCCAATTTGGAGTAATTATTACACCCAGGTATTTATATTTGCTCACCACCTCAACAGAGTTTCTTCCGAAGTTCAACCTCTCAAATTTGGATAGTCTATCTCCATTGTGGAGAACTATTGTTTTTAATTTGGTCAGATTTATATGTAGATTCCGCAAATGACAATAATTCTCCACGTGATTTTTCATTTGGTGTAATTTTACTGGGGAGGGAGGCAGCACTACTACGTTGTCCGCATACAATTAGTGCCTAATGTTGACTCCAGCAAATTTTTGTGCTCTATATACATTCAAATTCTAAAATTTACTACTGAAAGATAATCAGTAGGCTTTGTCATGGTGATGACTTTGGTTGGACAGACCCTTCCTAGGTTTATTAAGACCTAAAATGAGTACTTTAAATATGTCTGGAGATAAACTCGGTGGTTGGAGCATAACACTGATCACACATAGTCGGAACATTGTCTCTCAGGAAATATTGTAAGTTCAGGGTAACTCTCAAGAAAACCCCCAAAAAAGGATTTGTTATGAACATTATGAATAATTAATACAAATCTTAACTAAGCACTAATCGAAACATTTGTTAATTGCAATATTAAAAAATAAAATTATTTACATGCAAGAGACTGGAGGGGGATAAAAGTACTGAACCTATGAACTGGATAGAATATGCTGTTATAGCTCTCCGCATTGGTGACTTTCAACAAGCTATGGAATGCATAAAAGAAGCACTTGTATTAAATTCAAGATGCAAAGAAGGGTAAGGGAATTCCTAAATTATGTCTGTAATCACAGAGAATTAGTCGGTAAATTAAAATATAACAAAAATAAGTTAAGAGCCTACTATGATGGTTGAAGGGCACTCCACATTGTGAAAAAAATGTTTGTTTAGTGAATATTAGTCAGGCTGACAATTTCTTTTTTTTTTTAAACTGGATTTTCAAAATCAATACAAAAATTAAATAGTACTGCCCTGAAAAGAATTACCCGATTATTCTCTGTTACTATAGATGAGGTGATCAATATGCTAAGATATAGCCTTTAGAACAATTACTTTAATTTTAGAACAATAATAAAATTAGAATTCATATTGGCTCTGAAAAATTTAAGTAAAAATAAATAAAATTCTTCCCAGTTGTATCTGATGAAATGCGAGTTTTGAGGGTGCCATTAATGATTTATGAGTAACTATAATAACAATTTATTATTTTTACTGTGTTAGTTATAAATTAGAGAAGTTTAATTAAATAGCGTGAGCGTGGCTCAGTTCTCCTACAGATTGTGAGGCAGCCTTATTAATCAAAGATGATAAAAAAGTTTTAAATTTGGATGGGCATAAAATTGAAAGACTGATCGAATTGCATTTTGTAATTGTAATTTTATTGCATAATTTTAATTCCATATTCCATAATACTGCTGCACGGTCAGTCAGAGATGAATCAAATGTGCAGTATCGACAGGAAATGACCTAATAGGTAGAAATTAAACTGAAAAATTTTGAGCTCTATAATTTTTCACTGTGAAAACAGAAAGCCAAGGCATCAATCATAGTTCTGAATCCATCAATTGTTATAGTCTAGCCTTCAAATCTTCTCAGATACACCGTTATAGATGAGGCTATGGATAATTAAGGTAATAGTAACCTGTGAGTCTCAGATGGACCATGAAGATAGGAGTAATTGAGACACTTTACAATGGAGAAGATTTAGAAAGAAATGCTTGATAAATATTTATTTTAGGAAAAAATTAAGTTGAAAATGATTCCAAGATTTTCAACTGTTCATTAAGCTATCCAGAAAAATAATATAATAATAATAAAAATAATAAAAAGTTACTAACGATTAATCTAATATTGCAGTTAAGAATTAATAGACGTTTAATGTACATGTAGTTTCAGAACTGTTTTTGCTCATGCAATCACTCGTCACGGGTGCTTATTGCTCGAGAACAATGGGTCTTATTATGCATTTACAAACGATTAGGATTTTCTACTTATAACGGATTATTTTGGAGGGAGGGATAGGGGCATCAAATAAGAATGTTTTAGCTTTCCAAGAATTCATTGTATTTTTATCTTGGATCACATTTCACCTATTTTTTATAGAAGCTTAGTTCTTGGGTATTAAAAAAAAAAAATTCCAACCACAGGATTAACTGGAGCATGGTAGTTGACATTAAACTTGTTAATATAACTTAAAAATAATTAATGACTATCATTGGTCCAAAAATTAGTTTTTTTACCAACATTTTTTTTCTTCAAAGGTTGATTTTGTATGCGGTTATGCTTATGACAGAAGGCAGATTTGAAGACGCCCAATTATTCTTCAATGCTGTCATAAATTTTTACCCAATGTTCATCGAAGGTTGGATGGCTTTTCATATGTTTTATCTGATTACCGAAAACAAAACTGGTGCCGACATTACTCTAGTGGCAGGTAACGATTCAGAAATAAAAATCATTACATATAAGAAAAACTAATGCTAATTAGAAAAAAAGTACAGTAGAACTTCGATTATCCGGGATCGTTTTGATTTATGTGTTTTATTTACTTTGCTACGATGCATTTGAATATTATAATAAAATTGAAATGTACCTGCAGGATAAAAGAATAAATGAATCAATAGAAGTAATCAGAACTTCCGGAGTTTTAGACTTTTAACAAGAACCCTTCTTCTAATGTTTATGTTTTAAAATATTATGAAAAAACTATCTCTAACGTTTTAAGTCTTAACATCTTACTTCATTGTTGTTCAACAGTTTGAACCGTTCGCATCGAAAACCCTGACAAAACGAAAGTGTTATGTTTTGCCTCTAGAAAAAAAAAATTGAAATTATAAATCGTGTTGGTGATAAGGTGAAAGTGTTGGAAAAATCGCCATAGAATATGAAATTGGCGATCCAACTGTCCAGGATTTGTTAAAAAGTAGAAAAGGCATTATGGAATTCATTTTTGCGGCGGAATCAATTCTTTCTTGTTCTTCCCATAAAAAGTTGAAAACTTCAAGATTGGTCGAGCTCGATAAAGCTGTTAACATGTAGTTTAAACAAAAATGGACAGGACTTCCCATTTATGTTGGAGTTTTCTTAAAATTTGTAAAATTTGACTATATTATTGTATAGAAGTGCTGTTTGGGAAGTTAATGAACCGTAGAGGGAAGACAAGATTTTTTCATTGTCTGGAGAGATTTGGCTCAAATAATTTATGGTTTTATAAAGATTTCACAAGATTGGCTTACTAACTTAAAAAAAACATGGTATTAGACAACTGGAGATGAAAGTCTGATTGGAGATAATGCTGCTGCCCTGCTTTTTAATGTAAACTTTGCTGCATACAAACCATATAACACTAGGGTATAAAAAAAAAATCTAGATGATTTACTTTTTTTACCACCAAAAGCATTATGAGGATAAAACTGTGTTTATTTAATATTTTTCATTTATTATGAATTAGATATCTTATTTTAAATTCAATTTATGTATATATCAATTTAATAAAAGATCTAAGCAATTTTTGTAAAATGTTGGAGTTTTCTTAAAATTTGTACAATTTGACTATATTATTGTATAGAAGTGCTGTTTGGGAAATTAATGATGCATATAGGGAAGACTAGATTTTTTCATTGCCTGGACAGGTTTGGCTAAAATAATTTAGAGAGGATGACGTGAGCCTTGAAAGGAAGTCTCAATTAGGGAACCCTTAAATTTGGGAGGGTCATCAAATTGTTGGCTCAGAGATATGTTTGGAAAATTCAAAAGATGGCCACTATTTATCTAAGAGGATGGAAGAGTAATAGAGATGACAAACATATCTGAATGCGTTAAGTAGATTGGGGCCGGAGAGGAGATGAGCACCAGGGGAGTGGCGACACCTCTGAACCAACCACCTTCGTATATAGGAGTAAAAAATCAACATTTTTGTATCAGCGTTGTCTATGAAAAAATGAAAATGAGAAAGAATTGGTGAAACTAATTCTCACAATTAGATAATTTTCTAGTTCTTTTTTGGTATCTTTTTGATGTACTAAAAGTCTTGAAAAATCTAAGTGAGCAAAGTGAAAGTGTGCCAAGTATTTGAAATCAACTAAATATTAACTGTTATATATTTAAATAAATGCATACATAACTTTATAATGTAAATATATAACTTAAAAAATTATACAAAAATGAATTTTATAAAATTTATACAATAAAAGAAAGATAAACCGATGAAAAACTGAAAAAGTTGAAATAAGATTGTGAACTGTTAACGATAAAGAATTTATACATAAGACAGAATTTATACAGTAAAATCTAAACTCCAAAACTAGTTAAAAATCCACACAGCCCAGCGCTTCAAAGATAGTTCATAACATTTGCAGGTTAACTCCCACCACTTGGCCTCACTTTATTTCTAATGTGCCCTCTCCATTACTCTTCCATCCTTCTAGCAATTTATACTTGTCTTCAGGAAGTTGTACACAGGTTACTTTTACAATTCCGACTGAACTTCAGCTATTGTATACTTATCCAAGAACTATCATGAGATTTATCATTTATGCCTGAAATCATTTTAATTTATAGAAATCCTCCATTTTAGACTCTTTTTTTTTTTTTTTTTTTTTTACAGGCACAAAAATAAGTCATGACTTTAAATTACCATCTCCAATGAAGCCACCACAGTTGAGCTGGGACAATAAAACATGGATTGAGGAAGAACCTGGCAATTATATTTCAACAGCAATTTACTTCCTTTCATTTAATTTATACGAGGTAATACCTGTTAATTTCATTATTACAAAACACGTCTAATTCTTAATTGTTTATAATAAAATACTAATGTATGACTAGGAATGCATGCTTATATATAGTAGATATCTCTATCCTGTTTAAGTAATTTTAGAGATATTCGTGGCCCATCACCAGGCAGAAACATGTCAGGCCATCTCTTTTTGGACAAATTCCGATATTTTTTTAAAGATTTTATTTAATTTAAACTAGCCAATTTGTTTTGTTTAAGATCCAAAGATTGCTTTGCTGCCGAGATAGTTTTAATGAAACATTTAGCTGAATATCATTTTGCAAGTTTGTCTACCTCTTTTTCAGACAACTCACAATGACCTAGGACCCATTAGAAGACGCTTGTACTTCGGGAATCTAATACCTTTCAAAATAAGCCAGTCTTGTGTTTATCACAGCAAGAATAGCTGCCTGAAATTCTGTAAAAATGACATTTCTGTAGTTCATTTCTGAGATTTCTTGGAAATCAAGCTGGACAGATATCATCTCACAATCACACAGTGGGTCAAACAGGGTCTTTAGCACAAAAAAATTCAAATTTTGAATATTTAATATTAAAATGGAAATTTTTCGTACCCAAACTAGACTAGTTAGTGACATTGGACCCGAGAGATTAGCCTTGATTGTTTACATTAACAATTCAATAAGACAAGTCAAAACCCAAACAATAAATTCTTGTATTTTTTCTCATTTTTGTTCATCAACCCGAGACAAATTAGCACGCATAACGCAGTTTGCATTCATTCAACAACAAACAGGTCCAAGTATTTTAGTTGATCAGAACTCTCTGTACAAAAAATAACACTGTGTTTGCAGATGATTTTTGAATTAAAAATTAGGCAATACATTTAGAATATAAATATAGCAGCCACAAGAGATCCATTCATGTCCAAAAATGTCTGTACTTTATTAAAAATCTTTACATCTTAAATCTTTAGATTCAACAAATCTTTAGATTTTGTACTATAATTGACTTTAATATGCAGTCAATCAAAATTTGTTTTTTCTTTGTTACAAAAATTCAGTAGCTTCCATTTTAGCAGAATATTTGTACTCACTAACACAAAATGAGAGAAAATACAAGGATTTATTGTTTTGAATGGCCTTATTAGTGTAAACAATCGAGGCGTCAGTTGAGCCTTGTTTTCCTGTAGCAACACTAATCTGGAAATCCTTTGGTTATACTAATTTTGTTTTTGTAATACATTTTGGTCTTATACTGTAATACTAATTTTTGATGTATATAACAATTTTTCTGTTGTATATTGTAATGTCACGTTTTTCGGGAAATAAATAAATTAAACTTATTTTCCCTTTTTCATATTTTTATTTGTTTTATATAAATTTGACTCTTATCTCAGGGTGGGTTACTAGACAACCAGACACAGACACACAGAACTATTACTAATACAAAACATAATACAACGTGAAGCGTCAATTATCTTAAATGTAACACTTAACACTTTAAAAAACGATATCAGGTCTTTGAAGAACGACGGTCGTGGTCTATGGGATTTAATTTAAGTGTGTTACCAAAATGATGATCTTGAATGTGGATGAATCATTTCGGGAGCTCTTAAGACGTCTACGCCGGTCCCTGGTCCTAACAATAATGGCCACTCTCCCTTTGTTGTCCGTTACACCAATCCAGGTTTCAAAATGGCGAACTGCCATTTTGATTATCTAATACAAATGGACCATTTATGATTTTCTGAAGTTCTCATTTGATGAAAATCTCTTCTACTTCTTTTTGATTTTCTTAGATTAGATTTATTGTTGAAGTATTGACAAATTGATCATCTTCATCCACTCGATCATTATGGCAGTGGTTCTGTTGAAGTCCAAAATAGAGCCGCCATGTTTTTAAATAAAACAGTCTATTTTGGTTCCATTTATGATGACAAACACACTTTTCATTATAATTTATGATGATTGCAGTCAGGATAAATAAATGTTGTATTATTTTCCTGAGAATCCCTATTTCCAAATATTAAATCTAATTTAAGATATCTAAAAACAATTATTTACTACGTACTTAAATATATAAAAAAGGTGTATATTACATTTCTCCCTCCTTCTAGGTAAAAAAAAAAAATAATAATGATATTTTGCACGCAAATAATATTATTATTATTATTTTTTTTTTTCATCTTAAATTATACGAGTGAATACTGAAACATTCATACTCCATTCATTCAATTAAACATTAATTCCCAATTTCCTCTGAGTTACTATTAATTACAATTTTTAATTTCCTTAAATACTAAATTCAAGTTTAATTTTATTCTTCCTTATCTTCTTAATTATTGATTTACATAATTTTTCTGACTTATCTCCAAACAGAATACAATTAAACTATATACAAACATTTTTTCAAAAACTATACATAAATTATATAAAAGAACAAATTGAGAGAAGACAGTTACATTTTCATTATATACAAACCAATTTTTGTTGATACCCCAATAAGATGTGGTTCCTATTATTTATAAAAAAAAAAAACGATATTGTGACTAAATGAGAAACATTGTTATTCTACCAAAATCAAAGAAAATAGGAATGAGCAAGAGAAGATTGTCCAACAGAAGTGAAACAAAAATTTAATTATACCGAAAATAATCACTGTCCTTGTTAATAATTAAATTTTATTTACGTATTCTAGTTGAATTTGTATTACAGCTCTTGCGAGCAAGGCCTGATAATTTTTAAAGAAAACAAAAATGTTAGTTCTGCGCTGAGCACCAATTATTTTAAATTTACATATAACAAATAGCATCAATAGCTGGTTAACCTATCACTAAAACATGTACTGATTATTAAGAAAAAAGAAAATATGGATTCTCACAAATGGTAGATCTTAAATGAGAATTTTGAATTATTATTGCAACACACCATAATAAAAAACAAGGGTTGAAAATATGATTATTTTAAATTTAGGTCAAAAACTAAAAATTATTTAAGAGGTAAATATTCCTAGGTTAACTACAATTCATAAATAAATAATCGATGATATGAATATTGGTTACAAAAAATCAACACCTAACAATTGAGATATTTTTCTTGATAATTTAATAAACTCTTAAAATGTAATTCTTAAATATTTTTCTATCAATTAATTAAACATTTCTTATTAAAATCAAAATGACGTTTACTTACTAACAATATTGAAGAGGGTGTTTTTTTTTTTTTGTTTTTTTTCTTTATAAATATTTCATGTTTATAAATCCATCATCAGGAATAACAGTAATAAAGAGATAAAAATCATTGATTCTAACAACCAAGTTTAAAGATGAGACGATTGATTTGTAAAGAAAAATAACTGTCTATTCCAACCCCCTGAAATAAAAATGTATTGATTTTTTAACTTTATTTTTTAATTTTAAGCATCATAGAAATATCCCAAGCCTATACAAAAATAATAAATAGCATTTTTTTTTTTTTTTTTTTTTTAATTTCCCATCAAGTTATTTCTTTATCCAAATTTATCCATTTTATTTTTAATAAATTTCTGTACCGGCTCATGATCTAAATGCAATCCACCCGGGGTCGTACACTTTAAATGTACTCCTAAAGCATAAGGGCTTCATTCCAAACATACACTGTATAGGTGCATGTCTGGTATATGTTAAAATGTGGGAAATATTCAAAATCAATAGGAAATCATTCCATCTATTGGTGGCAAACCGGGTGGCGTTATTGCTTAAACACTTTAATGGGGTATTAACTTGTGTAGTGCATTCAAGATTGGATTTTTGATCCCCAAACACTCTGACATTCCGATTTTCATCCTCTTTTTTACTTAACCGCCCAATCTCATGTTTGTATTGCCGTTCTATTTTCACAAACATGTTTTTAGTTTTACTTCCTTCCATATGACAGTCATCAAATTTTTTGGATAATTCGGAGTCATTTCTATGACCTTCATTAACTTTTTCCGATATTTCAGCATTTTGTGAGGTCAATTTTGTTGTTAAATTAGTTTCAACTGGATCATCTTTAATTATTGTCAGTCCCGGTTCACATCTTTCTGGTATTACTGAATTATTTGTTTTATTCTCATTTTCTAAATTTAGTTCATCACTTATAAAATTAAAAGTTTTAAATTCTTTATTTAAACTATCAACTTTTTTATAGAGTTCAGGACTTCTTTCATCAATTTTTTTATCGAATTCTTTTAGATCATTTTTAAGTCCCTGAAATCTTTCCTCGGCTTTTTTATCGGATTCACGAAATCTTGCATCCTCTTTTTTATCCAGTTCCTGCATTTTAGATATTAAAAGTTTAAACATGTTATGAACGTCTAAATTATCGCAATTCATATCAATTACAGAGTCTGAATCATTCTCGTCTCCTAGGCATTGGACAACCGTCTCTTCCTGAATTTTATCCATAATTTTTCACTTTTAAATAAAAATTTAACACTTTAAAAATTTCTGTGATCTGCGTCCTGATTGTCGTGACCTAATTTTTAACGAATAAGGCCACGCGTTATTGGGCGACAAATGTGTAATGTCACGTTTTTCGGGAAATAAATAAATTAAACTTATTTTCCCTTTTTTATATTTTTATTTGTTTTATATAAATTTGACTCTTATCTCAGGGTGGGTTACTAGACAACCAGACACAGACACACAGAACTATTACTAATACAAAACATAATACAACGTGAAGCGTCAATTATCTTAAATTTAACACTTAACACTTTAAAAACGATATCAGGTCTTTGAAGAACGACGGTCGTGGTCTATGGGATTTAATTTAAGTGTGTTACCAAAATGATGATCTTGAATGTGGATGAATCATTTCGGGAGCTCTTAAGACGTCTATGCCGGTCCCTGGTCCTAACAATAATGGCCACTCTCCCTTTGTTGTCCGTTACACCAATCCAGGTTTCAAAATGGCGAACTGCCATTTTGATTATCTAATACAAATGGACCATTTATGATTTTCTGAAGTTCTCATTTGATGAAAATCTCTTCTACTTCTTTTTGATTTTCTTAGATTAGATTTATTGTTGAAGTATTGACAAATTGATCATCTTCATCCACTTGATCATTATGGCAGTGGTTCTGTTGAAGTCCAAAATAGAGCCGCCATGTTTTTAAATAAAACAGTCTATTTTGGTTTCATTTATGATGACAAACACACTTTTCATTATAATTTATGATGATTGCAGTCAGGATAAATAAATGTTGTATTATTTTCCTGAGAATCCCTATTTCCAAATATTAAATCTAATTTAAGATATCTAAAAACAATTATTTACTACGTACTTAAATATATAAAAAAGGTGTATATTACAATATCTTTGTCTGATAGTTTCCACAGTAAGTGCTTTAAGCTTGTGGGTCATGATTACTAACTCAAATGAAATTGAACATATTAATTATATTTTAAAATCTTGCTGATTTTAACTTCTAAATCTACTAGAGCTTCAGCTTTAATGTATATCTAATGTTGTTCTGAAGTCAAAATATACTGTCAATATGTATTTTATAGTTTGTTGGATAAATATAAGTAGTAGAGAAAATAAAACAGGATTAACTGAGGTACAAATTTCATGTGGTATATCAGTAAATTTTGTTGTCTCTAAATATAAATTAAATCAAAGTATTGGAGAACCAATTGTATCAGACAGAAAACATACATGGAATAAGTATGTTGATCCAAATAGAGGGAAACAAAAAATATATATGAATGAATGGGATTAGCAAACGTCAGCATAAATTAATCCTACTAGTATACCTGAGAGATTACTTTCCTATTTTCTTCTTCCTAATACATTCCAATTGCAAGCGATATTAGTGAAACATGTTTATTTGAATAAACAATAGAATATGCCTAACCAAGATAGTTTATTTTAACACACACATTTGGTGAAGCTACATAGTTTATAATAACTATGTTAAAGTAACAGTTTATACTTATTAAGCAATTAGCTTGCTCAATGAAAAATATACCTTCAATTTAACAGTTAAGCCATAAGACTAAGCTATACCATTTTCTTTATGTAGTATTCATATTAAACTGTGGTTTAGGGTTAGACATAGAAAAGAATTTATAATTCCTCTATCATTCATAGAAACCTAAAAACAATGTTTTCACTCTTAGGTACTAAAAAGTTTTTCTATACAGTCTCACTTGCTTACATAGATATGAAGTGGTGATGACAACAACAGGTACGCAAGGGCCTGTGCAGCCCTATATCGTGCGTTATCTTGGTAGGTTTTAGTGCTTTAAAACACTGGACTATTACGTTCCGTCGGAAGGTATATGATCTTGATGCTTGTGTCAAAATCTTTAAAACACCCATCCCATCTCGATCCGCTGATTCACCATCGTAAGAATTTTGAAACCTTCTAGTTTGTTATCACTTTTATTTAAGCTCTTGTAAGAATTTAAGAAACAAAATTGGAATTTGTCACTTATCCATGAAATTCCCTCTCTTTTGAAACCTCATTCATCAAAATCCATTGCTCCTGAGAGCCGGAAAAGGGATCTATAGTACCGTATTATATATAGAGAGAATTCTGTTGCATCACAATCGAATTGAAGAGTCACCTTGAGGAATTTAGCATAGACAGCTGCTAATATTAACAATTATTTTGTAATATTATAAATTATATTATTAGTTGTTTAAGTTTTCCCCAATCACATGTGGGTTGTATGCTATTTTATTGTCCAAACATATATCCAATTAATACTTTAATTAATTGCCTATAATTTCAATCTTTTTAGATTGCTGAAGTATGCCTTGCTCAGGAGTTGGAAAGAGTGGGATCCAAGAGTCTTGTCTGGGTCTATTATTTATCTGTTTGCCATTATATTCAAGGTAGATATGAAGATAGTGCCAAGCACCTATCGAAGGCCATTTCGGAACTAAAAGATTATAATATGGTCAGTTATATCATAATATTATTATTGTTATAGCTTACTTATTATTAGATAATGAACTGAACTTTTTAGGAGTACAGTATACTCCCTCTTATCCATTCTATTGGGGACCGAGGCATCTCTTGTAAAGTTGGAATGCCAGTTAATCCTGAGTGAATAGGAAAAAAAAACAATATTAATTTTAAAAACTCATATATTAGGTAAAAATTAAAATACAATCCAAAAATTAATCTGCTGGTCTAATGTATAAATATATAGCCTCCATCGTAGAACAAATGTATAACTCAAAAATTCAAACTTCGAACTAGCAATAGTATTTAATTGAGGATGTAGTCCGTCCATTTTGTACTTATAATATCAAGATAACTCTATTTGGCTCCCAGTATCACTCTAGTTTTACAAATGTTCAGCTTTAATGAGGAGGTATTCAAAAGTGTGGAGCAAAAACATTAAATATGATTTCCATACAATTTCAATTTCACAACTCATACATTCAATTCTTATTTTTATTTACCAATTTTATAACTGTAATAATTAAATAAGTGGGCCTATCAGAATGAATTGATTTATATATATATATATATATATATATATATATATAATGTGTGTGAGTGTTTGCGCGAGAGTGTGTATGTATTATGTGTTTGTGTATTAGCTATTCTAACTCCCTCCTCCCTCTAAGAAGAGCTAATACCTCTTAGGAATCATTAATTAATCTATAAAAACAATATGGACTAAGTTTTATCAAAATGGGCTGAGTTGTTCTTAAGTGCTGATAGTTTTGACAGGATCCAAGAATATGGATATTGCTTGGTCATAACTGTTGGATGATGGGATTGAAAAAATGTGCTGTTCAGATGTATCTTCAATCATTCACAACAAAACGTAATCACCTACATGAACATATGACTTTTATAAGGTATGTTTTATTAAGAAAATAGAATTCTTTTAGTTCTAGGTTTTAGTGAAAAATTTAAATTTCCTAATTATGAAGTTTATACTAATAAAAATAATTTTATTTGTATTATTTAATAAAATTCTAAAGAGAGATTTGAAGAGTACTTTCTTTTTACCATGATTTGCATTATTAATTAATCATGGTTTACATTAGAATAGTGAACTATTTAGAACAGGAATACCCAACCTACATCTTTTCTATGTGGGGATACATTGTAGGATTTGTACGGTGAGTACTGTTTATTTTTTCGAGGCAAAATTGGTTATTGTATTGTGAATAATAAACATAATCTTAAAAAAAAAAAATCAGATATATAATTTACAAAACAATGATTAAAAAAAGAGAAAAACCAAACAGGAAAGAAGATTGAACAATAAAAATATAGTTAACATTTTATGATAAAAATAAATAACTATTTTCAAACTAACAAGCTTATATTTATTTTTAATTACATATACTTAAAAAAAGAGCTATACTAAATGTTATTTTTAAATACCTCTTTCATCAACTGCATATTTGATAGTTCTATTTTACATAAAATGGTAAACTTCAATAAACAAAATTTTAAAAATAAATCCAATTTCTTATTCTTTTAGTTTCACATTTGATGTGAGCATTACAAATAAATAACTATTTTCAAACTAACAAGCTTATATTTCTTTTTAATTACATATACTTAAAAAAAGAAATTAAACATTTTATTGAAAATTCAAGGTTGAACAGCAGTAAGTATACATAGGTTATCTAAAACAGTTATTTGGTGCCAAAGGAACCAGTTAAGTTAGAGATGTACCTTGGTGGAATTCCTACTGTAGATACTCACATCAAATGTGAAACTACTAGAATAAGAAATTGGATTTATTTTTAAAATTTTGTTTAATGAAGTTTACCATTTTATGTAAAATAGAACTAGCAAATGTGCTGTTGATGAAAGAGGTATTCAAAAATTACATTTAGGATAGCTCTCTATTTGTTGCCCTCCTATGATTGATTTGTCCAGATACTGTAAAATTAAATTAAACTTGTACCTTCTGCTACCTTTAGGCACAGTTTCACAAAACAACAATTTGTTTAATATCTTTACAATTTTTTTAAGAGAAAAAATATAGTTCATGCTTTAAAAATCAACCTGGCTTCTTCATAAAAAAAAATCAAATTATTACTACTTACCACTCCTGATCAGGAGGCAAACTTCCATAATAGTCTTCATACCATCCTTAATAATATCCTTCATAATATCCTTACTGGTGGAGGGACATCCATCTTCCTCTTTTTCTCAGAAATCTCAAAACTAATTAACTACACTCATTAGTGCCCTTTCAGCACAAACATTTACATTTTTTTTTATAAACTATACTAATTTATAATAAAAATATCTTTAACAGAAATAGTAAAAATTTTATCGCTTTGACATCATATCTTATAAATCCTAAATAGATTTAAAGAAGTTTTTGTCACAAAATCAAAAGTTATATTTCAGAACATTGGCTTATTTTTATCCTCTGTGTGGAATGTATTTGTTAAAATGTAACTATGGTATGTTGTATCAAAAGTTTTCATGTACAATCTTGAATCTAACAACTGTATCAGATATACCATGTTATAATGCATAAAAAACTATTGGCTTATGTAAACTTGAAAACCCTGTAAAACTCAATACTTTAATATACTTCATTCTAACTCAATCATCTTTTAAACTTAGAATTTTATGACTTCAGGAGTGGTTTCTTTTTCTTAGAAAACGAAAAAGCTAGATTTGCAAAACAAATGTTTTTAAGAGCTGTCAGACAACAAGGTACACCTATGGGATGGCTCGGACTCGGAATCGCTCTATTTATGGTAAATTGAAAATAAATTTTTTATTTTTTATTTATCAAACATCATAAATCTTTATAAAATATTGAGTAATCGGTGGCTTAAATGGATAATTATTATTTTATAGGTCACAACTTTAGTATTTACCTTTTGGTCATATTCATATTCATAATCAAAATCAAATTTAAACAAAAAATCAGTTCATGATTTATACTATTTATGACAGTTTATGACATGATTTATGACAGCTGTTCTCGGGTGCATTTATAATTTTTAAAACATTTATTTATTACAATTTACAACTGTGTTAACTAAAAGATACAGCAAGTAAATGTGACTGAACTATGATCTAATGATATGACAAACATGTAAAGGTGGGAAAACAAAAAAAATTTGAATAATTGAATTTCAGGGAACTGTTCTCAAATTGCTGCCTGTTTAGTTTACTTTGAAAATGTGTCGAGTAGTTATTACCATGATTAAAAAAATTATTATTACCATGTTCCATTATTATAATTTAATAAAACTAGTCCTTGAGGGCCAAAATTGCCAAAAACTGAAGAAAAGGAGAAACTTTTGTGTTTTTTGGATTTTTGACAATGTTGCGTTTGGTGCTCGAGTTTGAAAACTTGGATTATTCATTCAGCCAACATCATAAACAATTCAGCAAAGAATCAGAACAACCGAATCTGATGCAAGACCTGATGCACATGGTTAATGCAGTACTTGACAGACTTATAAATTTCATTAAAACCAAATTCAATTTTAGTTATTTATAGGATCTGTAATTGAAGTTGAATACCATATATATATGAATACCATATATTGAATACCATATATATGGCTACATAGTCAACATAGCTACATAGATTTGTTAAGAGGACCTGAGTTTTTGGAACATTTACAGAACAACTGGTTGGCTGATAATACATTTTACAAAAAATATTACCTATCAAGCCTAATTCAAAATTTTTATTAAACTCAAAGGAAGAGATTTTACAGCAAAAGATTTATAGATTTTGTTGTAGGAAGGAAAAATTGATGATGCTGAGCTTGCATTGAAAGAAGCCAACATGCTCGATACAACTTTGGCCACAGCTTGGGGGTATCTTGCTCTAATTTCTTTATATAAATTGAAAGAAGAACAATTTCTTCATTGCTTTCGAGAAGCAAAACGTGTAAGTAATTTTTCATTATTGTATTTTGTTCTTACCTCATCTGCTTTATGATTATTTCGACATTTTTTTTTTTTTTTAATATTTTTATATTGAAGCGTAGAAATGCAAAAATAAGTGTAGAATCTTTTTTCACAATTTTTTTTGTTTCTAGATTACAGGTCTATGTGCCGAATTAATACTGTTATACATATGATTTTATTACTTATACAACCATAGATAATCGAAAAAAAATATTTTTATTTTTAATTAAGTCATATTTCTTTAATATTATTCAAGTTGAAACTTGAATTTTGCTAAAGGCACTTAGACCCTTTTGCATTTCCACCCTTCAATTTCAATTTTCAATTCTAGTTTAAATTAGTGGTTCAATAAACTAAGCTGACTATAAAAGTCCTGTGCATCTAATCAGCCATATAAAGATATAATTAACAGGATATAAATGGATGATTCCACAAACAAAACGTTGAGTCTTTAAAATACTGATAAACTAACCAGTCTATGTTTTGCGAATTCAGATAACATTGATTTTTCTTTAGGAATTTAGGTATTATGTGCTTGTCACAGATGGCAAAAAAGAAAATGCCATTAAAAAATGAGATCTAAGAACTGGAGGATTATAGATGAAACAACAAAACTAGGAAGTTCTTCAAGAAAGTACAAAACATCCAGAGTAAAGAAACAAATCCACCCATAGAAGTAAGAGATGAAGATGGAAATATAAAGATCCTACCGGATGATGTGCTGAATAGATGGAAAGTTTACTTTTATAATCTTTCGAATTCAGAAACAGATTAAGGTTCTACATGTGACTCTCATGGAGCAAGACCTTTGCGATAAGAACATTCTCCCAGATGCTGAAGACATCTAAGAAATAATGACCAAATTAAACAACTGGATAGCTCCGGGTCTACCAGATGGTCTACTAGCGGAACTGTTCAAGAATGTCAGAAGTGAAATGAGAAAAGAACTTCAAGAGCTCATAGCGCAGATCTAGGAAGAAGAATCAATACCCAGTGATTGGAGCAAAGGTATCATTGTTCTAGTTTATAAAAGAAAGGATGACCCTACGCTATGCTCCAACTATAGAGGTATAACTCTACTAAGTATGGCATACAAAATTTTCTCAATAGCCTTGTATAACAGACTACTACCTTATGTTGAGAGGAAGCTTGGAGACTGTCAGGGAGGTTTCAGATGTAACATGTTGACAACAGACCAAATCTGGACACTGAAAAATATCTGCAAAAAAATGAAGAAATATGGTCAGACAATGCGGATGCTGTTCATCGATTTTAAATCAGCGCATGATACAATCATTTGACAAGAACTCTTCAATATCATGCAGGAAAGAGATCCTCGGAAACTAATACGTCTTGTGATGTGCACAATGGAAAATACGAATTGTCGGGAAAGTTGTCAAGGGGTCCTGCCGGAACCATTTAATGTACAGAATAGACAAGGAGATCCTCTTGCACCTCTCCTTTTCAATATTGCACTTCAGGCAACCATGGAAAGAGTGGGATTAGTTGGAGGTGGAAGTGTCTTTAACTGAATGAACAACATAATAAATTAGGAAAAAACTAAATTGTTGATATTAAGAAGAGAAAAACGAGTACGCCAACAGCTACACTATGTGATAGGAACGCATATTTTTGAGGTTGTACAGTCATCAATGATAGCCAGAATGAAAGGGAGAAAATCAGAAGAAGAATTCTGGTGGGGAATCATGCATATTTTGCCATTGCTAAATTATTAAACAGTAAAATGGTTAGCCATAAAACAAAAATTATACTGCACAAAACACTGATTAGGCCTGTAATGACGTATACCTGTGAGTCTTGGATGCTAAACAAAAATGACTCACAGTTGGTGGAAAGGTTCGAAAGACGCATATTCAGGCGGATCATAGGGCCAGCCAAGGAAAATGGCATATGGCGAAGAAGAAAGAATGCTGAATTATACAATCTTTATGGTGATATGAGCATCTCTTCTTTTACCAGAATACAGAGGTTGAAGTGGCTGGGCCACTCGCTTAGAATGGGTGAAGGAAGAATGGCAAGAAGAGTGTACGAAAACTGTCCTGATGGAGAGGCCTAGAGGAAGGCAGATGGAGAGATAATGTCCTGGAAGATCTCAGGAAACTACAAACTATCATTGCACATGCAAAGGACAGAAATAGATGGGACTTAGAGATTGAGCAGGCCAAGGATCACATCTGTTGCACCATTAACAGATGAAGAAGAAGATGTGCTTATCTTCGCCTTGTAACATTAACAACTCAAGATTCTTGGCTAATTGCATGATTTTTCATTGAATTAGATAGATCATATTTTTAAAAACTTATATAAAAAAAACATTACTTGCCATTTTATCGAAACATAACACTTTCTTCCACTCATGTCTTCAGTATTTGATGCCTCTTTTTGAGTTTTTGCTATTCTATACTTAAATATAATTATTAAATTATTTTAAAAAATGTCTCAATATTAATTAAACACATGTTCCTTTTTTTTCCAGTAGCTTATGTTCATTGAAAATGTTTATTATAAATTATCACAATTTGTAGTAGTTAATTTACCTATTAGTGACTTCTATTAATTATCAATTAATATTTAATTAAAAATAGATGGAAAGGAAATATAAAATAACTTTTCTTTCTTCTAATCATAATTCTTATTTTACAGTACGGGCTGAATGATAAGAAGCTAACACTTGAAATTGAATCGATAAGCGAACAGATTGCATCTCATATAAAATCAAAGCTTAGTTAGGAAAGTCAAATTTCTCAAGAATATTATTTTTATTTATTAATGCTATTTAATAAACATTCTTAATTTTAAATTGTATTTATTTATTAACATTATTGAAGGTTGTTTATATTTTAAAATGTTCAATGCAGTTTATCAAGGTTAAAGTAAACTAATCTTTCCTTGCAATTTTATTCAGCTTTACAGCATTATGGACCAAAATTTCGTGGCAATTACCACATCCTCAGGGTCTACATCCTAACAATCCAGCCTCAACATATTACAAACACTTGGAAGTATTGTACCTTTGAAACATTCTTTTATATTTATTCTTCTAGTCAAAAACTTAAAACTTCAAGGAACAATTTACAGCCAACATTCTATTTTTCATAATCACATACAATATTTTGACTAGAAGAATAAATATGACAAAATATAACTTTGTACGGATAATAAAAGAATTTTTCAAAGGAACAATACTTGCAAGTGTCTGTAACATGTTGAGTCTGGATTGTTAAGACGTAGACCCTGTAGACAAAGTGTGGTAATTACGACGAAACGTTGTCTCATAATGTTGTAAAGCTGAATAAAATTACAAAGAAGAATTAGTTCACTTTGATAAACAGAATAATTATATCTTCCAATATATGTTTATTACTAAATGTTACTAAAGGTATGTGCTTATTGAAGAATTTGTTAAAAAAAACAACTTCATATTTGTTTATAACTAATTCATAAATGTTTGTCAAACAAAATTTCACAATACAACCAAAAATTCCTTTTCTAAATAGATATTTTTTCTTCTATTCCAAGGAAGTCTATAGTTAATAAAAATGGCAGCAATTTTATTAACTATAGACTTCCTTGGAATAGAAGAAAAAAATATGCCAATATGCCTATACCAAAAAAAGCAATTTTTGGTTGTATTGTGAAATTTTGTTTGCCAAACATTTATGAATTAGTTATAAACAAATCTGAATTTTTTTTTTTTAACAGTTTCTTTTCAACTTGAAAAACTGATATTACATTTTTTATCCATATCAACTACTATGGCATAGCTACGATGAGGGTAATGTGTTTAACTTATCCCTTTACAGGTATGTAACGATTTTTTGAGTGAACGGCTCAACCAATTTTCAAGTTTGTTAGCTAAAATATCTAGGAATGTTTTGAGCTCAAAATACTGAGAAAACATTGTATTAAATGTGTTTAATCTGTCTGTTTGAAGGTATGTAATGATTTTTCAAACGAACGGCTCAACCGATTTTCAAGTTAGAGGCTCAAATTATTCGTTGAGAACCCGTGAATCTTTTGAAACAATTTGAGTTCAAAATAAAGAATGATTGTCATTTATGTCTACTTCGATATATATACTTGACAAATTCTCTAAACTTCCAGTTTATTACATACAACTTTTCTCCATGGTTATACTCGTAAGTGAATAGAATAGAAAAAGAACTTTTTCTAAGACTAGCTTCCTTAAGAACAACACAATTGAACAAATATAACAGAAACAATATCTGGCCATAAGATTAAAAAATAAAAATCAATTAATGTTTACAATATTTTCAATAATAATAAATAGGCAAACAATATGAATTCTTGTCTCAAAAAATATAATCAGGTCTATTTGGACTTACAGAGTTCAGTCTTAATACAGGAATTTTATTAAACTATCAGATTTTTCCTGTTTATAACCCTCATCATCCAAAATCATTTGTATAATCCTTATCATGTCACTAATACCATTATCCATAAAGACCTCAATGTGTTGAAGTCCTGAAACACATAAAACCAATCCTTCCATTATAAAATCTTCACCCTCACATTACCACTTTTTCTAACCATGCTTATCAATCTATTCCTGACAATACCCTATGGCATCTGAAAATAAGAAGGATTCTGGAGCCTTCTTACATAAAACTAACGGAGTGCTACCAATGGGTTGTTTCTCCACTAGCCATTGTAATTTGATTAATTAAATAATACATTTACTCATTGTATTTCATTATTGTACCTCACTAAATACATTTTAAAAGATTCAATTATCTTATTATAAATAATGGTCTTTTTTCTTAAAAATAGTTGCCCATGGATATGATTTTTCTTTCCTCAGTTCAGGAACACAGAATATAGATTCGTTTAGCCAGTCGATTATATTTTTTCATAATTTTACGAAATGTTATTGAAGTTGAATTTTTAGTCTAGGAAAAATTATTTCATAAAATTACTCAGTTTAGTCTTAATGAATATACAGGTATTAAAAGTTTTTCTGATCCACAAAAGTTAGTAATAATAACATTTATAAGCATGTTCATAAATTATATAAGTTACTCATTTTTAAAGTGGAATACTTAATAAATTGCTGTAGTGCATTTGTTATTAGCAAAATAAATTAAAGTAATGCAATATTAATTAAATTTTTTTCTGTAAATTTAGTTTAGTTTTATTATGCTGAAATCTCATAGAAAAAAGTTAAAATCTTATTTTTTATTAAATTTGTGTTTAAAAACATACAGTAAAAAATTAAATTTTAGGCAAATAACAATTTTTTAACTTATTTTTAGTTATTGTTTTTATTAACAACTGCAATTTTTTTGAACTATTTAACTTGTGATTTTTCTGGTTTGTCGATAATCTGATGGACTACAATTTTTAAAATAATCACTACGATAGTACCAGTTCCTACCAGTTAATTCTTTATTATTAATTTTAATTTAATTTCTTTTATTTTAAACAATTTATTGACATTTTCAAAAACACCAATGAATTCTTCAGGGGATAATTAAGTATTTTTTATATCACATTATTTTACAAAGATTTTTATGATTGACATTCCTGTAACAAAAAAAAAATAATGGAAAATGGCTTCCAGTTATTTTTAAATAAGTACTAAAAACTTAAATGGTGTATTCCATTTATTATATTCCATGTTCCACCCCCTCTTCCGATTAATTTTTTTTTTTCATTGAATCTAATTCCTTATAAATTATTTAAGGTGCCAGTTCAAGGAAATAAGTTGTGATAAGGCTGCACATGCCAAAAAAAGTGAAAAAAAATCTAAAGTTTGAGGTAAGTAAAAATTAAGGAAAATTATACAGTTGGTCTACATATATAGTAAATTAAATCTTTAAAGTTGGTTGAAACAGATTTTGATTTATTCAAATTAAATCGTTTTAAAATTTATTCAACTTTTACATAAACAAATTTTCTTTGAAGTAACCTCTGCCTATAATGTTATTGCAAAAACGGTTCATTAGGGGAATGGAAGGGAAGGGTACATACTTAAAAAAGAAGGCCTCTATAATTACTGAAAAATATTTTTGATAGTAATTTTTTAGTAATTAAATGCGACATTGAAAACTTTTTTTTTTCTTTTTTCCCATTTCCTTCAATAAGATTAAGTCTATAAAAACTTATTTATATGAATAAAAAATAATACGTATTATAAATTAAGAAAATTAAATCATCTCTGAAGATTTTTACAATCTTATCTATTGTAAATATAATTGATTTGATGAATGTAATTTAGAATATTCGTGAGCGCTGTATAAAATAATTAATCTTTACACTCATTAACAGGATAAATCGATAATTAAGATATAGTAAGGTTGTAACAGAAATAGTTTTAAACAAGAGAGCATTGAATCAGAAGCCACGCCTACACGGCCAATGTAAATAATGAAATCAGTTGTTATGACAAGATTTGATAAGAAATTCAAAC
Source organism: Rhaphigaster nebulosa (assembly GCA_948150685.1). Lineage (NCBI taxonomy): Eukaryota > Metazoa > Arthropoda > Insecta > Hemiptera > Pentatomidae > Rhaphigaster > Rhaphigaster nebulosa. The sequence goes on along the minus strand of OX411312.1, from coordinate 30,472,610 downwards.
ATTTCTTCTCAGTTGTGTCATGTGAAGTTCTGCAATGGCTCAGCAGTTATCCACTACGGCCCAGGTAATAATATATTTTATTGTTATTTCAATTGCATATTATATTTTTACTTTAAAAAAAAAGGGGAAGTATCGACATCGCGATAAATTTTGAATCCGAGTTTTTAACGGAAACACACGTTTTTAAGTCTCTTAAATCCAAATATCCAAGACTCTCACAAATTGTTTATGTGCGTGTATATGTGAATAGCCTACAGTTTAGTACGTATAAGTTTCTTATCTGTTATAGTTTCTTAGATATTCGCTGGTAAAAATGGATTATCTTTGAAAAAAGTTGTTTCTTCTTATAATTTTCGAAAAACCTTGAATTTCTAGCTTCTCACTCTTTTGTTTTACAGAAATATCTACAAGGTGAAAGTTGTAGAGCATTAAAGTTTCTACAAAAATATATTTATATATACCCATTTATCTTCAACTAGCCGAAAGCTCAAGCAGTTTGATTTTATAAGGCAAATTTCAATGTTTCTGCAAAAATATATTTATATATACCCATTTATCTTCAACTAGCCGAAAGCTCAAGCAGTTTGATTTTATAAGGCAAATTTCAATGTTTCTGCAAAACTAAAGTGTGAGAAGATAAGAGAACAAGTTTTACGAAAAATGTAAGGTAATATTTTTTCAATGACTATCCATTTTTACCGGTGGATATCTCGGAAACTATTAATAGAAAGGTACAAACTCGTCTAACATTTTACTAAGAATTATACACAGTCGAACCTCTGTATATCAAACTTCCATAGATCGAAAATCTCTCTATGTCGAACTTTTTTTAGGAACCTTGAATTTTTATAAGAAAAAAATATTCTGTATATCGAATACAATTTCTATATATCGAAGCAAAAATTTCCAATTTAAACAATTATAAAATATTATTGTCATAAAAAAAAAAAAGCCCTTTGTTTACGTACATAAGAATGGGTTATAATTACATAAGAAAACAATGTTCCATTGGTTTGCAAAGCAATGAAAATTCAGGAAAGATCTTGTTTCAGTAGAAGCACAGGAGTATTTAAATTCTCTGAATCTCTTTCCTAACATAGATTGAAATTTTCTTTTTAAATTCAGTTTAACTTTATCTTTCTTGTTGTTGTGAACATAGCTCCCATACATGACTTCCGTGTTGAACTATACGTAAATAGAAATTAGAAGCTATTTTGTACGAAAACAAAAATAAACTAATTTTTATGTATGTTTGCATATTTTTATTACATGTCCTTATTAAATTATAAATGTACATTTTTAAAAAGCCAACCACGCATTTGATTTGTACAATTTTGCTATTGATCGTTCAGTTTTGTTTTTCTTAAATCCTAAAAAATTATCTTTGTTACATTATCAACCCCCAAAAATGGCCTTTGATACTTCTTTAGCCCTAAGGATAGCTATAATTGTTTTTAGCCTGAAAAAGGTGAAAAATTGCAGTCTTTCTAAATATCGAAATTTCCATTTATCGATTTTTTTCAAAGGAACCTTCATGTTCGATATATACGGGTTCAACATATTTTCTGTCTACTGTTTTAAAATTATAACTGAAAAAAAAACGAAAAAAGGGACCTTTTAACTTCCCACACCACCCCCGACGTCTCGAAAATCGGTCTGATTTTATTATACGTTGTTCTGGGTACCTACTCGTACATCTTCATGAAGTTTTTGGAACAATACTTATTTCGTATATTTTTCCTATTTTAATGGCAGAGCGCGTTGGGGCGCGGGTCTATTCGGAACGGTGTGGGTTCTATTCCCGCCTGTATCAATTTATGTTTATTTCGTTGTCGTCCTTGAAAATGTGGACACTCTCACGTCTCACGATATTCATAAAATTATTTCTGTGTCTGATTAGTCGTGAAAAACGTGGAATAAAAAAATAATAATAATGAATATTTTTAATCGTTGTGAAACATGGTATGCTTTAGACTTGTGCTACTCTCCCCTTTTTTTTTTATTTTTAGTGCTGAAACATATTTCTTTATATCGATAGATCAAGAGGTTTTATCACCAAAGTCATCTCAAAAAAATATTTTATAATTAAACAAAAACAAAGGACCGAATTAGCTGAAAATTAATGGGGTCATTTTTAATCAAGGAACATAAAAACAATGAATTTTTTTTTTTAAATATTAAAATTCGAAATATTGAACTTTATTTGACAAACATTTTTCAAACGTTACTTACTGAACCCTTCCAGCTGAATTATGTAAGTGTTTTTATCTATTTTTTAACTCGTTTAAAACAGAAGGTGTAACAGATGACTTTAATTGAATAACATTTGTTATTCATATTTATATGAAAAAAATCCTACTTTTTAGCTATTTCTGTCTGAATTATGGATCTCGAAATATCGCCGAAGGATTTTGTTTAAACTTATAAAACTTGGGCCTCAGAAATCGATTGGCGCAATCCTTTACTGCAGGATAAACCACTAAAACTTTTATTTAGTAAAGAAATAAAAAAAATAACAACTGGCTGGTTGGAAAAAACGCGAATCAAAAAGAGCCTTTTTGGCAAAAAAATGCCGTAGCTTATTCTAGTTCATTCTCATTTGAAGAAATATATATTTTTTAATAAGCTATTGGCCATTAATTTATTTTCAATTTTATTGCCCCTTAATTTTTAAAAAATATTAATTCGAATATTTTAGTAAAAATTTAGGGATAATAAAATGATCTTATAATTAGAATTAAGATAGCAGCAGGGGAAGGGCTTTTTTTTTCTTTTTCTGTTTTGAACTTATCTAATGATTATAAATATCATACGTTATAAATGAGTTGTTATATTTTTTTAAAAATCTTATTTTAGTAGTGTTTAATAAAGAGCTCTATTTTTGAAAAAGCAACTGGAGAAATTTAAAGATGTGGAATGTCTATTTTCTGACCTGGAAAAGGCACATGAGTCGGTACCGAGGAAGGCATTGCAGGAAGCTTTCAAAGAAGCAAATATTGCGGAACCCATGATAAGCATTATAAAAAAAACGTACCACAATAATGGACGCTGTGTTAAAATAGGGCCTTGACTCTGAAAAATTTCTGGCTTCAAAAGGATTTCTGCAGGGATGCTGCCTTTACCAACTCTTTTCAAAATGTATGTCAATGTCGGAATAGAAAATGTGGAAAATGGGAATAAGGGTTAGGAAAGATATATGCTTCACACTCATGTTTGCTGACGAGCAAGGTATCCTATATAAATCCTGAGATTTATTATCGAAAATAGAGAGGACATCAACAAGAAGTTCAGAAAAGTTATAGAAACAAATAAAAAGTTATAAAAAGTGGGTGAATATTAACTACAGAAAAAACAGCTGTCGTACTCATCGGACGATATAGCAATTGAACAAGACATTAAACAGCGGTGAAGTTCAAATATCTGGAATCAATCTTCAATAGCGAAGCAACCTCCACCGGTGATATTGAACATAGCAGAAGTACCAATGCTAAGAGGTGTCCTTCTGGAGCTGGAATATACAGCCCAGTACCGTGAGGCTATTAACAAATCTATATTAGAATCTTCAACGACCTATTCCTCGGAGAAATGGTCATTAAGCAAGACACTGCAAAAGACAAGAAGGGCGCGTGAAAATGTAGATAGAAAAGGATTAAAAATGAATGAATTCGAGAAATTAACGTGAAAAGGAACATCCTTTCAAGTATAGGAGAAAAAAATCTGATGTGGACACCAAATGACTTTCTTGTACGCCTATTAAACTATAAATCGGTGGCTCATAAATTGATCCTGAATCAATTTTTGGTTACTAGATTCCGAAGATAGCAGTATCTCAAAAAGGACACGCGATATCTATTGGCGACAGTGCCCTGATTCGTAATTCTGGATGTGTTAGACTCAGAATTTTATTTTATAAAACTTTTATTTCTAAAATTGGTAGAGAACAATCTAGAAAACCTGTTATGAAAATTAAAATAATTATTTTATGAACTCCAAGTGAAATATCACTTCTGGATATCCAATTTTAACAAACATCTAGCTTGTTATTTATATTGATATAAAAGTCTTCTACCCCAAATTTGAGAATTTTCGTATTTAATATAATTTTTGATGAAAGTCTATTATGACCTTCAATTAAAGTACCACTTCCGGAGATGATGTAGTGACCAAAAAGAGAGGTGCACAACTAGATGTTACAACAATCCCAAATAAAAAAATTCAACTTTTTATTAATTTAAGGATTTATGTACTTTTTGGCACGCTAAAAGAATATCTACTGAAAGATTACCAACTATTGGAAGTGGAAGGAAGTAGGAAAAAAAAAAAAAAAAGACCGAAGGTAAAATGAAGAGATGAGTTGGAATAAAGCCTGGAAGGACATTTGCATCTGGGAGAAGTTTTGAAAGATATTTAGGTAATTTACCTAATCATGATTTTCCAATAATCATCTGCGTTTATTAATTAAATTAATTTATGAATTTGTCTAGGTTCCCGTCGGGAAATTCACTGGTAGTATATGGTGGTATATTTATATGATTTTTTTTATTTTATTTATTAAAAGCTAGCGGTAGATATAACTAGTTGAAACTGACAATGCTGCACTGATCTCTCTCTCTCTCTCTCTCTCTCTCTCTCTCTCTCTCTCTATATATATATATATATATATATATATATATATATATATATATATATATATATATATAATTTGAGGCTTGTCACTGGGAGTGTTAAGAAGAAACTGTGTCAAAGCAGGCTGAGATGGTTAGGACATGTAAAAATTTGCGGACAGATTTTTTTTTTTATTCGATTTTTGGATTCTGGGTACCTTGAAACGTAAAATCTCAAACTTTGAGGGGAGGGAAGAGGGGGAGGGGTTTCCTTGGTCGATTACAAACGTCTATTATTGAAAATAATCAACCAAAAGCATTTATAGATATAGATTTCCTCCCCCCCCTTTTTTTAATGCCTTGTTATACTGATTCCGCTAATATATATATATATATATATATATATATATATATATATATATATATATATATATGTGTGTGTGTGTGTATGTGTATATATATATTTTTTCTGTCTGCATACAAATTTTAATTTGTTTTTTTTATCATGCACGCTAAATGAACGTTCGCCATTTTCTGCTTGACATATCTGTAATGAAACGAGAACACCGAACGCAAACTAACTTTACAAACATGTTTGTATTTGCCGAAACAATTGCAGAAGGGATTAAAACTCAATATCGTTGAGTGGACAGGACCAATAACGCTTTTCAATCATATCAGTTGCGGGGTCGTGATGCGATTCGTCGCCCGCTACATACAAATGCCGTCGCAATGGTTTTCCGCTTTCAGAGATATTCTGAGAAGTGAATCCGCCCTGTTGTCTGGTCGTTTTGAATACGTATCTAGGAATAGTGCTCCTTCAGTGAATATTCTGATATGTAATATGCGTTCCTTCAGTGAATATACTAATATGTAGTCGAAAAGTACATATACATTTTTAGCTAATTATACGAATATTCATTTGAAACATAATTAAATTCCCTACAAAAAAAAAGAAAAAAAAAATCATCGAAATTGGACCATTATTAGCAAAGATACAGCGCATTGAATATTTTTGCCATGTTTTTATTTTCCTACCGCTGAACAGTGGTCAGAATAGCATAATTGGTGCGACAAAATAAGATATTTTGAAATTACCTATTTTTAAAATGGCTGAAATTTAAGGCCCTCAGGAGGGATGGTTTGAGAAATTATGATTAGCCATTGTGAAAAGTGCTCTATGTTTTTCACCACATGGCTACTTCCTGGTTAATAACCCTCCTCTCCCCCAGTATTTTATTAAGATGACTTAAGGCTTAAATTTTTTTTACACCAACGTTATAACGTTATTTAGAATAAAAAATTCGGAATTAAATGCGTGAAATGGCCTGCGATTTTTTCTATTATGTTATTTTTTCAGAATGTTATTTATTCTAAATAATCGACTCTGTTTATTAAAAAGACTATAGGTGACAATGAACTGAGGCAATATTAATTATTGCACTATAGATTTGATTTATTTGCCTTAGGAAGCTGACATAATAGGAAATAGTTAAATAATAATTGAAGCACTGACACCTTTTTCTTGACGAGAGAAAACAACTGATTTATCTAGAATTAAAACTGCTCCCCAGCCGAGAATATGTTAATTAAAATTTCAGTTAATCCTTTCAGAGTCAAGGTACTTAGCCGTCAGCACAGTAAATGACCATTGTGTGCTGCATATCGGAGAAACTGCAGGACACACTGCTAAGTCAGGAAAGAATGTTAATCGGGCCGAATTTTCGATGCGCAGTTTGCAACGGTTTTACACTGAGCAAAAAAAATGTACTTTTGGTCATTGCTCTGTCAGTGTCACGATTATCTATTGAACGAGTGAACTAATACTAAAAACTTAAAAACTTCAATTTATTCGATTTTTTTTCATACAATAATTTTTATCAAACTTCATCTATGTATCTCTAGGATTTTTTTTTTTTAGAATGAGAAATTTTGTTTTCTGGGTTTATCTACGGCTAAATGCGTTCACCATTATTATCTGATTAGAAACAAAAAATTAGAATGATTAGAAAAAAAAATAGAATGATTAGAAAAAAAAAAAAAACAGTTTGAAAACACTCCTTGAATTTTTATTATCAATTTATTTTACAAGTAGTTACTAAATGTGCGGGGTAATAAGCTAATAAAAAGATGTTCCCATGACTAAGTACTCCTTTTTGTGACGTCACTATGACGTTGCAGTCCTACGCTCTAGTATTCAGACTGGATTAAAATATTCAATTAATAATGTGATTAAACCTGCGATTTTAAACAAATAATTTTTTTTTAAATTTAAATAAATGATTTTGATTTATTTTGTTTTGTGTTTTCTGTGATCATTAATTTGAGCCGATCTTTGAACTAGTATAATTAATTTAAATAATATTAAATATATTGAATTAAAGTAAAATAAAAATGTTGAAAAAAATTGGATAAACCTTAAGTACATTTTTTATAATTTATCTTAGAGGATAATTTTGGTCATATTAATGGAAATATAAGAATTCAACGTTTAGGATTAAATTTGGTGTATTTAGGGGAAAATTTAGATAAGTTTAGGAGATAAATACATGACAGACCTGGCAATACTGATTTTAAAATAATTGCATTGTGATGGGACACATAGGAAAACATCGAAGTTTTTAAAAATTAATTTCATTGACTTTTTTCAAACTTGTTATTCAATTATCCTTTCGTTTTTATTAGGTATGTTTTATCATTATTTGTTACATTGATGTGCAATATTTTCGTGAAAAAAAATAATTAAAAACATCCGCCTTTGTTCTCCCCTTCTTAATATAATTGCAGTTTATGTACTTAGGTTTTTTCGATTTTCGATAATACTACCGATAGCCTTTCATCACTAGGAAGCGCGAAATTTAATTCATAAATGAGGTATCAGTTGTGGGGTAGAGGTCGGTTATAATGGCACGTGGTCAGCATCGGATCCCCATCCCCTAACCTCTAGCATGGATCGCTTTTTAAAGACTCAGGGAGGAGAACGGAGAGAGAATCCTTAATGGGATTGGAAGAATAAGAATCATATTTTGCACCTTAGGTATGGTCTGAATTCGAGACCGACATTCGTTTGTTAAAATGGAAACGGAGCCAGAAAATGCAAATCAGCACAGTGTACTGAATAACATTGAATTTCAAATTCAATTTGGTAATGATGCAGTGGAAGATATTTGAATTTTGATGTGTGTTACGCCGTCGCGCAGTGGGACGAATTGAAAATTATGAAACATTACTTTATTTTAGACCTATTAGTGTTAAACAGGGTTATTTTATGAATTGTAGGCGGCACTTGTCAGTATGATTCACACCTATATAAGCTATGATCCAGTACCAGTATTTCTTTGGAAAATACAAAATATTAAATATTCAAGAATAGGTAATATTGATACAAAAAAAAAAAAATTATTTTAAAATAGGGTGTAAAATTGGGTACTACATAATTTACAAAATAAAATTCAGATAATCACTTCTTTATATACTAGTATACCCGAGTGAGAACTCTCGTATTAGATATCAATCCTTTTAATCCCTAATGCATTAGAAGTATAAGCGTTATTAGGAAAACATATTTATTCGTGTAAACAATATAATATTGCCGGAAAAGTTTATTTAACACACACATTTGGTGAAGCTACAAAGTTTTAAATGACTATGTTGAAGTTACAGTTCATACTTAATAAATAATTAGCTTACCCCACTGGAAAATATCTCTTCAATGTAGGAGTTAGGCAGTTAGATTTAGCTATACCATTTTCTATGTGTAGTATTCATACTTGGCTGTGCCCTTTAGGGTTGGACATGGGAGACAATATGTAATTTCCCACTAATTAAAAGTTTCTATAAACAGACTCAAATTGATTTAAATTTGCCATGACAACGGCACATATGCAAGATAACAGAGGGCCAACAGATCTATGCCGTGCAGATCTATACCGTGCGTTATCTCAAAAACGGTAGGTTTTTGGGCTTTAAAACACTGGACCTATACGTTCCACTGGAGCGTAAATGGTCCTGATGCCCGCGTCGATATCTTTAAAGCCCGAACCATCCCGTCTCGATCTAACAACTTCAAATCGTCGGAGTTTTGAAACCTCCCAGTTTATTCATCAATTTTATTTAAGCCCTAGTAAGAATTTAAGAAACAAAATTAGGATTCGTCACATCTCCATGAAATTCCCATTCTTTTGATACCTCATTCGTCAAAATCCATAGCTCCAGAGAGCCGGAAAAGGGATCTATACTACCGTAGTAATATATAGTAGTGATAATACGGTAGCATGATCCCTTTTCCGGCTCTCAGGAGCGATGGATTTTGATGAGTGAGGTATCAAAAGAAAGGAAATTTCACTGAGAAGTGACGAATTCTAATTTAAATAGTTAAATTCTTCCTAGGACTTAAATGAAAGTGGTGGAAAAACTGGGAGGTTTCAAAACTTTGACGATGGGGAGTCGGCGGATCGAGACGGGATGGGTTGGGTTTTAAAGATTTCGACGCGTGCATCAAGATCGTGTACATTCCAGCCGAACGTTTTAGTCCAGCGTTTCAAAGCCTTAAAACCTACCGTTTTCGAGATAACGCAGGATACTTTGTGTCAATTTGATTTTGTTTATACGTTTTAAATGATTGTGTGAAAAAGTTGTTTTAAGGTTTCTATGAATGATAGAGAAGATTATATATCCTTTGGCATGTCTAACTGTAAAGCACTATTAAATATGAAAACTACACATAGAAAATGGTATAGCTGCGTCTTATTGCTCAACTGTTAAACTGAAGGAATATTTCCCAGTGTGGCAAGCTAATTACAATACTTATGAAGTATAAACTGTTACTTCAACATAGACATTGTAAACTATGTAGCTTCACCAAATGTGTGTGTTAAATAAACCATTATGGTTATATTCTTTTAAAATAGTACATTAAAATAATGTATTAAAATATTAAATTTATATGGTTATATTACATTAAAATCGCTTACATTTCTAATATATTAGGGAGAAGAAAGATAGATCTCTTATGCGAGAGTTCTCGCTGCTCGGGTAACCTAGTTAGAATAAATTTATTGAAATTATATTATTATTATTTGTTTTAAAAGTATTTTCCACTAAAGCAATGGGTTTCTTTAAACTAGAGCTTGTATGGCCCCTTCCAGGCTATTCTGTTCAAGGCCCATTCCTCTCGCAGAACATGTCCCATCAAATATTCCTCCATTTCATTATCGCAGGTTTTTCTTGGTCTACCTCGCCTTTTATTTCCGTGGCCACAAGTTTCTTCTTAAGATCACCCTTTATGGTCCAGGTTTCTGAGCCTTTTGTCATAATGCTCAAAATTATACTTTTATAGATATTCCTTTTGGTTCTAGAAGACAATTGATGGTCTAGATATATATTTTTTTTAATTATATTATGTACTTGCCTATTTATGTAATTTCTGTTGTTAAATAATTAGATTTAAAAAAATAAATAATTATAAAAGTTTAAATCCAAGACAACATAATTTAATACGTCATACCAAATTGGAATCTGTCTCAGCGTCATCTTAGCTTTCGTTCGAAGCTACCCAACTTTTTTTTTTCTTTTTTTGCTTGAGATTTTCGAAATTTACAAAAATCCTTATTCCTGAACCTCCTCCATCAATAACTGTCCAAGTGACGATACTGCCTGATTTATAATTTTCTTGCCACGGATTAGCATTAAAATCTCGGAGAGAAAGCGCAAAAAAACATATTTGGTATACCTTTTTCAGTAAAATTATTACATTATTTGAATAATGGGACGCGAAAGGATGAAATTATTGGATAATTTTTAATCTGAACAGTTACTGGTTAACGACAGATAATTTGTTTGTAAATAGATTTACGAACAAATTTGAATTTTTTTTTAATGATAAAAAAGCAACAACGTTAATTAAGATTAAAAAAAAAAAAAAAAAAAGAGAAGCCGTCATACAAAAATCATTGCTATGAGAAATCTTCCCAAAGGGTCCAATAAATACGCTTCAAATGTTTGAAATCATAAAAACGAAAACGCAAAACGTGAATTTTGAGTTATAAAATTAAAGTCAGAACAGTACCAAGAAAAGATATGATTAATTATTATTTTACGTTTTTGTATAACCTGATGTATACTAAATAACTTGTTTGAGTTAAAAGGTATCATTTCCAATTTTGTTTTTGGGCGATGCCTAGAAAAAGGCCGTTTCGTTCCACTTTGCGTTGATTCTCCATTATTGCCAAATGGATATTTTGAAAACAGGCTGAGAGCTTTATGAAATATTTCTATTTTCAATAATAAATTTTCAAAACAATAAAAATTTCTATTTTAAACAAATTAATGTATTTTATATTTTTACTTTATCTGTCGAAAAACACAATTTAAAAATAAAAAAAACAACCAGAGGTTTTTTTTTTTATGTGAGAACCGGTATAGAAAATTCAATTAAAAGCTATGCTGTTCAGAAATGTTAGCTGAGTTTGATAGCGAAGAGATGAATTCACCCAGAAAATAGGACTTGGTGAGAAGTCCAATTGCACCAACTTTCTCTGGGTTTTATTCATAATTACAGTTGAAGGGGCGAGTGGATGAAGTAGGTATGTAACATTTTTTTCAAATTGAATTATTGTCAGAAATGAAGAAGATATGTGTTGGCCTGTTATTAGGTAATTTTAGCACTTCAGTAGGAGACTTATTAAGCTAGATACTAGTATAATGAAGGGGGTATGTGGTGACAGCAAAGTATGCTTCTGGTGGAAGACGTATGAATGCAACATAAATTACCATACACCTTCTTCTTCCTCTAGTCATTTAATTTTACTAAATATCACCCATTTTCGAATTAATATTTTTTTTTTTAGGATTTTGGAATATACCGAACAATCTGTATTACATTTCCAGTTTGAATCTCGCGCAAATAATTCTACCAAACAAAAATGCTTGCTAATTATTGACTACATCTTGGTGACTCTTGAAAGGATAAAGGGGTCTTCCTGGATGTGCACAACGCCTTTGATAATGTTTTACATGATGGTTTACTTTTATAATTAAAATAAATTTTTAAGTGTTATTTTGAGTTTCTGTGGACTGACCCGCACACTCTGGTGTAGCCATGAAGATGCCACATATAGTTGCACCGAAACGTCGGCTGCCGTTATAAATGAAACACATACAATTTGTTTCGTTTTGTTATTAATTATTCTGACAACTTTGGAAATCTATTTCGTTTCCCGTTGCAGATGATCTATTGCATACCCCGTTGAACGGGATGTGCTACTAACACGAAAACAAATAAAATTAAATAAAGAATAAATAGTGTAATAGATTGTTTATGTATTCTACAATTTATTCAATGTATTCTATAAATTGAGAATATGTGACAAGCTCTTGGAAAAAACAAAACAAGTATAGCCCATTTTTACTTTTCTAAATATTAATTTTATAATTATTATTTTTTTTATAACTCCTTTAATTTAGTTAATAATGAGTTAAATCGAAATAAAACTATGGAGGGAATTTGAGCTCAAAAGGACGTTTATATCTTTCAAGTTTTGGGAAATGAAAAATTTGAAAACTTTACCATAGCTATGGACATTGAGTGGTTTAGAAGAAGAAAAAAAATGAATGAAGAAATAAAATGGTCTCATCCTAAAAGATTTATTGATTTGCAGCTGAGTGCTTTAGCTCATTTTTCAACTGATCTTATCTCGAACACTAAGGTTACAAGCTCATGAACATTACGAATCTCTCTATGTAATCCTTTAATTTTTTAAAGTATCTCAAATATGGTAAATCATGTGTTATTGGGACTAGTGCACACTTACGATAAATTGTGCTATTGATGATTGTCATTAATATTATTCAGGTATAGCTGAACCCGACGGATATCCGGAACATTTTTTTCCCATTTTCCTGTAAGTACTCCAGTTTTTATTAAAAAAAAAAAAACGAATATTTTATGTAATTTTATTACATAATTTTAATAGAAATTCGTGATATTAATTGTCTTAACTTGGACTACTAGGACTCGTTGGGAGGTTCCATGGACCCACCGAAAAATGTTTACAAATTATACTTAGGTCTCTTATTATGAAAATATAAACATAATTCATAATCTCTATAACAGGCAGCGCTATTTAGCAAATAAGGCTAGCGCTTTATTTGGTTTGGATTTCCATCCACTGCTTTCGCTTACGCACGCGCAGGTATTTTCCTTTGGCTCGTCCGATTTGGCTCAAAGTTTAAGGAAAGATGATGACTAGTGTAAAAATGATTCAGTATGAATCTTTCATTAGGATGGAACACTTTGGAAATGCATCTCACATTGTGCCCTAACTCTTCTATATCCTTCTTGATAGCGGTAATGGGGGTGGTAGTATGAAGACCCCTCAAGACGACTCTGTACGCTTTTTCTTTTTTTAATTGAAAAAAATCATAATTCTTTTCCATCAAATGGTCGATTAATTTTTTATAGTTTTCTTTATTCGTTGTGTTGATTTTTGTGTCCTTTAATCGGGAAAAACATTTATAATTTGTTTGTCCTATTAATTTTGCAATTTCATAGCGTAACGCCATAAAGTCTTGGATATTGGTTACAAATATTGGAGATGGCTCTGGTTCAGAGAATTGCCGGTGAGTTGTCGAATCGGTTGTATTATTTAGGACTGCAAACTTGTTGCTTGTTGGTATGGTAGGGACAGTTGAGGTTGATTCTATTTAATTAGGTACTGCAAATTTACGGGGGGTGTTATGTGGGGAAGTTTGTATAGATTTTACTTTTCTATTCTTTTTTTTTATTCGGTGAATTCCCAGCGGAGCCAGACGCAGCGTATCGTTGACGCTTCTGTAGCGTTCGTCTCTTCAGATATTGCGGATCAGTCTCGCTTATTTCTGAAAATGCCGTCTCCTCATCCGTGACCATATTCGACGATTTATCCTTTTTTTTATGAATTCATTGAAAATTTAAAATTAAAATTTAACTTATAAATATTTATAATTATGTACGTAAAGAACTAAAATAAAAATAAAACATTCATTCGAATTACGGAAAAAATAAAAAAAAAGAAGACTATCCATGGATTTGAACTCGTGACAATCAGGTGACGAAAAATGGTATAAGACGCCTAGACCACAGCTATCTGAGATCTGATAAAACACTGTTGTATGCGATGATGGCCAGAGGCCAGTAGCGAGCAGTAACAGACTGCCTTGCTACGTGGGTGATATTCTCACATATTCTCACTACTAACAGTTAATTAAGTTAATTTAATTAAGAAGCACTCGCCTCACTCATAGGTATTATAACATTGTTCACATTTGTATAAAATCAATGTTTACAAAGTTCCTGAGCACAACGTGGGCTAATACCACTACGATTATAGAATCAGAGCAGACCGAAATATCTCGATTAATTAAAATTACAATGTAATGCTAAATATATTAATTCTCTAATGAAAGTAACACCGTAAGCAAACCTTAATTTTTCTATCTTTAATAATGGCCTATTCAAAATTTGCATATCACCTCAAGGAAAAAACAAAAATATATATTGATTTTTTATAGTTTAGAAATACAAATGAATTATTTGTTTCTTAAAAAAAAATATGACGAATGCAATTGGTCGTGATAATAGTAAAATAAAGAAATCATTTATTAAAAGAGACTGAAATTTTCAAGGCAAAAGGGTTAGCGATGTCTAAAACGGAAGCGCATCGAAAATCGATCTATATGGACATAGCTTAACATTGCCTTCGAGAGCTTTGTTTGGTATCCTTGCGTCCACATTAGCTTATTGCTTCACCAGTTGTAGAAGAACTTCTTGGGAGTCCCAAACCAGCTGTTTGGAGGATACTAATTTCGATATTATGCATATAAACCTGCAGTTTGTAATTGCTAAAATAGTCTGTGGGATATCATTTTATCACTACTATATATTATTACGGTAGTATAGATACCTTTTCCGTCTCTCAGGAGCGATGGATTTTGATAGATGAGGTATCAAAAGAAAGGGAATTTGTCGGAGAAGTGACGAATCCTAATTTCAATTCTTAAATTCTTACTAGGGCTTAAATAAAAGTGATGAAAAAACTGGGAGGTTTCAAAGATTCGACGTCTGAGAGTCGGCGGATCGAGATGGAATAAGTTGTTTTAATTTGTTTGATGCGGGCATCTAGATCATGTATGATCTTTCGGATCATATTGGTCCAGCCTTTTAAAGCCTTAACAACTACCGTTTCGAGATAACGCACAATATAGGTCCGCATGGGCCCTATGCCATCTTGCGTACATGTCGTGGTCATGACAACTTTATATCAATTTGAGTCTGTTTACAAACACTTTTAATGAGTGGGAAATTATATATTGTTTCCCATGTCCAACCCTAAAGGGCACTGATAAATATGAATACTACATATAGAAAATGTTATAGCTGGATGTAATTGCCTGCTAAATTGAAGAGATGTTTTCCAGTAAGGTAAAATAATTACTTATTAAGTATGAACTGTAACTTCAACATAGTCATTACAAACTATGTAGCTTCACCAAATATGTGTGTTAAATAAACATTATTAATAATATTATATTATTTATACGAATAAATGTATTTCTCTAATATCGCTTATACTTCGAATGCATTAAGGATAGATATCTAATGCGAGAGTTCTCGCTCGGGTATACTAGTTTATATGCATTTGTCAATAATCAGAAAGAAGCTGTGAAATATGTTGTTTTTAAGAGATTCCTTAACAATATTTTATTGAAAATTAAACATTTCAATTGATTACATATATAATAAATATGTTATTGATAATACATTTTAAAAAGGAACAAATGAAGTCCCTTGTCTGCAACTGTATTTTTTTTTGTCGTATATTTTTGACATTTCTTATTGCGTCCACCGTTTCGTCCACCTCCAATCTTTTGTTTTGTAAAGTTGAATAAGGGAAATTTACTCTACTGCTTTTTAAAATAAACGAAACTTTAAGTCAGTTTCCTGGACCCAGTTCCAGATTCGGATTCGGGAATGAGGCATGTGCTCGGGAAAGGTGCCGTTGTCGAGGGAAAACTTTTTCCATTTCAATTTCCCGAAGCGGTCGGAGGAAGTGAAAAATAAATAATACAGATGACGACAGTGTGTGTGCCAGGGCAGCCGGCACAGAAGCCAGATGGTTATCGCGTCCCTCATAAATATTTATCGATGTTCAAAGATCAGATTACCGATATATCGGAGTTAAAATACGCCGGTGGATAAAAATTGGTAAAAAAAAATCGAGTTTAAATTTTTTTTAATTCTGTATAATGGCTTATTTATTTTTATTTTACGTGAAAAAAGTTTAACCTGTATATAGTTTAGCCCATAACATAAGAAACCTAACGTAATATTGCGTGTTTCCTACACCAACTTGCAAACTTGATTATTCATTTTTTTACTTCCTTATACGAAGTTAAGAAAGTATTGTAATCACAAACATTTTCGGTTTTCAGATTTCAATAGAAATATCCATTTTGACCATCCCTGAATCCATTTCGACTAGTTTCGTCGTGACGTCTGTACGAACGTTCGTATCTCGCATAACTCAAAAATGCTTAGCCGTAGAAAGTTGAAGTTTTGTATTTAGGATTGCTGTAAAATCTAGTTGTGAACCTCCCTTTTTGGTCACTGCATGAACACTGCAAGTGGTACTGTTCTTGAAGGTCATTTTTGATTACCATTAAAAATTATATTAAACTATAATGAAAATCTTCTCAAATTTAATATTTATTCTTTATATATTGATTAAAATAACCTATTAGATTTTGGTCTAAATTGAAAAACCAGAAGCGGTACTTTACTTGAACGTCGTAACAAACTTTCATCAAAAATTATATTAAAATATGATGTAATACATCTCAAATTTAGTAAATAAGACTTTTATATCAATATAAATAATATCCTAGATTTTGGTAAAAATTGGTTAGCAGAAATGGGTATTTTACTTGAAGGTCATTATATACTTATATCAAAAATTGTATTAAGATTAAATACAGAGATCATATGATTAGTAATAAAGGTTACAAACGAGATTTTTTCCCCACTCTTGCTAAACATTTTTATTACTCGTTTTAAGTTTTAAAATTGTTTAGAAGTAATTGTAATTGTGCTTGCAATTGCATACCGTCAAGAAGTAATTGTAATTGTGCTTGCAATTACTTGCCGTCAAGAAGTAGAGAACCTCAACTACAATTACAGTAATTGAAAGGAGTAATTGCATATACTTAGTAGAATTACAGTAATTGTAATTGAAGATGTAATTAAATACTTATGCAATTAATCACTGTCCAACTCTAGCATGTAGCAGCCCAATATATTTGGGCAGCACTTATTAGAAGATAAATCTTTCTTTTCATGCTATTCATTTTTTTTCGGCATGCGTTTAAGATTTTGAAAAAACAAAATCTTATTCCACAGAATAATAATATATATATAAAATAAAATATATGAAATACTGTTTACATCATACGAAACAAAAAAGAAATATTGTATAAAACATCGCGTTTTCTTTCAATAAATAAAACAAAATAAATAAATTTACGTTTGATAGAAAGAAGTGGAGATGGAGGACATCGAAAATAAGGGATTTGAATGTCTTTAAAGATGTAGCATGACGAATGTTAAGGAGAGAATTCCAGAGGGTTCAGAAGCGGATTAGGAAACATTTATCATATGCTAGGGTGGGGAATATAGGTCGGAGGTTTGGCATCTGGTTGTTCTCTAGAATATAGCAGATTTGAATTGTAGCAGTTCAATGACAACAGGAGATTGAGTGGAAATATTCTGATTGAGGAAGAATCCTAGGAAATATTGTCTGCGGAATGGTATAGTGACGTTAATTCGGCATTTAACGAATTCACCAGCAGTTGATTGACATTGTTATACTTTGATCAGTAATATAGTATAATAATGACTGTTAGATTGTGACACATGACTATTTCTAATTATATGTCCGCCTTATCTTAAACACATATACATACTGATACAGATTATCTACTCGACATCCTGATAACTCTAAAGATGCAGGTCCTTATACATCTATAGGGGAGGAAGTGTGTGAAAAATAGGATATGATAGGCTGGTCTGTAATAAACGGTACAGCAATAAAATAATGAAGAGTACACTTGCTAAAAGAACAGGATGCAACATAAGACAAGTTAATTCAGACTAAGCCATAGTTTCTTGGCGTGTTATTCACACCTCCATAGCTGAGAGAGGATGTAGCGTGCTTTTTTGAACTATCTTTCGTTAAAAGTAAATATATCAATTATTTATAAATACCTATTATAATTAATAATTTAATTTACAGCGTGTCCTCAAAATAAAAAGGATAATACTTGAGGTTCTTGTAGCAAATTTAACGCTAATAAAAACCATTCCTATGAACATGAGTCTGCAAATGAAGTCTAGACCAGTTTTCAGGCCAAAAATATTTAAAAAAAAAAAAAATGTTTTTGAATACATTTTGGCGATTTATTAAGAACCGACTTCTTGCATCAACAAGCGGACTGAAACCAAGCTCATGAAGAATTGGATTTAGTTTCGAACGTGACCATTAGTAGCTCGATTGATCAAGCGCAAAAGTAGTGTAAAAGTTGGCAGGATTTTTCAAAATCAAGTTCTATGCCGCTAATAATCCCGTTTTACCTTTCTGAACAAATTTGGTTCCGAGTCTGTCGGGTTTTAGAATATTTTTACTTTTTGCAAAACAACCTAAAACCAGTTTTGCTAAAAATAACAAGTTGGTTTGGAATTCGGCATTAGCCTGTCACACTGAAAATCGTGGAAACACCGATAATTCACCAAAGACCGGGTGTTTAATAAATAAGTAGTTTTATATCTCATGGTACAATTTAATTGTAGCCTACATTAACTAAGATATTTTTGTTATGCGTTACGCGTTACGTAAAGAGAACATACTTTAATTGTTCAATTATTTGGCTCATATCATTCCTAGAAACAAAATGGACCAAAGTACAATTTTACGATGCAGCAGTCATCATCATTAGCAGTCACCTAACTAGCTTATGCTTACTACTTTTTATTAAATTATAAAATTTTTATTATTAAAATTATTATTGCTTTAATTAGATATTATTACAAATTATTAGTGCTGTCAACTTCCGCTCACTCAAAAGATGTACAAAACCCCAACGGATCCTTTTCAGTTGAGATCAGAGCCTGACGGTAATTTGAATTATTAATGCTTTAATTAGATCACAGCTGTCGACTTCCCTCGCTCAAGAGATATTCAAACCCCCAACGGACCCTTTTCAGTTGAGGTCGGGCCCTTAGCGTAATTTAAAATATTACTGCTTTAAGTACAACTTTCCCAGACCACCGGAAGTCGACAGCTTTAATAATTTTAAATAATATCTAATTGAAGTAGTAATCATTTTAATAATTCCAATGAATATTACAATTGAATACAGAGCAGTTACTTGGAAAAAATGGCGCTAACGCGGCGACCGTTACTGGTGAGGTGGCTGCATCGTAAAGTTTTAACAAAATTAAATTTTTGTTTTGGGGAAGCTTCATTCCCAAAGTCCTCTCCCAGCTTGAATACGCGAGCGAAAAGAATAAGCAGCGCTGAGCTGAAGGGTAACCCGAAACTTGGATGGGAGGTTTGCGCTAGAAATGATATTGGTTGATTTATCAGGTTCTTGATTGATTAAACCTCTGGGCTCGTTAAACTTTGTTATTATTAATTAATTTGTATTCAAGAGCCCTATTATGTGTAAATTAAGTAAGATTACGAAAGTAGTTTACAACCGATTACCGATTGATAATGTGAAACAGTACATAATTGGCCCTCTCAGAAAGGTTGTGTCGCGCGTACTGGAGCCCTATGGTGAATTTCTAGTTCCAACGACGAAAGAGTAAATTGTCTAGGTGAAGTTACCTGAAAGGGAAAACCGACATCTTTGGCCGTGCAATAAATCAGTTGGGGACCTAGAAGATGGCCGTTGCAGAGGGAACTGTAAAAAATAAATCACAGTTGATTAGTGACTCAACCCGCGGACCAATCCACCTAGTGGACACCCTACCTTCCCGAACCCTCCCACCCTCCGATCAAACCTATTTATTATTTATAAATTTACCTCAACCCTCCTCCTTCTGGTATCCCCTTCCTATCGATCCCTCTGAGAAAGTGTCGTTCACAGAACTAGCCATACTAAAATCCGAAGATGGCTGATATATCTTTGATCCGTGGTTTCACTTGCTCGATGGATCCTCCATTTATAGCTCATTCGACAATCTAACGCTCGGGAATCGAAGATTCTACAACAGCGCGATGAATATCATAGAATTGAGAATGAACCAAAGATGTAGGGTTGAACTGGTAATTTGTTATTTTTATTTGTTTAGAAAAACAACATACTTTCTTAGGAACCAAGGAATAGGTGGTTGGGGCTATTAAAG
The DNA here is from genome assembly GCA_948150685.1 of Rhaphigaster nebulosa. Lineage (NCBI taxonomy): Eukaryota > Metazoa > Arthropoda > Insecta > Hemiptera > Pentatomidae > Rhaphigaster > Rhaphigaster nebulosa. Next base: position 30,452,567 of record OX411312.1, on the reverse strand, counting down.
AAATAAAAAATAAAAAATACAATGTACATAGTTTTATACTGTTTTAATGTGTACCGACGCCAAGGAAGTATGTATGCATCTATGTAGAACTCATTTGAGGTCATCTTAAAATAAATACCTTTTAACTACTAAATTAGCATCTGTTGAGATGAATTGCTGGTTAATTTTCTGTAATTTTTCAATAGTTATTTAGTTATCGTTGTTAACATACTAACTCAATAGGCCTAGGTAGTAAAGTCATGTTTCTTTATAGCATTGCTAATTTTGAACTAATATTTAGGAATTGTGCCTTTCAATTCCATTTTCTATCTTCTTTTTTAGTCATATTTTCCTCCAAAAAATAGACTATTGCAGTGGGTGAGAGGCGGGAGTGCGTTTTCTATCCGTTTCATAACCCCTAGAGCACGATTATGGAAGATTTGTAAATCTGATGTATATATATATATATATATATATATATATATATATATATATATATATCTCCTATACTGTTGATCTATATATGTGTGCGTTCGGACACTGATGGTTGAATAGTTTCATAAATTTTCAAATTGTCTAGAGTTTATATACTGGATTAAGAAGGGGTTGGTTGTGAACTGGAAGGGAGAATTATGGAGAGGTGAGAAGGTAGTTGGATGGATGAAAATAAATAAGGGATAGTCAAAAATAAAAATAAAATGGTGTGTAATCAAATACAGACGAAAAGTCTATGAAATATGTGTATGAATGGAAGAAAAAAAAAGAAGAAATAAATGTAAAATTGTGTATATATAAATATTTTATCCACTATGGATTGATTAGTATGCTGTGTATTATAGCAACCCAATGTAATTGGGCAGCATTGATTTTTAATAAATCATTTCTCTCTCTTACTGCTACATTTGAGCACCTCCAGCGGCCCCCTTGGGGTCAAATGAGCTAAAATTTGGTATGTAGGACTTTCTTCCAGGCAAAACGATTCCATTAAAGAATGGGCAAATTCCAGTCAAAATTTCGGTATGTTTACCTGAAATTTCGGCGTTTTTAAAGTTTTGCGCATCTTTACAGCTCCACCATATTACTTTATACCGATGAAAATTTGTATGTGAATTGGGTTGGTGTTATAGAAGTATCTTTTGAGGGTCTCAACTTGGTTCCCCAACCTCCCCGGGTTTACCGATTTTTTAAAATATTTGCGCACCTTTAAAACCCCTCCACATTGATTAAGGGGGTAATTAAATTACATAAAAAACAAAAGATGTTTCATCGAAATCGGTCCAGTATTAGTAAAGATGGCTATTTAAACTCCAGTGGCCCCTTTGTGTCTAATGAGCTGAAATTCGGTATGAAAGGTTTTCTGTATCGAAGGTCAGCGGAGAGGCAGAACCATATAGTAAAAGTAAGGGTAAATTCGGTATGTTAGGGAACCGTCTTTTGTGGGTCCCAACTTTTTTGTTACTCACCCGTTTTTATAATATTTTTTAAAAAAAATGAAAATACGACTTTAATGACGGAGTTCTGCTGCTTACGGATTTTTATTTTAATAATCGGTAATTTATTTAGAGAATTCCCTCCCTTTATAATAAAAAAAAAAAAATATGAATTATTAAATGAGAAATAGCAAGTTTTGACCAACTTTCACTTTCATTTACTTACCCTTATCAGATTCCTCTTTGTTCTTATCATCACATTCCTATTTAGGCTAATCTTTGTTGCATTCCACATTGTGCTTATCTGCATTAAGTTCTTTATGTTTTTATCTCAATCACAATTCCATCCCGTGCTTTAAATGATTACAATCTTATCATTATACTTCTATAACAGGCGTCCTTCTATGATTGCGGATTTTTCTATCCATGACTAAATGAGCACCTTGATTCTCTCTTCGATCATTACTCTTATTACCTCACTGGTTTCCTCCTTGATCACTTATATAAACCGTAGACAATTAATAATTCGGTATGTAGGGCTTTCTTCAAGGCAGAACGATACCATTAAAAAATGGGTAAATTCCAGTCAAAATTTCGGTATGTTTACCTGAAATTTCGGTGTTTTTTAAGTTTTGCGCATCGCTACAGCTCCACCATATTAGTTTATAGGGCTGAAAATTTTTATGTGAATTGAGTTGGTGTCGGAGTGATATCCTTTGGGGGTCTCGACTTGGTCCCCCCACCCTCCTGGGTTTTCCGATTTTTTAAAACATTTGCGCACCTTTAAAGCCCCTCCAACTTCCAAGAGCTCAAAACCTGTAGAATTCGAAAGGAAATTAAATTACCTATGAAACATAAGAAGTTTCATCGAAATCGGACGGGTATTAGCAAAGATATGGCTATTTCAACTGTTTCAATGCCTTATTAGTCGTTTTTTCCCCGAAAAAAGTAGACTATTGCAGTGGGTGGAAGGTCGGCGGTGAGCGGCGGGACTGCGATTTCTATCCGTTTCATAACCCCTAGAGCACGATTATGGAAAATTTGGAGATGTCATTTTCGGTAAATTGTCATTTCATATGTAAATTTCGGTATGTTAGGGGACTGCCTTTTGTGGGAAAATACGATTTTAGTGACGGAGTTCTACTGCTCACGGATTTTTGTCTCTTGTAATGAGTGCTAACTCTTAAGTTTTTTTTAGTTATTTTATTGTAATAAAACGAAGTGTGTTTGGTGGTGATTTTGTGTGATAAATAAAGTGAAAAGAGATGATATGTTTGGCAAAAGAAATCTTTACTAAAAAACAAAACAATCTTTTTGCATATTAATTTTATAATTATCATTAATTTCAATGGTTTTCATCTACTGTTCATACCGTCCGGAATTTTCTGGCTACAAAATTTTCTGGATAAACTCTATCGGGAAACGTAATTAATACGTCAATTCCATGGTTATCATAACAATATTAATTATTATGCACTGTACAGGTTTATAATTAACTCACTTGAGGTTGCATTGAATGTATCCTCGTTAGGCCGACCTTTAGTGAGGCAGTATGATTGAATTATTAATTATAATGAACTCCAGTCTGGTTAATCACAACTCTTCATTTATGCAAATTGTCTTATCTTAAGATGGCTTCAATGAAATAATACTTTGAAATGGTAAATATTTTTTACTATATGTTTACTTATACAATATATGTTTTTAAAATTATATTCTTTGTTGTGTCACTAGGAGTTTATGATGGTGGCAAAACTTTTATAATTTCAGTATATTTTTAAGGCTTCGGCACTGATAAAGGCCAGAGTGACGACAGAATAGTCAGTATTTGATGCTTACGTCAGAGATTTTTAGACCATTACCAATTTTTTTTAACGATATATCGTGAAGGGGAATCTATAGAGATGGTCTTCAGGCCCCATAATTAATCGAAACCTAAATTTCGAATTTTGGCGACTAAGCCTTTTCCAAAAAACGACGTCGATATGATGCAGGCCCGTGGGAAGTGGATATTGGTCGAAAGGTCAGGATCTCAGGAGTTCAGAAGTATATGGAAGAATTGAATAGGATTTGATTAAAATCAAAAGGGTAATTGCGTGGAAATAATCAAATACATGATGGTTTCTAGGAACTATTGCCTGAGATAGGGTAGATCCATTCAATTCAGCTTGGGCACTGATTGCACGAGTGTGGTTGTGGAACCCGAAGACAAATGTGGCAAAACAGTAAATCAAACGTTTTAATTTCTTCCAACTGAGCTAAACCATTTGTCCGTAATCGAACTGGGGGATGGATGAGAGAAGTTTTGAAGATGGATAAGATATGATCGCCGAAACCAATACGGTATAATGGTAACATGGCAACTTGAAGGAAATTGGAGACTACCAGGAGAGGGAATGAATTTGAATGATGCTGAAATTTTTGATTTTTTTTTATAATCAAATATATATATTTTTTATAAAACAAATATATTGATAATTGATTAAATGTTAAACTTGTGATTGGAAGAAGTTAATAAAGAAGGGCACTAGAACCAACGGAAGAAGGACACGGAGTAGCCTTGGATTTACTAGCGTTTATGGTTAATTTATGTTAGTATATGCACACAGGGTGTAACAGATATAAACCAGTAAACTTCAAGGACCGATTCTTCACACCGAGGGCAACAAAAAAGTTTATATAGACCATGGTTCGCTTCCACACAGAAAAGAACGAAATTAAAATTTTGTGTTTGTTTTTGGTTTATCATTTCAATAATCAACGTTCGTAATCAACCAAAAAAAAAAAATTAACCCCCACTCGAAATTCGAGGTTTTACATTTCAAGAAATGCCGTCCAGCATGCTGCGTTAGATGCAGCATAATAGCAACAAAAAATGTTTATATAGACAATGTTCCGATTCCACACAAAGTAATTCTTTTAAGTAATTCAGGTTTTTTTTTTTTAAAAGGAAGCGATTACTCAAGAAAATTTAGTTCAAATTGTGGCAACATAAAGTAGATAAAATTGCCTTTAAGAATTATAGTTTGGCTTAACTGAATGGATTGTAAAGCGGTTTTCGGGCGGAACAATATCGAAAAGTTTTATTTCATTTTTAAATTCAAATGATTGTTTTTTCTCAGCCCCCTGCTGGACAACCTATACCTGTAGATTTTCCAAAGAATGTGGTGTTGAATTAGGTTTATCCGACAAAGAAGCATTTTGAGAATGAAAAATATTAAATTCACGTTGTTTCTAGTCAATAAAATAATACGGATATACAGGATAAAAAGCCTTTTTGTGAAAAAAATGAAACTTTCCCCGAAATTAAATTAAAATAAACATTGACAAATTAAAATGACTAATGCTTAAATATTTCAAAGAAAAATTTTACAAGAGCACTTACAAAAAAAATAAAAAACCTAATTTAAATAAAAATATCATGAACAAGATAATAAAGCAACGACAGATGCTCTTTTAAAGAGGGCAGGAGCGTATGGACCATGTTTTTTTTTTGTGGCCTTTTTGAATATTTATTTCAATAATGATATTTATATTTTAAGTACGTTAACTTAAATGTTGCTAAATTATGAAAATAAATATACATTTAAATAGCCTAAATAAGGCGATTAGTTTCAAAACAGTTTCGATCCACTTTTTTGACAAAATGTTTTTTGTTTTTTCACATGCTCTCAATGCACTACATTATCTAGCAAAGGCGTGTTGATCAAGTGTCCGAGAATCCAGTATAAAAATGAGTTCAACGCATACTGCTATGCAGGACAAATAGGGCACTATCGTGTGTTTTCGGCATTTCCTGTAAAAATTTTGAAAATAGATTGAACCGGTTTTGAAACTGATCGCCTAAAATTTACTATAATTTTTATGTTGCTATAATATTATTACGAAAAATTTTCTCAGAAAAATATTTCTGTTGAAAAATTAAAATAATATAATAAACAATAAGTTGTAAAGTCCATGACAATTTAGCTTGGTTCTTCTTTCAACGCAAACAGTCACGCTTAATTGCTACTTGAAGTTATCTAGAAATAGTAAACGAAGTCATAGATATCAATTATAAAATTTCCAATTTTAGTTAATATCAGAGTAATGTGAGTTGATGAGTTAATAATAGTTAATAATGAGTTAGTAAGAAACCATGTTGGAGCTATTTAGTTATTTAAAATAGGCTTTGCCTTATCACATGAGTCCCCAACCTGTTTTTACCAGGGCCCTATTCATTGTAAAGTACAAGTTTTTTTTTTTTAATTTTTAATATAACTATTTTAAATGTTATCGTATTTTAATATTTTACAGTCTTAGTCATAGGCTAACTTGTACTTGTACTTTTTTAAGAAACAGGGGGCTGGCTGGCGGTACATTTATAGGCTATGTGTCAGGTGGCGAGCACTATATGTTTTTCTGTTTTATTCAATACAAATTGGGCTTGGTATATTGTCAATAATATTTTTTAATAATGCTTAGATTTAAGAGGATATTTCATATTAAAAGAAGCACGAAACCCTTGAAAGTGACATTGAAGGCTATATTTTTCCGTTATTGCAATGCTACTACCACCCTACAAGCAAATGAATTTATCTTTGAATTAGGGAAATTAATAAGATTCCTTGCCAGTCGTTTTTTAAATTATACGTTCGGTTTCTTATATTGGATTCGCACATTTTGAGGTTAGAATTAAAAAACGAATTTAAAACTAAATGGGCAAGTAACGAGGTATAAAATAAGCTGAACGCAATATTACCAACAGAATCATACAATTTTTGTAACTGCTAAGAAAGGGAATTAATAAAATAACAATGATGATTAACAGGAAAGCACAAAATGCTATGATATAAATAAATTATCCTTAAAAAAAATCGCTTATTCAAACAAATGTCCAGTTAATAATCAGACATTTAAAAAAAAAATGTTCAATATTTTGTTGAAAACTTGTCGATCTGCAGTTGGCCACGTAAAACAGTATTGATTGACAGAAAAACATAAAATGCTATGATATAAATAAATTTCTATATTCTAACAATTCGCATATGTTATGAATTAATTATTAGATAATCATGAAATAATAATATTCGCAGCCACGTGTTACAGTTGATGATCGCTGGTACAGGTTATGTTTGGCGGGCACAGGGTTGTAGACTCCAGCCCTATATGCTTACCAAAATTAACAATATAACATCGAAATTGATCATTAAATAAACCACGAAGTAATTATTCAGAACCTAATTCACATGAATTATACAAGTTATACTTAGAGATTGCCTGATATCGGAAGAATTTAAGACTAAGTACATAGGCACTTCTGTAGATGTACTAACGCAGATGTAACTAATAAAAAAGAGGTCTATATACAATGCCTTTGAAAATTAAACATTTTTCATTTCCATACTTATTTTATTCAGAACAATAATAATTATTATTGTTCCTTCACAATTATTGAGGAGCTAAATCACAAAAGGGCACCATAACTATAAAATAAATAAAATGTTTTGTTTTTTTCACGTTAACTTCATTTGAATGAACTGAGCCGAACACTCAAATCATTAACAATCAATAACTGAACTAACAAATTTCTTTCTCTTCTAAGGAGAAATTCCTTTCTTTCTTATTAGGTCGAAATGTTAACATTATATTAGTTATTACACGCCCCAAAGGGTCTGCGACCCGGTTCAAGGCTCTGGTTGCATTGACACCATTGATTACTAATAATCCCAGGAACAACTTCAGAGAAAGCTAAATAAAAAAAAATCAACCGTTATAAATTTCGTTTTGGGCGAATGTATCATTTATTTTTTCTGGAATAATCGTGTGTTTCCTGGAATTCCCTTATGCAATAGGAATGCCTAAACAAATGTTAAACATTTACATCAGCACAAACGGAATTTACAGCAGTACATACGGACTGGAATTCTTTTTTAATAAAAGAATTTCACATCTCACAACTCAACATATTTTGTTATATTGTTTTACATTTTACTCTATATTTACCGTATCGTAATTCATAATTCATTCAGTTTGTATTATTTATGACTATTTACCATTATATATAAATATCGCTATTTGAAAACTTATTACTTATATTTATTCAAATGATTAAATAGGGAGCGGAGTAGCTCAGTGAGTATGACAGTGTGCTACTAATCTCTATGTTCCGGGTTCGAGACCGGCTGTGGCAGATAATTGTTAATTCTGTTTTCAGTCGTGGATAGTCAAGCCCTCTATAAAGTGGATATTCTAATTGGGAAAAAGGCTGGCGGATGGGCGTGATCTCGGCCAAATCATCTCCTTGCACAACCGTTGGCTTAGAAACAATATGGGCCTTACCAAGTACTGAATCCAAGACCTTTCAAGGGTTGTGTAGTGGAGGATTTTTTTTTTCAATGATTAAATTTAATCAATTGCCTGTTTTGTCTAATTTTAAAACCTCTACTCCCAGCAGAATTAAAAAAAAATGCAAAATTTAAAAAATCAAAATGGCAGAGATTGGAGAAAAAAGTTGAGAACCCCAAAAGGCATTTCTATAACACCAAAATAATCCAAATGCATATTTTCAAATCTCTAACTGAATTTTTGTGAGCGCTAAAAATTACGTGCCGAAAAGTAACTTTTAAATGTGAAAAATTTTTGTTTGAAAAAATAAAAATAGTACGAAATAGTGTTTAACATGACAAAACAATAGAAGTTGGTCTGCAACTTTTCGTAAAAAAAATAATTAAAAACCGCGAAATTTTGGAGCATTTAAGAATATGTTTTATGAATAAAATTGTGGCTTTCAGTAATGGCTAGGTGTAATAAAATTTCAATGCAAAAATTATAACGTTTCGCGGAAAAAGCGAACATTTAAAAACAGGTGTTCTCGATAAATGGCTTGAACAAGGCCCAAGATGAATCTAGAGGAATTTAACAAAGCGTTATTCGCTAGCAAAGTTTCTCTATAACTTTATTTTCTTGAAATATATGTGAGGTCTGATTTAATATATCCAAAACTCGTTCGAAAATTGGGGTTTTCTTGGATCGGCCGCTCGTTGGGTGAAGGGGAGCTAGTACGCACCACAAAAAGTCATTATTTTTACATGAAATTTTCACTGAAGATAGGGAACATTAAGAACAACAATTTGAGTCCCGAAGTATATTTATAATGGCCACAACAAGGACATATTTCGCGGTTTTTAATAATTTTTGTGAAAAGTTGTTGACCGATTTCATTTTTATCTCCTAAAAGTGAAAAAAACAACATTTCGGCGCAGTTTTGATTTTCTTCACAAGGTTGCTACTCACCGATAACTTGTTTTTACTATTTTTTTCCTAATTATCATGTTGAGAAAGTCCATTGAAAATTTCTTTTAAAAATTAAACTATCGCGCCTGTTAAAAAATTAAAATAGTTCGAGATTCGTGTTACCCGGGGATTTATTCACAAATATACAAGAAAATGCATTATTTTCGATTGGGCCAAGAAGTTAGTTCGTATTATCCGATATTTCATGTTATATATATGTGTGTGTATGTTTGTTTATGTATACATATGTTTCCAGATACATGTGAACACACACACACATACACACACACACACATACACACACACACACACACACACATGTTAGACAACCCTGACATTTCTATAATCGTGTTCTTCGGTGTTATGAAACAGACATGAAATGCATCCCCCACCTTCCCTCCGATACAGGCTATGCAAAAGTCTATTGTTTCCGAGAAAATTACGACTAAAAGTGCTAAATTATTGACATTCTAATTAATTATTTTCGGCTGACCTAGGTGAGTATTTTTATCTTCTTAGATAGAATATAAAATATAAAATGGCAAAAATTTATTTTTTATAAAATAATATTAAATACCTACTATTATAATTTGATACTCCATCTGTTATAACAAGAATAGTTTCGAAATGCTTCTAATCACTTTTTATATATTAATTATTAAGTTTTTCTTTTCATAATATTGTTTTCTTTTCTTTTCACTATAAAAATTATTGTTCTCCTTCACCTGCATTTATTTTTTTCTTCGTTTTTATATCATTCTATTTTTGTAATCATACTCATCGTGATTAAGAGCAACAGATATACCAATTGTTAATTCTATTTTATCTATTTTTGTCTATATCTTTGCTGTAGCCCTGATCTTTAGGCCAAAACGTTGGCTAATTACACCAACACAATATTTTATCTTGCTTTATTAGTAACAATGTCTTATTCATGATTAACTTTTATTTTATTGATGTTTCACGGCTTGATTTATCTATTCCTCAATTATTCTTTATATATAATAAAGTATAGGAATATTTTTTACTTCTAGGTACGATCATGCCTGGTTGCCAGTGGAGGTCTCTTGTCTACGGGTATGACAGTCGCATTTCCTTCCATTTACAAAGAACATAGACTGCCGACAGAAATATCTTGGTTGGGTGAGTATTATTTTTTATAAAATATTTTATTGTTTTAATACCGTTACTATGTTTAGAGTAATTTATCCCTTGTTAGCGTTAAAATTAGGATCCTTTTTTTTAAGATTTATTTTATATTTCTTGGCTCACAAGTTTTTTATTTTTATATTTTAGACTGAGAACAAGTCCCGTATTGTTAAATATTGCAATGATTCTAAATTAAGAACAATTATTGATAAAGGAATTCACTCACACAATATTTAGAGACTGTATAAATAAATTAAATATTACTGAAATAAATAAATAGAAATATAATAAAGAAAATACGAATAAAATGAACATCTTAAACACTCCCATTCTTATGTACAATATTTACACTCACAATTAGTGTTAGAAACACCGAAAGAAGCTTGTTCCTCCACCTGAGGAAGGAAAAGTAGGACTCCAGGAGATCCCAGGACTATTCGCTCTACATCGTCATTGGCATTAAAAGCCAGTGGAGAATGAGCGACGTCGCTATTGCCGCAGATATACTTTTGTTTTTGCTCACAATATTATACGATTTTTTGGGGGAAAATCAACCTCTGATAGTCTAAAGTTCTTGTGAAAATAGGGATTAGAATTTTTCGGAGGATCCTTACCTTTATTCTGTAGTAGTATCAACTTCTTAATTTTTTGTATTTTTTTTTGTTTTATTATAATTCAGTGTGTTTTGTGGTGTTGATTTATGTTTTTGTGTGATACAAGTGAAAAATTAGGATATGCCTAGTAAATGGAAGTCTAGTACTAATCTAAATCAAACGAATACATTTTTGTAGATCACTTGAAACTGGGCAAGGATGAGCCCGAAACGTCGTGATAAATTGTGAATAAAGTGATGAAATATATGAGGGATATTTTCCTGAAATTTAATCATTTTAAAATTCGTATATACCCAGATGAAAACTTGACAGTGAATTTTTGAAATGTTTAGAAAGAATTAATAAATAAATATTCCTTTGCTTAATATAAAGAATTATTTATTTACTAATCACATCATCTCTTATCCGGAATTTGGCGTTGCCAGGAATAGTCCGGGCCACATCAATCCGGATTAACGGTGCTCTACTGTAATTCGGAATCAATAACTCATACATTTATAAGAAAGATATTGTGAATTCCATCAAGGACTTTCCTGGAGTTGATAATCTTCGAAGAAGAATTGTTACAGAATGGTGGTAACTTATATATACTGTAACTTATACCTATATATATATATATATATATATATATATATATATATATATATATATACCTTATATATTCTGGAGAACAAGGAAAAATGAAATAAAATATTATTTGTGGTTCTTATTTGTATCCCCATTTTAGGAAACTTAATACTCAGATGGAATACATTGTAGGTAATTCATGGAAACAACTTACAAATTTGGAAACTACAAGGACTGGTTTCAGTTGTGGTTTTAATATTAAATATTTCGAGATCTCTCAAATTTCCACTTTTTTTTTTTTCTTTTTTTATTTTGCCCTTAGAGAGAAGTTTCCCCTGAACTTCATTCCTAGGCTTCTTGAGGTATCCCTTAAAAACATTTTGTCGCTTTCAATTCTGGCTGTGTTCCTTAATTCTGTTCTGCAGGCAAACTTTGTCCCACTTTGATCTACGTCTTTGCCTCAGGGGGCAAATAACACTGAGTTTGAATTTGCATTCATTTCTTTGTGAAGTGACTTTGCCCTGGGTTTTATTTAAATTGTTATCTTTGTTTATTTTATTTTTTAAATGTGCGATACGCGCTTCATACTTTAGTTTACTAATGGAAAATTTACGGATACCACAAAACAAAGCCTTAACTCTCTCAAATATCAGTAAATAACAAACTAGTCAGCGATTCGCCAATACAGACTTCGTTAGTACTTTAAGATTAACTAGGCACTTTAAACACTTTCTGAAAACTTGTTTAGTAAACAAATTGTTGTTTCACATAGTAACAATTAGTCCCCAGATAAATAGAACCCGGAAAATTCAAGTAAATACTAGTGGTAGTCAGTACTAGTATGAAGCTTTTTTAAGCATTAACTAATTCTGGAAGCTCATGATGACACTCTCCCTTTAGTCATTTCCCTCACATTCATTACGCTCACTTTCCTTTACACCATATATATATATATATATATATATATATATATATATATATATATATATATATATATGTGTAATAATAATAATAATATACGAGATATCGAAATCCATATTGAACATTTTTCAACTTGTGTTAACATTTTTAGAATCTACGATGAATTTCCTATAAGATAAGCAACCAATTTGTAGCAATATTTTGCTTCGTCTGACGACTATAGCAACCAAAGGAAAGTTAATTTGGCTGGTAAAAACTCACTAGTTAAAACATCTTTATTATAACTTTCGAATTGCATTAGCTCTTTACACTTATTACCATCAATTTATCTTCTTTGATGATAAATCTTCCGCTCACGAATGTGCATGAACTCCGCATGTGCATGAAGTGGTAACTTACCAAAAATAAGCTACTCTTCCATGCTTGAAAAAACAGAAGTAGTTCCTAGAGTTTAAATGTAATTTTTGCTCTTTATTCAACAGATTTATAAGTAAGTACTTGGCGGCCGGAAAAACTCTAGTTACAACTGCGCCTAGTAAGTACTTACTACGTTTATTCTCACAAAATTAAGTAATTACTTAAAAATAGGCTATTATTAGCAAGTACTAGTTTATACTCACTTCACCCAAGATCGCATCAGTGCAGACCAGAGATAACACATAATTCTTCAGTTGCCTCAAAATGACGAAATGATAGTATTTCAATCAAAAATAGTTTGTTTTATATACCTTATATTCTAATACAAGGAATATCTTTCTGTAAAATGGATCTCGATATCTCTCGGAAACTTTTAGAATAAGGATTTTTGGGCATTAGAAAACGATTAGCGTTATCTTTCCGCCATGAAAATTCTTATTAAGTAAAATCAATGGAAAAAAACGCGAATGAAAAAGAGCGAAAAGCCTGTCATTAAATCGAACTAACGAACCTCGGTAATTTTTTCAAGACAAATCTTATTTCTTTTAATAAACAATTCTCCATTAATTATTTTATTTTCAATTTTATTATCCCTTTATTTTTACTAATATATTAATTTGAATATTTTAGTAAAAATAAAGGGACAATAAAATGAACTTCGGACGTTTAAAGGTAGACTTTCGCAGTTGACTACTGCTTTGACTGAATATAACGGAGCCTTCTTCGCTGGACTGCCCGGCAGTCTGTGTATGACGATTTACCTATACTGCTGCTGCCCTGATCACTCCAGAAGGAGTTTGCCGGTCGGCAGTACGACGGTTCTAGGTTATTGTCATGCCGAAGTAGAATTTTGATGATAACTCTAACATTCCGATGGTTCCTTTGTCCTTTATTTATTTTTTTGGCAAAATGGTGTGTGTTGATTAAGTAAGTTCACTACTCCGCCACCGCGTGTATTTCTGCCCTTGCGATACAAATGATAAACCATTAAATTTAAAGCTAACATTTTTAATTAGGATGTTTAGTGCGAGCGGAGTTGGCCAGTACGGGTGCCAATGCGCTGCCAATCGCTACCGCTGGCGAAAACTTACCTCAAGAAAGCAGTGGAAGAGTTGTGTTTGAACTTCTCTAATGATTTTAAATATGATATATAATGAATTTATTGTAATATTTTTACATATTTATTCTATTGATATTGTCGTGTGTTTAATATAGTAGAAGAATTATTTTAAGGTACATGTCTGTACAACGTATAATTATTTGACTAATTTAATACAAAAAAATTAAATATAATTTGGTTGCCAGATCACTTAAAAATATGCTGTATATATTGAACTGTTTTGGAGTTACGTAGCGCCTCTTAGTCTTATTTAGGCTGTTGGAGTGAGATGTGCTGTCTCTATTCATCATTTACGTGATTCAATATTTTTCTGTCCTTATGATACCTGAATTAGAGGAACGCTGAATGGCTAATTATTTAAAATAATTTGAGCCCTAGGCTTTGGCTTAGAATCTTACATTCGGAGCTCGAGGGATTTTGAAAATGAAATTGAATCATTTTTACAAAAAAGAAGTAAAATCTCCAAACTATTTTCGACTACTCAACCGTTTGGAATGACAAGACTCCCACTGTCTAAATCGAAGAAAATAAGTTTTTAGTTATAAGGTTCTATCTGTCTTCCGCTACAAGTAGGACGTACTAAAAGTGTAAGATAGCTGAGTTACAAGAACGCATGATCAGAAACGAATTTCTTGTAGTTTTCAGTGCTGAAAATATCTCAAAAAGTGTTCAAGATATCGAAATAAAATTTTACATGGTTATTGAAAATGGAAAATGGAACAAATAAAAAAATCATAAAAATCTGAGGCCATGGGTTTTATTTTAATTTTTGGCTGGATGTTTTGAAATGTAATGATCCAGCAGCAGTTTTACAAAGAATGAGGTAGGGGGAAGGTTAACGCAGTTATGCTACAATTTTATTGCAATGGTTTTGTAAATGTACTTTGCAATTAATTGCGACAAGAATTGACTAGGACCGGATATCTAGGGCCGGAACTAGAACGTTTGCCAGAGCATGTTACCTCCCTTCTTCTATTTCCGTCCCTGACCAAATCAAAAGTCAGTATGTGGAGAGATAACTGAATAATGAGTTAATGAAACTTTTACATCAATTTACAAGAAACGGATGAAGTTGGAACCATGCCATACAATCAAATGTTCAGTGGGACACCTATACCAGTGGATTGTTAGAATTTTATAAAATCTCTTTTTATAACATATTAGCAACAAATTTGTTAAATAAATTAATGTGTTATAAATAATGACAGTTATACGGAAATTTAAATCATTAGTATTAAGCTTATGTGTCTGTTTTTTTCTGCTTAGTTCATTAATATAAAAAAAAAAAGAAAGAAATATATAGTTTAATAAAGAAAAAACAAAACAATGATAATTAAAATGAATTATGTTTAGAGGTAAGTTACTTGAAGTACGCATTCTATTGAAAAAAAAAAAAAAAAATTAGACGTCAAAAGTTTTTAATATATCAAGGAATTTTTAAACAAAATTTCAACGTTATTTCATTTGTCAAATTTCTGTAGAGGGTTTTTAGGCTCTCCTGTTCCTGGAAAATCTGTTATTGAAACGCATATCTAGAACAAAAATAAATTCCCATACCCAACACTAACTGGTGGAAGAGTTATTCATTTAATAAAACCACAAAGTGACCTTTCATAATCTTATAAATATTTCGGAGTTTGTGACGAAATTAGTTTCAACTATTTATGTTCCCATTCTGCCAAATAAACTGATCATTTCAAATTTGAATAATCTTATTGTTAACAAAATTAACATTAAGACATCAGAAGAAATTATTTATTTAAAATAATTATTTATTTTAAAAATAAGTTAAAATGCTCATACGTTATTAATAATTAATAATAAATGGCTTAGCCAACCCGAAGGTTCGTGGCCGATGCACCTTTCTAGTACTGAATCAAATATAACTGAGGACAGAGTATCGCCTTGTTTTATGCCCGAATATATCTCAAAGTTTTCGGAATAATAGTTATTTGGACTATGTTTAATGTTTGGTACATGCACATTCTTAATAAATTAACTTATTTGGTATTCCATGCTCTTTGATAATTAGTTTATATCTTGCATAATCTATATTATTTCATAATTTGTTTCCCTGTTCATAACGTTTCTTTCACCGTTAGCGGAATTCATATGAAAATCAGTGATTCCTAGGTTGGAATGTCAAATCCTTGCGTAGCACACTAAATGGCCAGGTTTGGAACCGTGGTGTGATAGACAATTAGTAGTTTACTCATCCCTAAGTTGAGAACTAATAAAGAGAATAAATCAGGCGTTTGAAACACAGTGCTGATCAATATATCAAAAAATAATTTAAGATCTATAATCATGTTCTTTCAACAGTTTCTACCCTGCAAACTGCTAAGCTAATTTAAATTTTTTTTTTAAATAATCGATTTAACTTGTATTAATTCATTTTTTTAGGTAGTGCATCCCACTTCGCCATGATTGGTGGTTCATTGATAGTTGGGCCGTTGATGGATTCTTTTGGAAGGAAAATTGGTTTAATTCTTGCACTTATTTTCTCTGTGATAGGTTAGTAGATATTAGATAAATTTAATATATATTTATTTTAAAATACATATTTATATTTTGTAGAGATAGATATTTTATTTGTCTCATAATTCCGCTTATCATTATTATAAAGAATCGATTATTTGATATTTTCTATGGCGAATATTCTAATAAATAACTTACTCATTTAAAAATGGAAGTTATAATAAAATAACGAATATTAAAGTATCTAATATGATTAATTATACAATATAACATTATTAATTATCTAATACTATAATTAAATAATTAAATTATCATATAATTAAAATTAGAAGAGAAAATGAAGCAATAAAAAACAATATAATAAAAATAAATCTAGTTAAAACAACAAAAAGAAAAAACAACAGAATAATGAGAATAACAAAACATTTATAGTTGCTGAAAATCTGTCACTTTGGCTGTTCAGAGATTTCTAGAAGCAATATAACTTTTCATTTATTTTCAACCCCGCCCCTCCCTTTCAATCAGCATTCAGTTCGTTTCAAAGCAGAGTACATTTTGAGATATTTAATGTAACAGAGTTACATTCTGTCTGAAATGTAATTCGAAAATGTTCACTAAATATTTTAAATCAAAAACGTATTTTTTTATTACACTGTTCAGCATCAAAATCCTCTCTTCAACTGAAGTGGGTTGCAAGGCCATTGGTTGCAACTTGCCATTAAAAATTCATTTTTTGCACTCCCATTTGAATTTCATCCACTCCCCTCCCCAACTTAAGAGCAGGTTCAGATGAACAAGGAGAACGGTTTCATAAAGGGATTGCCCAAATGGAGAAAAGGTGTAGCGGTAAATGGAATGAGATGCTTGCTGACAACTGTTGAACATGGGAGACAGCTGATGAAGGCTATAAAGAGGAAAAAATGCTCACATTGACTAGGCATAAAATTATATCATGTACAGAATTAAATATTTCATTATTTTATATATTATTATTATTCACAAGAAAATTAAATAAATAATTAAAATAAGAAAAAAATGCTATTTCAGTTGTTTTCAAAAACAACCCCCATTTTCGCATAAATGCGACCTGATAGAATTTTTTGGACTTCAGATTCGCACTCAGCACTCATGAAAATCGAAAAATTTCTCAAGCGAACGAAAAAAAAAATTCTTTACAGAGCAGTGTTACCGAGTGCCCATCGCTTAACGGTAAAAAAAAAATAAGGCAAAAATCAAGAAAATATTTTTTCAGTGCGTAACTCTCGTGAAATAAAAGGGTTTTCTTCAAAGTCTAATTTTGAAGAAAACTCTTTGACACTGATATAACACTTATGTAGGACCCAAGGTTAGTTTCCATGAACATAAATATTTTGTTTTATATTTTTTCCTGATTTTGAAAGTGGCAGTTTATTTGAAAATGACAAAAAATATCTTTAAGGATAAAGAAGTATGCTATCGTTGTTTTTTACCTGAAACAATGAAATAACAAGACATTTATTCTATTTTCTATTAGTACTTTTCTGCCGCAACTGATAAAATTGTGGGGATCAGCTCGTAAAAACGGACTCCAAAATAGTTCAATATATTCTGAAGAAAAAGATAGGTAACATTAAAACAGCTGAGGAAAGCTAAATTAAAATATGGTTCAGCAGTCTAAAGCAGCCTAATCCCATGGGAACATCGTTTCGCCAACAATGTGTTCGACGAACCAAGTTTCCGTGTGTATAGACCTGACGAACGACAGTTCGTAACTTTTTCCTTTGTTCGTACAGTGTGTATGTAGAGAGCCACGAACCGATCTTCGTTCCCATGTGCGTAGGGCGCTTAAGGGTGGTATGCTGAGTCGTTCCTTAAACGTTCTTTTATCTTTAACGTTCCTTACATCTTCCTTACAACCTGCTTTAAGTGTAGAGATGCTTCAAGCTCCCTTCCTTTAATATATTGGCAGTTAAAGGAGAGATAAAGGAACACAAACAATACACAGAAGATAAGCTAAAAGGAAATCATTTATTAAAAGACATTTTACAGAAACATTTTATTAAACTTGAAAATTGATAATTATGTAAAAACAAATATGTACAAACTATATGTATTTTTTAGTGTACACAATTTTCCTTTAACATTCTTTATTTCCGTTACTTTAATATTATTATTACATCGACTGACGTTTCGAAGTCTTCCTTTTTCTTCAGGGTTTTATTTTTTCTCTAAAATTCCAGATTACAGTACAAAAATCATAAAAGTTGTACATTTTTAGTTAATTAATTCCAGAACAATAAAATTGATTACCTCAAAATTGCTGTTATTGCTTATATTTAGTCGATGGTAGTAGGATTTAATAATATATGAACAAACATTAAGTTGTAAAAATACAAATTATGTAAGAATTTTTTTTTCACTCTAAATTATTCTTTTATTTTTTAAAGTTGCTATTTCTAATTCAATTTCGTTTTCAGTAGCAATAATTTCCATTTGAAACCTCTTTTACTTCTAGTCTTCTTCGGCAATTTTCTTCATTAAAAAAAACACAGTCCTGTTACCTCCTTTTCATAATCGATCATTTAACGCTTTTTTCCGTCATTTTTTAAGGGAAGAAAAACGAACGTCTCTGGAATCAAATTGGTTTAAAGGAATGCTTTATCATTGAGGTTTGTTAAAGATTTTATAAAGGAAGGAACATTTAAGGTGAGATTAAGGAATGTATTTCCATACCATCCTAATTCTTGTGATTACTATCTCTAATAGGATAGTAATTTTAAGCTGTTGCAGTGAGATGTACTGTCTGTGGTCTTTATGTGATCTAATGATTTTCACTCTTGATGATACCTGAATAAATGACTGACTAGTTATTTACTACTGTTTAAGAGACTCATGGTTTACAAGAACTTTGGGACTCTTCCAATCATGACTTGATTGGCTGACCGTTTTATAGCGGTCCCATCATTGCTACTACTGCTTGAGTACACGTTCTTGTTGAGTTCACTTTAATTTGGAGAGAATTTTCTGACCTCTGTTCTTCGGCAGGTTGGTCCTTCATCGGAGGCTCCGGCTGGCTGGTTCCTGGTAGGCTGATGACGGGACTCTCTGCGGGTATTGTCTCTGCTCCGGTGTCCGTTCTTGTCGCCGAGATCTCGGCCCCGAAGTTGCGGGCACACCTGACCGTTTACAAGCAAGCTGCCTTCGCGCTTGGTCTCTTCATTATGTACTCCTTTGGTTTATTATTGAAGGTATGTCATCCGATACGTTCTGTGTATGTTTAAGTATAACCACATCCTGCAGTTACAGGGTGTTAACCAAGTGCGTGCGTTTTTAAGTATTAGATTTGATCTTGGAAATATACGGCCTCCCATCAATTGAATCCATTTCTGAGCTGATGATTCGATGACTGAGGGTGTCCTCATTCGATGACTTATGGTACATTCGATGCTGATGTGACCCTCAAATTGTTTTAGTCCATATCTGGACAGGCCCAATTAAGAACCAAATCTCTTCAACTTCATTATTTGCCATTCGTGACATTCTCTGACAATCTCTAGGGATCTAGCAAAACTGATTAGCTAGGTACAATAATAGGAATGTTCCTAGAAACAAATAAGTTGTATATCCTTAATAGCCAACATACATGCGTCCATCCCGTGGAGCCCTCGATCAATCGATGTTTTCTGCTTCTATAGCCATAGCTGCTGTTACGTCCTGGAGAGTGGTACATGATCAGTTTTCAAATGATCGTTTTTCCATTTAATATAAATCCTTGGTAGGAAACCATGTTCCATGAAAAGACCACGCTAGATTCACGATAGAACTGACTGGTAGAGATTCACTGATTCTAGTCAGTGACTTGACTATTGTTCCTTGTATACTTCTAAAATTAAAGAACCAGCAAAACGGATTAACCAATTTATCTATCCCCATAAAGTCCGCTCATTTCAAACACCTCCCTCTATCATGGTTCAATTCTGATTGCATAGTTACAGTAAGATATTCTAGGAAACTTAAAAGATAAATTAATTCCAAAACTTAGGTTCTTATTGGAGTGAGTTTTGGTTGACCGTAGATATTCTTAAGGAAGAAGTTGGTCGGGGAGGAGGAGAGGGCGGTAAAAAACTAACATTTTGAAATGTATTACTTATTAAAGTGTTAGTTTTTTACCACACCCCCCGACAAACTTCTTCCTTAGGTTCTTATAGTCCATCACTCACATGGAATTGATGACAATCTTGTGGGACGAACTAATGTCAAATATGCTTAAATTGGTTAAACCGACGGTAAAGATTTGAGCTTCATACTCCAGCCAGTCACGAAGGGAGGAAGTGGTCATCGCTTGGCAGTATAGCCAGTACTGCCAAACAAACTTACTAAGGCATTAGGAGACTAACAAAATTACCTTCCTAACATTGATTCCACAAAAGAGATAGGTATTTACCACCATATAATTTAACATAGTCTTTCGAGCTTTCTTCTTATAGGTCGTTTGTACTCACTAAATACAAGTAATATAAATAGTATTTTTCATGACTCAATACTCAGAGGAAAGGGTGTTCTCCGGATGAACTGAAATGAACTAGTTCCTTTCTACGACCGCTCAGCAAGCAAAGGGCTGTAAATGTTCGCCTAAACGACTTTAAGGGCAATTCACAGCAATTCTGTGCTGTTTCATTCAATTACCCCTCTTTTTTTTCTCGAGTTACCGTTCACTTTTTCGCAAAGGAAGATATTTGAATTAATTCATAAGGCCGATTATTCATCTCGGAAATTCTTCGTAGGACAGTCCTAAAATAATTCCGTAATGATTATCCAAGTGAAACCATTTCTCTAATGCTATATTTATTGAGTGCATAGTTTTAATGGATTCTGGTCACTTCCTTTTTCATGATTATGACATAATATCTCTGACCTCTTTCCAGGATCAATGGAAGCTTTCCGCGCTGATCTGCGGAGCGCTATGTTTAGCCAGCCTCATATCGGTGGTTGCCTGGGTGCCTGAAACCAGAAGAGCACTAACCAACGTGTCCTACGGCCCGTTCTTCGCAGCGCTCCCTCGCCGGAAGGATGTCTCTCGTCCGTTCCTCTTGATGGCTGGTCTTTGCACCCTCAAACAACTTTCTGGAACGACGGTAGTCCTGTCTTATGCGGTACGTAGTTATCAGTTTAATGTATGTTTATCTCTATGATCTCAAGACGCATCATTCAAATTTCAACACGATATATGCCCATGTACATACATTGACAGCATACCAGCTGATTACTGTTTAATTAGATGACATGCGGCCAGGTATTTAGACAGAAATGGCTTACTTCGAATAAGCGCTTGATTCCGTCTCTCTACATTTCAAATACTCGCTAAAATTTTTATAGGCATAGTCTACATACACTTTCTGAAACCCGTTTGGATTTAGGCATCGCAGATTTACGTGACAGCTGAAAAAGCTGAAATGAACAAACTACAAACGTTTCAATAATAAATTCTTTAACTAATAAGCTAAATATAGTGATGAGGAAGCACTATTGCGTGCTAGTCTACATCATACCTACATCATATATGATATTGTTTAATTTTTTTGTACTTCAGGATAGTTGCTGGTTGTCTCATATCTGAAAAAAATGTGTATTCTAAATTAAATTATGTAAAACCAATAAAGTGTGGTAAAATGATGTAAATGAAAAGTACTGGTAGTTCGCGGCGATATCGATTATTAATCAATTAATTACTATAGCTATGTAATAAATTTGGCAAGAATTGGGTTCACTTACCCAAGAATTATCGTTGGAGTGACGTTCAACCGATTTGTAGGATTTAAAATTTTTATCGCCATTTAAGATTCACCAACTTGAATTTCAAATTGATAATCCTCAATGAAAATTGAAAGGTTCTCTGATTGCCAGTTTAATTGCTTTTATTGTCCTCAACCATTTTCCTCTGATGCTTGACACTATTATTACTATTTTCGAATTTCGCACTCCTCAGTCCACGATTTCGCAACCCTTTCTCACCACAATCCATATGGATCTTTTGCGTGATACTCCTTTAGAGATCTCAAAGGAATCGTATGCTTCTTATGAAGCACAAGTTCCTTGGGACTAATTCTAGTAATATCTTCAGGTTTTATTATTGCCTGTTGTAAGTGTTGTAGCCTTTGGAAGGCAAGAGCTTCTTCACATTAACAAAGAATATGTTCTGCTTTTTCTTCTTCCTCAAGCCACAGACGGCATGTGGACTCTTCCACTATCTTCATCTTTTTGAGATGATATTTTAGCGGGCAATGGCCCGTAAGGAGACCCGTTACCGTTCTCAACTCATTCTTTGTCAAGTTTAGATAAAATTTTGCCTTTTCCTTTGCCATATTGATGAAGAATTTGGATTGTTTCATACCGGGTTTTGAATTCCAGTATGTTTCCTTCTTCTTTGTTTCCCAGGTATCAATTTCTCTCCTGATTATGCTAATAGATATGCTACAGTATGGCTCAGGGCCAATTAGCATAGCTTCTGAGCCTTTTCGTGCTAAATCATTAGCTACCTCATTGCCTTCGATTCCTTCGTGTACCGGGGTCCACATTAGGGTAAGTTTATTACCTTTAGCTAGTTACTTTAGGATATCGAGGCAGTTCCAGACTAGCTGTGATGTAATTGTAT
This sequence comes from Rhaphigaster nebulosa, assembly GCA_948150685.1. Classification (NCBI taxonomy): domain Eukaryota; kingdom Metazoa; phylum Arthropoda; class Insecta; order Hemiptera; family Pentatomidae; genus Rhaphigaster; species Rhaphigaster nebulosa. The sequence goes on along the minus strand of OX411312.1, from coordinate 30,429,986 downwards.
AAGAGTTTAGGGCTTTTATGGCTGCTTGACTATCCGATATATTTTTTTTTTATCCGATATACTTTGGACTCTTATTGAGATATTTGACGCTAAAATAATATCATATTCTAACCATTGCATTTTTATTGAAGATTTTGAAAACGTTCATGATTTCACAACCTCCTGGTGCAATTCTAATTTTTTCTCATTTAATTATTTGTTTTAGTCTTGGTCAAATAAGACAGATTTATACCTGCAATTAAAACATGTCTGAATACTCAAGAAACAAGATACCATAAATCTTTTTATTACGTGTCTGTTGTCAGCTTCTGAGATTTTTATGTTAATTCATGTCTGATATCACATATTACATCATCATTTATCTACTACCAAGGTCGATTTGAAATATCGTGCAGAGTGGAGAAGTATATTAAGAATCTCTCAAATTACCGTTTCAGAATCGACTGATTGGCTGTTTAATTTCTACCAACGAAAATCTCTACGACTCTTGAAATAAACGCTAAAAAAAGTCTAAAATTTTATCTAAAACAGTTCCACAGTTCCACAGACAAGGAGTCCTTTGAAATTTTAGAGAACGGTGAAAATAATCTTTTTTGTCCCTGGTATTATTTTTCTCCTCGTACGTTAATTTTTTTATTTTTGGTAGCATATTGTTTCATAAAATCATCTGCTACCTACAACCGGCATTGCAAAACATATCGTCTCAAATACACTCTTATTTTTTTATAAAGACTTTAATGCTCATTAACATTAAATGATGACACAAACCCAAGACTTATAAACTAAGATAGTTAATTTTATTATTAAAAATATTCACTTTATTATAAATCCGTAGACTTTCTCTAAACATTTATTTTACGGTTAGTTGGTTATAGAAAAAAAAAATTTAGTTAGGGAAAAGTTAATAATAAAGTAAATATGTTAAATAAAATACGTAAATTAAAGTGTTTTATTTAATTTTCATACGTGTCGGCTAAGCGTTTAATGGTCATCATCAAGCTACAATCAAATTCGCAATAAAATGAGAAAAAATAAAAATAAATAAAGGACGTTGTAAATAATAATAAATGATCGAAATAGGACTAATGCGATACATTTTTAAAAAATAGAAGGAAATGAAAAACTCATAAAAAATAAACGTACAAAAACAGTGACAAGAAATCTGAAAGAAAATAATTACAGAATATTAAAAAACAGATACTAAAACTGCTAAGCAATATTTAAAAAATAAGTACATGAAATAACTACGGAAAATAAGAACTAATGAAAAAAAACACAATAAAAATGACAATTTTTATTATTATTCTTTAAAGCTAAGGATATGGTATTAAGCGTTCTTTATTTTTATTTATTTTTTTTTTAAGAAAACCAAATTGCCACCGTATTTAACTCACCTTACTCAAAAAAAAAAAAAAAATTAAAATTACGATTTCTAAAACGACTAACTCCACTATAAATTGTTTACGTAATAAATCCTTCCAACTCCACTAAATAAAATCCAACAGATGTTTTAATTTAATTATTAAGATTAATTGGTAACTGAAAAAATCATGTATAACTTTCAAAAATTTTATAAAAATGAACAGCTTTAAAATAGTCGAATAATAGTTTTTTCTCTCTCCTAGAATGCTGACCATTTTGGAGTTAGGTTTTACATTTAGGATGACGAAATGTAAACTTGAATAAAAATGGATTATCGAATAAGATTATGAATTATTAAATATACTTAATGTGAATTACATTACATATACATGACTGAAATTACAGAAGTATTCGGAAAAGTAAAACGGATCGCTACTACCAAGAACTATATACCTATAACTATGTACCTACTTAATTACCTGCATGGAGTTATATAATATATATAATAACGTGTATAAGTAATGTTATAATTGTGTTATATATAATATATATATATATATATATATATATATATATATATATATATATATATATATATATATATACACATATACATTTTTTTACTTATCTCATCAAAACCTCTGTGTTCTTGTTATTATTATTATTTTTAATATGATGGTCCAGTCAATGAATGCTCAAAAGGGGGATGTAGATGGAAATGAAGAGAGGCCTCAATTAAGTTCAGAGATTTGTTTGGACTAGTTAAGAGGCAAAAATACTAAAAGTTCTGGGACAGGAGCAGAGGCAAAAATAGGAGGGGGAGAACGTTTTTCTTTTATAAAATTTTGAAATTTTTGGTTTTTCGTTTATAAGGTATCTGGATAACGATAGGTCCTAGCTTTAAACACTTTATGCGAATAACTGAAGAGGTTTCGATTTGCTTCAAGAATGGCCCTATTAATTTTTTTTTTTAACTATTATAGTTTAAGAAATATACACTCTTCAAAGTACCAACGGTAAAGACGAAATTAGGAAAAGTATGGTCTAGTTGCCATAGAGTCAATAATAATTTTTTTTTTTTTTTTCAAATTTGTTACTTTGAAGTGCGTATATTTCTTGAACTATTCTTAACAGATACGAAAACAATTAAAAGAAATATTCTGGTGTGAAATTTAATGCTCTTCATTAATTTACTTATAATACTTTAAGCTAACCGTTAGAAATGAAAAACCGAAAAATATGACCTCCTATCTTTGCTTCTGTTCCTTAATCCGTAGACTTTTAATATGTTTACCTCTAAACTAGTCCAAACAAAGCCCTTAACTCAATTTAGGCCATTCCGTAATTTCCGTTTACAGCCGGATATAATAAAATATAATGTATTTAATATGTATATAATATATAATATGTATATAATATAATATAGAAGTTTATATAATAAAATTATATATTCATCCATAAGACTTATATTAAAAATACAGTTATATTAATATATTCTATATATTATTTGTATTATTGGTAATGTGGTAAATATTGATAATAATAACATAATAAGGATTTTAACGTTATTCAAAATTCCATAAAGAATAAACATAGGGTACCAGAATAGATGCCTTCCAAGTGGTTTGATAACTAGCGATTCTCTTTAGAACAATTTCTGGCTCAATATAGTGGAGGACATTAATGTTTCTAATTATTGGATGGTAGTAATGGCTAGATAATTATTACCAAGTCTAAGGGAGACTGAGCAATAAATCTAATTGAGGTGACTTCGGTTAGGAATGGATGGTCTGCAATGGTCCCTCTGCGATGTTCCTTCCTTGTTACTGACCTAGAACTAGTAGAATATTGTTTAGAATAATTGATAACTTAATTGGTAATTATAATAAATAATATACTAAACTAAGTTTTTAAAAACCGCTGGGTGGTCATGGTTAGCTATTTTAGGACGGTTAAGCTATGTCCACGTTGTTAGAATTTTCGTTCGATTTTGGCTGGGTGCATTGACCCTAACCAGTGTTGGGCAAATTTTATTCATAAAAAAAAAGTAATGAATAACGAAAAATCCATTTATTCGCTATTCTATTATTCAGTGAATAAACTTATTCATCATTTTTCAATCAGCGATCAAATATAAATAATTATTTGACATCGCATGCCTCACGTTCCCTTCCTCATGTATCATGTTGAATCGAAAGTCGAAACTGGATATCGCTTTAGATATAGGAAAAAAACTAAAAGTTGTTACCTGGATCAACATATTAAATGCGCTAGCTAATTTAATTTTTAAGTATGTTGGTCCCAAATAGCCTGTTGTTTCTGTGAATTTTTTTACTGTGCAAGTATTCTTTGATCTAATATACGATTTAACTATAATCATAATAGACACCAATTTTTCATTCTACTGATGCTACATTAAAAAATTACTCAAATTTTCGTGATTGCTTGAAATTTTTTTAAATTATATATTCTTCTATTCTTTTACATTTGGTTGTATTTATGTTATAAGCTTACTAGATTTAACTTTTAATGTCGGGTATATATTAACTTAGAAAACAGATTGAAATAAAAAAATTGTTTTTTTTTCCATAATTATGTTGGAACTTTATACTATGTTTACACTAATAAAAAAGCACATAAGTATAATTTTTCGATTTTTGTTAACGAAATTAACTATAACAGCAATAATTAGTCTGAGGGTCGAGTTAAATTTTTGTCACTCAGCAAACAGTGGAACAAATGGATTCCACCTCATATCTGGGAATATATTTTTTTCTATAAGCATGCTCGATATATTATTTTTTTAGCAAAGTTATATTGAGCTTGAAAAAAAATTATCATTTGCTTATGACAAAATCATGGTAGCAGTGAAAAAAATTTAGCTCGTACCCTAGACTAATTAATGTTATTACAGGTAATTTCGTGAACAAAAAAAAACAAGCAAATATACCAAATACTGTTTTATTATTGCAAACAAAGTTTAAAATTACAATATCATTATGAATAAAATTAAAGATTGAAATAAAAAAATTATAAGTTAATAATACAATTAAATATATCTAACATTAAAAGTTAATTCTAACTCATAACATAAATAGAACCTTATGAATGTTTTTAATATTTATGTATGGATAGACTGCCAAATATACATATCAGCCCATTGTACAGGGGTCGCTAGGATGCACAGTTTCCGAAATACAATGGGATAAATAAATAACCAAAATAAGGGACCTTCTATCGTATCATTTTCGTAGGTTAAGTGATACGGCCCAATATTTTTGTAGGCCACTGTATTACTATAGATCATCAATCATGTGTGATTCGTGGCAAACAAGTGTTAATCAGTAAATTCCAGATTTCCAGATTGGAAACGGCCATTTTCGAGAATTTTCGTAGATTAAAAAGTTGTAGGTTACGTTACAATGAAGATATTACGAAGAGATGAAGAGGCTTTACCCTTTCTGCCGTCGTAGGCACATCCTGCCATCCGTCCTCTACCAAGTTATCCAATCCCGCCGTCCATCATACATCTTCAACCTCCTTCAATTCAAATCCTTTGTTCATTCTCGTCATACCCGTTCTCGTCCTTCAGATTTAAACACAGCAGCCCACCGAACCTCAGCATTAGATAGACCTTTTCTTATCCGATCCTCATCCTTACGGAATTCCATTCCTCCTTCCATCCATCGCTTCAATACTCTTCCCACTTTCAAATCCCGCTTATTCAATCACTTTCTTTCCTTCTAATTCCAAAAGAATTGTAAATAGAGTTTTTTTCTTTAGTTTTTCTTTTATTTCAATCAACATTTGTAAATATGTACTAATTGATTGTATCATTTTATTTATTCTTACGTAATTTCTAATTTTTGTTTTATTATATCATATTAATATAAGAAATTTTTGTGTTTTTCATTTTAGACGTAAACAATTAGACTATCAAAACCTATTACTTATGCTAGAAATTACTGAATTTTGACTTGTTATAATTTTCATTTGTATTTATTTATTGACTTTTCTTTTTATTATCTGATAACTCGTATGTTACTATTTCATCTACTCCAAGGCTCTGAAGCCCACCTATCACTGCATGCTATTGTTATTCTAAAGGGACTTGTTCCGGAATAAATAAAGAGTTTATTATTATTATGAGATATAATATATATATATATATATATATATATATATATATATATATATATATATATATATATATATATATATATATAAATATGTTGAATTCAAATTATCTTATTTTTTAGTTGGTTAAATGAACAACTATAAGAAAATTGTATCCACTTGTTATTCTAAAGGGACTTGTTCCGGAATAAATAAAGAGTTTATTATTATTATGAGATATAATATATATATATATATATATATATATATATATATATATATATATATATATATATATATATATATAAAAATATGTTGAATTCAAATTATCTTATTTTTTAGTTGGTTAAATGAACAACTATAAGAAAATTGTATCCACAATAACCATTTTATTATTAAAATTTTTTAAGCATCGCTAAAATTAAATTACTCAACCCACAGAGTTGAAACAAAACTAACAAGCCCTCAATAAAAAAAATAAAACAGAAAGGGAATGTGCATACAGTATTAAATGAATTTAGGAAAGGAATTTCCAATGATAGGGGTAAATTTCTACTCTCGAATATTTAAACTGAAAAAACAAAATGTTCTTTTCAACTGTGTGGTGAAATGTTAGTATTATAATTTATTATTGAATTGAATTCCTAAGCATATTTTCAAGTTATAACTTAATAATTCAAAGGTTCTGTATGTGTACACAAAATATCAACCGATGTATTATTAGGGTATTCAATATTTATTTTTATTTCCTCGCAACTTTAATATCTCCTGCGAACAAATATCTAAGCTAAAATTTAAAAAATATCAAGAGAGGGAGAAACCCTTTATTCATAAAGAGGTGCTTCCCAGACACATTATATTGAGTTGTATGATACATACCATACGTCATATTAGTTTATTTATCTTTAACTTTACACCTTATTTAGATAATTTGTTAGAACATAAAATAAATAGTAAATTTTCAACTACAAAAATGTGAAATTTTTTTTTCTTCAATTAAATGCTGTTTTTTTTTGTTTCCTTTAACTGAATACATTTTTTTTCCTTCTAAATATTCAACCGCGTTTCTCAGATTATCTTTTTTTTATAAGTTTATCTTTATACAGCTCTTCTAGGATTTACCATCCATCTATACCCTTCGTCTCCAACCTAGTTTTTAAAAATATCATTTTATTATCTACGAAATTCATATTTACTCCAACAAATTTAATTTTTTACTTCCTCACCACCGAAGGCAGGGAAGCTTTGTATTCATGCCGAAAGTGAAAACAAATTTATGTGCTTTAAATAGGAAATCTCGCGTTTTATGTTTTAGAAATCAAGGAACAAATTGGTTTCGTCTCACTCTGTAGTCTTTCTGTCTGTAGTCAAATCCATGTGATAAGACATAAACCATTTATCGTTAATCCGATTTTGATGAAATGTTTCGACATTTTTGGGGTTAGTTCCCAGATGGTCCTATATCGATTTTATCGAATTCCATCCTCTAATTTCGCTGACGATTTTCTTTGACAGAACTCTATTTCGAAAACGGTTCGTTCAGTTAACAAAAGTCGATGAGTGTAAGCTTTAAAAATAACTTTATTAAACAGTTTACAAGTTACATGATATATATATATATATATATATATATATATATATATATATATAATGAGGCTACTGAGTGACAGATAGACTTTAAAGATATTATAATTAGACTTAAAGCTAAACATAGTGAGAGTGTCTCACATTATCTTATTCTACCTTACATTCTAATACTACATTCTAATACTTATTCTAAGACTACATTCTAGATACTGGTTACTACATTGTGATACTGCTATTGTTATATTGTGATACTGGTTCTAAGACTACATTCTAAGACTAATTCTTATTCTAGTCCTACATTCTAAATACTTATTCTAATACTGATTCTTACATTCTAATTAACATTATAATACTGTTACTACTACTGCTACTGCTACTGCTATGTCTGTCCTTTTCAGATAGGCTTTTATACATACAATAGGAGAAGGGATGTTTAAGGAAATAGAACTTGTTTTAATGCTGACAATCAGGAAGGACAACGGTGACTTCCTGGGTTGTAAACATTATTTAACAACAAATATTTCCTGGGTCAATGGCATTTGTTAACTGTTCGATCTGGCTCAAAATTGAAGATTAGTTAAAAAATTGTCTATTATTAGTTTAATAAAATTCCATCCTGTACTTTAGCTTGCGCATGCGCAAACATTTTTCCATTGAGGACTTCTGTACAAATGATCCAGTATCAATTTCACCAAACTCTCTTTAACACTAATAAATTTTTTGGCGTGAATTTACGAAGCTTGTCGAAATAAACAAGACATTAAATATGTTTTTCCTTACTTTTTTTTTTTGCATTTATTTTTCCTTTTGTACCCAATAAAAATGGTAAGCTTTACTGACATACATGGCTAACTCTTTTAAAAAAAAAAAATAATAAAATTATGTATTTCAATAAGTACTGTAAGTATATTTTAAATAGATCTTAGGGGTAAAAAATATTTTTTATATCTTTTTAGCATTTTTTATGACATAGTTAACGAATAAATAAAAAAAATTATTCATTTTAAGTGAATTTTTGTGACGAAATTTATAAAATTGTTGAAAATAAAATAATTAAAAAATTACAATCATCAAATGTAGCCTGAATATCGTCACCATCACATTTAAGTAGCGAAAAATCGCCATAATTTTATTAATTTACCAGAAATATATTTGCAAAATAAAATTTTATAAACACAAATCATAGAGGTAAAAAGGTCTAGAGATAAAAAAAATGATTCGAAATGGGGAGTTGAACGTTAAGTTCTTTTAATTTCCGGAATAGTAGCTAACTCGCATTCGTTACTTGAATGTGGTGGTGACTGGTCTAAAAAAAGTGCTCAAAGTTGATGGAAAGAAGTTAAACTCGGTATAAATAGATTTCACACTGAAGTTATCTCTTTTAAGTAAAATCGCGTTGTTTAGTTATAATAGTATCTAATAAAAAAAAAAATAAATACTGTTTTTTAGTATATTGCCTTATTGATTTAGATCTAAGAAATTATCTCGGTTAAATTTTTTTGTGATTTTCATGATAATTCATAATATACGAATGATTTAATTTTCGATGTAATCCATTAAAATATCAAATAATGCCCTATTATCCATATCTGAGTATAATTTGGAACAGTAAGCCATCATAACGGTAGTTGAACCATTCAATAATTTAAATTTAATAGTTTTCTTCCCCTGAGACCTTCCGCTCCGAGATAGATTGCTGCAATAAACATTTAAAGCCACATTATTCCATTTCCTCCCTCAGAAGATTTAATTCGGTTATAAATTTTGTGGAAAACTAATCTAGAGAGTGCTAGTTTTACTTGCGGCATGAGGGATATGTTAACGTCAACCTGAAGGCAAACATTTCTCATTAATATAAGGAGGTTGCTTATTCACATATCTTGAGTAAATTCATTTTTCTGGAGGACTTTTGCATACTCCGGAGAATGAATTTGTTATAGCTTCTAGGAACATAATAGATCATTACTAAAGTCTTCGTGCATTAATTTATCGCTGATATTAAACTCTCGATTTTAATCCTTATTCGAATCTGATGTGAACAAAGCATATATCGTTGTTCACTTTGATTGATCTTGTATTTTGTTATGTGGAACTAACTATACCAAACTGCATAACTGTCCCTGGATTTTATCCCGTTTTATAGATTTCACCGAAAACGTCTGAGGAAAATATTGTCATTAGTGATATTCTGAGACACTACTGGAAAATATCTGATGTGGGCAGCGCATGACTTCCATGTACGCCTATTAAACTATAAATTGGTGTCTCAAAAAGTGATTCTGAATTTGGTTACTAGTTTCCGAAGATTGCAGTATCTCAAAAATGACACTCGGCATCGCGACATCCATCTATTGATACACACACATACTCTTGTTTCTGGAAGTCTCATTCCGTTATTATATGTCGTTTTCTTTCACTAGTTTCCAAGAGATTTCTTCGTGTTCCGTGACAATATCAGAACTGTCAAGCATTGGACTAGATAAAGCATGGGAAATAAGACAGTTTCGACATTTTCGAAGAACCTACTTAACTTATATCTTATTCTCCTGCTGCAGACTTGTTCATCCCACAAATGGAGAGGAAAACCAGTATTTTACACTTAAAACAAGTAATAAAAATGTTTAATTGGAGTGGAAACAGAATTGCGTTTGTAACCTTTATCACCGCACCATATGATCTCTGTATTTAATTATAATATAATTTTGGATGCAATTTTATTATGACCTTCAAGTAAGGTACCCTTTTCGACTCACCAATTTTGACAAAAATCTATTAAATACTTTCATATTGATTTAAAATTCCTATTTACCAAATTTTAGATCTATTACATCGTATTTTAATATAATTTTTGATGAATGTCTAATACGACCTTCAAGTAAAGTACCATTTCCGGTTTGCCAATTTTAACCAAAATTTATTATGTTACTTATATTAATATGTAAGTCTTATATACCTAATTTGAGAAATTTTGCATTTTATTTTAATATAATTTTTAATGAAAATCAATAATGAACTCCAAGTAAAGAACCATTCACGATAATCATGTTGTGACCAAAAAGGGAGGCTCCCACTAGATTTTACAGCAATCCTAAATACAAAATTTTAACTTTCTACGGCTAAACGTTTTTGAGTTATGCGAGATACGCACGTATGTACGAACGTACGTACAGACGTCTCGACGGAATTAGTCGAAATGGATTCAAGGATGGTCCAAATGGATATCTCCTTTGAAATCTGAAAACTGAAAATTTTCGCGATTACAATACTTCCTTTACTTCGTACAAGAAAGTAAAAAGGACTAAGTTTGTAGACAGCAGCCGAGGAAATTTGTGCGGTGGAAGTTGAATGTGCATCATAATACGCGGTTCAGGCGGCTCGATTCTTGGAACAAAAGCTTTCAAGATTATACTTTGTGTTTGGTGGAAATATGATGTGGTTTGTGTTTATAGTCCATCTGCAGATGGAAGGGCTATAGACGGCTTTATTGAGAACTACTCGAAAAAGTATTTGGAGTTGTAAAAGAGAAGTATTCTGCTTTGGTCAATCGGAATAAAGCGGTATTTAGGAACAACGCTCCTGCATTTCGTTCACACTTGGTGTCAACTAAAAAATGTTGACAACCAGTGTATTGGCTGGCTGAAAAAATGGTATTGTTGTGTATTACAAGCCTGGCACATCTTCCTTCCTTGATTTACTGGAAACAGTCAGGCAAGGAGATCCCTCATCCAGCTCCTTATCAGCGTTCTACGTGTGTTGTCAGGCATGTTGATTGTTGCCATGTTCTTTCTGAGTTAATTAGGATGTCCGTGTAAGTTATCGTGTAGTCGTTTGTAGTGGGTTCGATAACTGTTCGCATATGAAGGTATGAATGTAATATTAACATGGGGCTTTAGTTATGGTCCTGAACAGTTTGGACTGAAAAATTTGAGGTTTACCTATGTCTTTTTGGATGTCCCGTATTATTATGAACCATAGGCCCAAATGGGCTTAAGTAAGTAAATGTAAGTGTTCAATTTCTGTCCAAGTTTCAATTTTGAACGTCTTGGAAGAAGAGCATTATTCTGTACATACTAGGAATCCTACATCATTGTTTGTGCTAAGTTTAGATTTTGCTTCAATTCTATGGACTAATTTTTTTTAGGGATTGATAAATTATTTGCCACTTCTATAGTTTTGTTTTTATTGAAAACTAGTTTCGAATGTTATACATTCATCTTTAGTTCAAGGTTTAAATGGATTATATCAAACAGAAAAGTTGTTAGCATTGTTAGTTCAGTGCGAGAGGAAACCAGCACAAACTTTTCTGCTTGATATAATCTATTTAAATCTTGCACTGAAGATGAATGTATAACATTCGAAACTAGTTTTCAATAAAAAGAAAATTATAGAAGTGACAAGTAATTTATCAATCCCTAATTAGATTGATCCTTCTATACCATCATGCAGATGTCAAATAATTCTTTTTTGTGTTCTATTAATATTATTTTGTTTTATACCTTTTCCAGCTATCTCTCTCTTTCTTTTTTATTTTTAATATTGTCTGCCACATTGGTATGCTTTGTTATTGTTACTAACAACTTAACACAGTTGAGCAACTACTTGCTCTTTTTCGTGATTTTTCATTTTTCTTCTAGTCTTCTAGGTTTAGCGTTTGTTTTTGATGTGTGGACCTAATCTAGTGATTTGTGTCTGTCATCGGAATTAGTACATTATCGAGGTATATTGGAGAGTAGGTTTCTTGTCGACGAATGAAAGTAATCTGTTAGGATTTGTGAATAATCAAAATAATTTATGATTAAATAAATAATAATAATACAAAAATGTTTTACTGTTACAGAGCCAACTGCTGGTGGCCGGGGGAGAAACGAAGGCCGAGCTCGGTGCGGTGTACATAGGAGGGGTGAGGCTGGCTGCAGCGCTGTTCGCAGCTCCTCTCGCCGCTAGGTTCGGGCGCCGTTCGCTCGCCTCCATCGGCAGCTACCTGTCTACCCTGTCTCTCCTTATCATGGCGGGAGGGTCCTCCCAGTCCCTCATCTGCCTCCTCGTCTTCGTCTTCACGTCGGCCATCGCCAGCTCTGCCATCCAGGCATTTGTCGGTGAAGTGTTTCCAGTCGACTTCAGGGCGGTAAGTGTCACATTTAAAAGATTCATGCTGAATCATATTCAGTATTAAGGAATGATCAGTTATTCATTATGACAAATGCTCTTTAGCGGTGAACGGCTGGTAAGTGAAGGTAGTGGCATGCTAATCTGCTAGCACACTGGCCGCCACATTATCCATAAGAATAAAAATACATTCAATAGAGATGGTGGCGACCCGAATCATTATCAAACTAAAATTATCCAGAGAGCTTCCTAATACTAAGTCCTACAAGAACAGACCACAGATGAAATATACGCTCTAGTAATTAGGATATAATGGGGTAATGCCAAACACTTAAGCCTGCTGACCTAATATCTCTGAAGTTTTTATTGGATAATTATAGTTCTTTTCCTCCTGGGATAGTTAGGTCAATGATTTGTTAATTAATGCAAGAAGCAAACTTAATAATAAATAGTGTTGATGAAATTAACGATTTACAAAAAGTTATCGATGTTAGATACTGTCCCATTCACAAGAAAGGAGGAACAATTGATTTCTTAGCACGCATTTAGATATATAAACCAGCTGTCCGGTATTACCACGGTGTTCGATTATCCCGTTCCTCCCTAGAAGTAATCCACTATGTTCAGAGCGTCGGACAGCCGTTGCGCTCCGCTTAATTTGTCGTCCTAATGGTTCACCTCAAAAAAGGTTTAATTTTCTAAGCGGGGGCCGAAAATTAGTCAAATTTGTGCCAAATATTTATACCAAATATGATTGAATCGACTTTCGCGAATTCGATTCGTCGGACTTGCTCCCAGTTGTAAAATTTAATTACTAATAGATTTGCAAAAGGAAAACATTTTATTATTTATTAATCATACAATTTTTTTTAAATATTTTGGATCCTTAGTATTGGGGTACATACTTCAGCAATGTAGATTCTTGTAGGACTTTATATTATGAAGCTCTTCAGAAAGTTGTGCTTAATTATTAACGAGCCAACTTCTTGCACTTCAGTTCCCTGTGTAGGTATACAACTTCTGAGTGCATATAACTTTTGTGCTTGATTTCTAACTAGCGCTCATGTTTTATTTTTTTGTTTTTGTTTATAGCATTGTAGTAGTACGTCAAATCTTTAATAGTTATTTTTCTGTTTTTATTTTTTCTACATTACGTCATTATATTGGTTAAATAACATTGTCAGAATTCGATATATTGTTAGAACTCCTGGTGGCCGAGCGTCCAGAGGATTTCGCTGTATAGGTAGAAAGGAGAAAACCCAAATCTTACCTTCCAATAAGTATTTTATATTTCTTTTATTTTACTAGATAGAACATAGTGGTGCATTTTATTCTAAAATTAATGGAATTCATTATTCATGTAACATACATAATGTAATGTAGGGTAAGTGCTTAATTATTTCCTTAAATCAAAACCCACAATTTGTAAGAGCTGCTCTTTACGGAGCATGAAGTCTAAACACTGATGTTCAGAAATCAGAAAAAATATTAGTCACAACCTTTTGATAAAGTCTTGCAGTTGACTTTTGCAGTCGTATTACATAATATTAGTGTTTATCATGAATTTTCTGAATAAATAATTGCTATTCTTCTTGACAATTATTATTTTCTCTTAAATAAGCACATTCCTGTACACAAGCATCTTACGTTAAAGATTTTAATTTTATTTTTATAAGAAAATGAGACGCCTATTAGACAAGAAATGGGCAGGGATCTGAGATAATATTAAATATGTTGGTAATAATTACCTTAGAAAAACTGGAAATAAGAAAAAACCGTTATTCGTTAAAGAATGTCAAAAATTCGGGAAAGGAGGCAAATGTGAATCATTTAATTTATATTCTATTTTATAAAATCTCATTAATTACCGAATTTAAATTTCATCATAAACTTACTCTTAATTAATATGAGCCAATATTATTAATCATATAGCGAACTTTTAGGGCGAAGTAAAGGATCATTAATCACAACCTTTCTCTTTCGATCTAAGGTGGTGGGGGTTAAAAAAATCTTAATATTTCATTGGGATTTTTAACAGATTCGATCGGTTTGGAGCAGAAATAAGGGTATGTTAACTGAGTTATGTTAACTATGTTTTCAAATTATTGTTAGTAATATACAGTTTCTCAGTTTTCAATTGGAATTTAAATATTTAAAAAAAAAAATTAAAAATATAGAAGAACCCCGTTTATCAGGGATGAAGTGCCCAAGAGTGTTGTGGGTAACACTATATTCCGAATAAGATATGGTATGGTCAGTAAATAAAAAGATACTTAAGGAAAGTTATTCAAACAAAGATGGCTGCTGCTGTTACCCTCATAACCTGAAACTGTAACGGTTATTTCATATTTATTGCTTTTTAAATTACATTTCGTTACTGAAATGCATTTTACAGAAATATATAGAATAATACCAAAACTTTCATTTTGAATTATTTTTTATTAATACAATTATTTAAGAAAAGAAAATTACATTATGAAATTAAAGAGCGCAGACCTCCCTCATATACAGTTCTATCGGAAACATTTCATTGTTTCTTTCCCCATTTAATAGAGTTTAGCTCTTAGACCAACAGTATATGAACCTCAACGCTGTCGTAACTGGAATATTCAATTCTTACAAGCATGTCCCTCTCTTTACAGAAAGACGTTTCAGGCAACCTCTAACATTGCATCTCCATTGATGCGATCCGCAATGCACATCCATATTATGCCCATTTTCGCATTTCTTGGTGCATGGTATTATTCCAATTTTTTTAAAATACTAAATTGTATCCTCTTCAAAGAAGGAATTTTCTAAAGTTTAATCATATTTAAACTCAAATGGAAAACAACACAAACAAAAAACAAATAACACTTTTCAAAGCGAATCACACTTATTACACAAAACAATTAACTTGTAACCTTAAACGTTGAAAATTAAATCACATCTGACAAGTGGGTATGTTATACAACCAATATATGTTTGTGTAACTTTCCGTTTATCGAAAAGTATTGTGCTTACTTGCTTTTTGTTTGTGTTGTTTTTCATTTGTGTTTAAATATTATGAAAGTATTAAACTAATGTTAAATGTTAAAATTAGTGTTTTTTCTTAATAGTTAATTTAATGATGTAATTTTCTTTTCTTAAATAATTGCATTAATAAAAAATAATTCAAAATGAAAGTGTTGGTATTATTCTATTTCTTTATGTTAATGGTATTTCAGTAATGAAATGTAATTTAAAAAACCATAAATATGAAATAACCTAAGCGTTATCAGTGTCAGGTTATGAGGGTAACAGCAGCAGCCATCTTTGTGTGAGTAACCTTCCTTAAGCATCCACAAAGAAAATCGCGATTGTTACAAGAAACAATTAACTTTAACATTAAACGTTGAACATAAAATCGCATGTGATAGGTGGATAGGTTATACAACCAATATATGTGATTAACTTTAAGTACCAATAAAAATGTCTACATATTAATTATATTCATTAAAGTATAAAAATATAATTATTTACATAGCTGTGTATTACTTATGCATCTGAATTTAAAAATGTGACCGTAATTTTGAAAGGTTTTGATGTTTTATTTATATAAATGACCATAAATTATATATGTGATTATAATTTTTTTGAAATGCTTGTTTCCAATTCAATGCTGAGCCACCGAAGCGGTAGCCTCTTCACTCTTCGTATTAGAAATCCTTTAAACATAGAAAGATAATAAAATGTTTATATAATAAATTAATTAGTGAAAAGTACACTTCCCATAAATATATAACTTATATTTTTTAAAAACACATTAATAACGACGTTTCGAAGTCCTTCGTCTTCAAGTTCAAGGTTCAATGTATTATAAATTATATTATATTGTATTATATTATATATTCAATTTTAATGATAGTGCAGTATATGTGACAGAGACAGTAAGGAAAATTACTCCTAATTAAAAATTTACATTTTTTTATATATTATAACCAGCTAGGATTTGACGAAGTAAAATTATACTGATGGCAGGACATTGGGGAGAGAATAATGTAAATTAAAGGTAATAAAACTATCTTTAATATAGTAATAAAAGATATTGTAAATTAAGTTATAAATATTTGGATTTAATTAATTAATGTTGTATTGTAGAAAACTAATAACTTGAAGACGAAGAAAGACTTCGAAACGTCGTTATAAATGTGCTTTTAAAAAATATAAGTTATATATTTATGGGAAGTTTTCTTTTCACTAATTAATTTATTATATATATATATATATATATATATATATATATATATATATATATATATATTATATATATATATATATATATATATATATATATATATATATATATATATATATATATATATATATATATATGTAAATATTAATATTAACCTCCCTATATAATATAATAAAATATTTATATATTTTATCTAAAGAACAAAAACGGCTGTACCATCAATGTTTAAAGCATTTTATATTTAATAAAAAACAAAATTACCCTGATTTGTTTCTTTGATTTAACCTTTAGGTTTGCACTGGCCTGACAACCACAGCAACCTATGGCTCAGCGTTCGTCACCTTGTACTCGCACCCTTGGCTTCTGTCACGCCTCGGATTGCAACGCCTGCTCGGAGTCTACGCTACGATCGGGGTAATAACGACGCTAGTTGTGATATGCTTCCTCCATGATACACCAATCACTGTCAAAGGTAAGCTGAAGTAATAGTTTTTTCAGAAATCTTATGAGAAGAAAAAAAAATCTAGTTGATACGCGGAGTTGGAAGAGTAGGGTGGCGTTTGTATTGAGAGTATAGTTACGTTTATTTTGCTGTTTTCCTACGTTCACATCTACATGTAAATCTACATAAGCACTTAGAATAAGTTAAAATTCGCACTATCTTAGAATAGGAAAACAAATAGAATAATTACAAAAATATATACAAAAATTAAATAATAATAAAATACTTATAGACACAAAGAAGTATATTTTTATCTATAAATTAGTCGTGATAGCGCTGTAATCTGATTGTTGACTTAGATATCCTCTCAGTACCACCAGCTATATATTTATTGTAAAAAATCAAGAAATCTCAATTGAATAATAGTAAATGTTTTTTAGGTAAGGAACATTCGTATTATGCTTGTAAGTCAGTCAGCTGTGTAAGGGTAAAGTGTGTAGGTAATATTTATGGGTGAAAGGGCAATTTTGATAAATCAGGTAGATGCCTTTAGAACTATATGCAATGAAATCTTAGATTTTTCTATATATATTCAGGTGTTCAGATCGGCCACCATTACGGGTGATAATTATATTATTTAAGGTCTAGTTCCTTTTCATAAACATGGAAAAAGTCCGTACCGTGGGTATGTTCACTACAAGTTAGAAAAGGAAAGTTCCTGTTAACAGGTCCCTGGAGTATGAGTAATGAAGTTTAAGCCGCTTATCACAACAAAATTATGTTTATATATGGGCTCCATGAATTCTTTATACATGAAACAAGTTCATCCCTTGTTTGAATGAGAAATGTTTTTTCTTCATTCTTCAGATGGACGAACGGGCAATTTCAGGATGTAATTTTGCTGTGACAGCCATGTTGTCTCGCGATAATCTTTCTTTCTTTCATCCCTAGACCTCAGTTTCCAGCAGCGTTGCAGGGGAGGGTGTCGCGCATTTCATTAAAGTCCACTCCATTCTGCAATGTTTTACTTATTCAAACTTCAATTTAATTTTTCCTTCTATTACCAATTTATTCTATTATTTGGACTGAACGAGGGTGTAATAATTTTTTTTTTTTTCAAATTAAATACTAATTATTCGACATCAAAATGTGAGTTGTCCGTACCATAGGTCTATTGCAGTATGTCCCAATAGAGTTCCACGAGATGGACTGGATAACTGATTCTAAATTTTACCAAATGAGATTAAAACATTTGAAATAATTTTTTTTAAGTTTTTGTTGGTAATTTGTTTTTTTTTCAGATTTTTGTTCATAATTATTATAAAAAGTGATCTTGATCTCAAAAATATGGTTTATTCCGTTAATGTTTGGTTAAAGAACTTGCCAGCATTTTTAAAATTTTGTTTGAGACCTCTACTTCTTTGAAAATTCGTCGCTGAAAATTGCCCTATTTCTGAGAATCACCCTTATCTCTTCGGGAATAATTATTTTTAATCATACGCCATTTTTGTTGCAAATAGATTCAATGTGGATTTAAGCTTTCAAGAAAAAATAAGTTCTTGCATGTCGGATCTACATTTTATTTACAAAACCTTCTCAAAAAGAGAAATGCTAATGAACAAAATGGCTACATAATCAAAAACTTGTTTATATTTATTCCTTTCACGTTAACATTTTCTCATTATCCATTTCTGCCTCTAATTACGCTGCCAGGGAACTTTAATTATGCTGTCAGAAAGTTGTGCCTATTCATACGCAGTCCTCACAAGTCTGTCAGGGGAATATCTTTAATCTTAGGACTCAACATTATTCGTAACACTAGAGTGGGATATTCTAATTTTCAAGAAGAGTAGATTCTGGGAGTTCTGGTTTAGTTAAGGATTTGCGATTTGAAGAAAGGTATCCATTCAGGACAGAATTCATATTTTGGATATTACTAGGTATATGTGGGTAAATTTATTTACGAAATAATAGGGGCATTGAGGATTTAACGCAAGATTTTGAATTTTAAGCATTTAATTCATGAGAAATTTGATGTAGTATACGTGTACCCAAACAGACCCGGCTACAGTCAGTGCTTGGGAACTTATTTAAAATCGGAAATTATTTAATTAATTATGTTTTTATTTGTTAACGTTGATAAAACAAATACAATAGTTATATCTTGTACAGATAATAACTATTGAATTACTATTTTATTCAACAAACGAAAATATCAGTTCAAAAAAGATGCAAAAATATCAAAACTTATTTATTACATGTAATATTTATGATCATTAGAGACGTTCAAAATAGAAAAAAAATCTTTTCCTTCTTACTACTTACTACTTTAACTAATTGCTACTTACTACTTAATATTACTTTCGTACTTGTCAGACAGAAATTTTACAGTAAAAGTAGGTAACGATTTATTAGGCATAAAACGCGTCCGGATAGTGCACTGGGACCATTGTTATTCAATATTTTCACATCAGATTTGACCGAACATGAATATACGTTAATAGCCACTTCTGCTGATGATACATCACTTCTCATATCCCACAAAAAAACATGTTAGCATCTTTCATACTACAAAACAACCTTGATGAGATTTGTAGTTGGGCTACTTGGTAGAAAATAAATATGGACGAAATATCAATAGTATACCAAATAGACGGGTTCACAAAATATGTAAATATAGGTTTCAAATTTTTCAAATATGTATTAGAAATTTGCTTGAAATTCTTTCAATTTTTCTAATTTCTTTAATATTGATTACATTTGTTTTTAGCAGTGATAAACAAACGATTGTATATGGTTTGCGCAACACAAACGGTTCTAGGAAAAAAATGCAAATTATATTTTAACGGGAGCCGCATTAGCCTGCCAGTGTTGGATATAGATGAGCTTTTTAAAAAAAAAATTGGGTATATTTTTTGTCTAGTAAATGTTGAAGTAACCGGAAACTACGAGCAGTTTCTGTTCCTTTCAGTTTTCTGTAAGGATTACTTTAATATTGTAAGAATATGCATACAATCTGATTCAAATAGATGAGTAGCATATTAATTATTATAAATTTTTAAAATTAAGCGCTTGCTTATTTATCTTAACTTGTGCAAATTGTTATATTAACATTGAAGGCAAAATCACGAATAATATATTGCGAGTTGTTAATTAATTAATTAAATATTTAATCAGATATATTGCATATGAAATTAAACCGTTAACGATTGATGGTCCGTTACAATCACGAAAGCATTGTATTGTAAATCAACACTTTGATATAAATGACTTCCATTCAGGGTCTGTTTGCAAGCCTATGGAAGCAAATAGCATCCATACACGTCATAAATATTTATAATTAATAAATATAAAAACGTGTGTTTGTTTTTTTATTTTAAGTTTTTAATTTTGCTGTTAAAATTAATTATACTTCTTAAAACTATCTTCATATTTAAAAAAAAATGGTAGAGGTCTATAGCCGTATTTTGCCTATCAGAGAAATCCAAGTTGTTAGGGACAAATTACGGCTACAGACATCTATTATTTTTTATGAAACATTTTCTAAATACTATATAATTGTATGAAATCTTTAAGAAACACCTAAAACCTATTAAATCTGGAATAGGTGCGTGATTTTTTGTAACACGCTTAGGTGCTTGGGGTACATGTGTCCTCCACAAAATAAATATCTTTTTTACCTCTTCTTTTCTTCTAATTATGACAAATTATCTGTTTACATAAAAGAATACGTAGTGAAACAAACTATTAAAAATTATTTAAAATATTTTTATCAATTGAAAATTTACATTAAAGTAGTTGACAATTGATAATGGACTTTTCTTTTAATTCCTTTTCTTCTTCAAGCCCTTTCAACTATTTTAGCCATACATTAGCCTCAGTATTACATCTAATGTTAGTGTTTGACATTAATAAAAAAAGATATATAAGACAATAAAATGTAATTTGAATTAAGATAAATAAAACCATTAATTTTTAAATGACTAATTATTGGATTAAATTATTTATGAATTATTACTAAAAATTCATAAATGTAATCAGTTTACAAATCTGCAAAAACCTCCAAAGTATACAAACGGTGAGGTATACTGTGTTTTAGACGGCTGGGGGAAGCGTTAAGTTAAGAAATAACTCTTAAGCAATCTTTTTTTTTTGGCGTACCTCATCGATTTGGATGTGAGCGTTAAAAGGTTAATTATATGGCTAGTTATGTCATCCTCTACATTATTGGCAGAGGATTTATTGTTTCATTACATTTGCCTAATTAATTAATGTAAATATATTGTATTTTATTCGCAATATTATGACTTATATGTTCCATTTTATTCAATATATATCTATTTTTTTTTATTAGAAGATTTATTTTTGTTATCCACCAGCCGCACTCAGGTCCTTTTTGGTATACCAAGTTGAAGTGCCTCTTCGCTCTCTCTGACAAACATACTTCCTAGCTTCTTTCTGATCAAAAACCGAAAAATCTTTCAATGCTCTTTATCTTACCTTTTGTCCTTCCAACCACTCTTCAAATACCAGATAATAACCAACCGACCTCCGTATTCTTTTATAAAGAACAACTTCCTTCAGCAAATCTTCTCTTGTTTGTAGAACTTCCTTTTGGATTCGTTCCGGTTCTCAAAAAAAAAATCTGTCTGTATTCTCGGATAAAAGCCGTGGACGACTGACGGATTTTTTTTTTCTTCAAATTTTTTAGATTCTATCTATCTTGAAACATAAAACCTCAAATTTTAGGAGAGAAGGGGGTTAAAAATTTCTTTCATGGTCGATTACAAAGGTGTCTAATTAAATTTTTGTCTAATTGCGCTGTCAGCTATATTACACACTATTGCATACTTTTTTTTTTTCATATTTATACCAACGTAATTTGTCCTTCAAGGTATTGTTTCTATTGCATTGCCTTTCGAATCTCGGAAACTAAGGTTATTCAAGCATTTCCATCACTGCCTAAGGATCCGAAACTCAATCAGTACTGAATGGCGTTAGTTGTTGTTTGCGGTCTTTGAGGATAATTAGTACAATCTTCATTAGTTACTTGGAGGTAATTAAGATTGAAATATGAGCAAGAGGGAGCGTTACTTATTCGAATACCTCCTTTAGTATTTGAAAATATTTTTTTTTGGCGCCTGTTACTGTTAGCTTTGTACGTATATAATGGTGTGAATTCTATCATGAAGGTGCAAAAACTATATTCAACTACTAGATTAATCACTATTAAACATTTAGTTAGCAAGATTCATGGAGCATACCTATATGAAAGTATTTCTTGTTGAATGTTTTGACTAATTTTACAATCGTTTTGAAGTTTTAAGTATGATGCCATCCAGCCATCATTGAAAAAATATATTAGTAGTATACGAATTAAAAAAAATAATTAAAAAACAATAAAAATTTGACTATGTTATAGAAATGTTAATCAAGCTACTTAACCTCTGCATATGGAAGAACTTAGCATTAAATGAATAAAATTAAAAAAAAAACAATCATTCCTTGTTATCCATCGTATTCAGTTTAACAGCTTGGAGGATTAGTATTATTTTGGGATCTAACATTAAAAACAGTTGTAAAATACGTTTTCTCTTTTCTTTTTTTTTAAAACAAGCATATTTCATTTGGGTTGAACGATTTTTCCACGTTGGATCTATCCTTACAAAATGATTCGAGTTGTGTGTTCAGGAAAAATAAATTAGATTTCTTCCTGTTTTAAGAATGTGGACCATTCTCTGCTTACCTTTGAAGTTTCAGTGAACACGTTTCATTAGTTTTCGAAAACGAAAAATACGGAGGAGCTGCAAAAGAAATTTGTTAAAACTGCCAAATTTTGGACTCCTAGAGTCTATAAATAGGTTCGATTGAACAACTCCAAAAGATATAAAACATTGAACTATTGAAGCCACTGTTCCTAGTCATATAATAATAGTTGTCAAAATAAAAAGGTAATGTTAAAAAAAAAATGCCGAAATATTATTAATAGGCACACTCTCCACCTTTATATTTTAAAAAAAATTGAGTGACTCCTAAATATAAATTTTTTATGACGACTCTTTCTTCGAAAGACCTGATCAAGACTATTGAAGCTTAATCACGCTTTTGCTAAATAAACGTTAAAATTGATGATCAATTTTATAAAAAAACACCAAACTTCAGACAATTTATTTTTCTAATTGTACATGATTTTATACAGTTGTATTGTAAATAAATTGTAGAATTTTAGAGAAAAAAAAAGTAACATTGGAAGCACGTTTAAGCCGTTAAGTTAGGAAATAGGCCTCCTTCCTCCATAGCAAGTTGGGAATTGAAAAATTGAGTTATCTACTCTTGATTCAACTGTAGTTACAGATCCTCTAACAAAATTTAGAAACGTTTAAGATAAGTTTTATCCAATTGATTATACTTGTTACTAAATATTAAATTTCTTCTACGGACTTAAGAACTTTATTTTCAGAATATGTTTAGAGTTTAACCATTTTTTATTTTCATCTTGAATAAAATAAGTCATGTATGGAAATAATTTTAAAAAGAAAACAATTAACCACTACCTTTCCATTTTTAAGCTGCATTTCGTGTATTGAATCTGTGAATAAAGAATTTAAAAAAAACAACAGAAAAATTACCTTTTTAATTTTATTCCTATTAATTCGTAATGTTTCTTTTTTAGTTAATATATTTAAAAGTTACTATTAGATATAAATAATATTAATTTTTCTAATATATATATGACATTTTTCTGTTATATTTTTTTTCTAACCTATTATTCGCTTGCTATTTATAGAATTTTAATAGATAGAATTCAGACCTATTGAATTTTAAAATGTGAGAATCCAGACAAGTGTATCATATGTGTATGTGTATGCATGACATAATATATAATAATCCTTACAGCTAGATAACTTTAGGGTAACGCCGGTTTTGCCCCTTCAGTAACTGTAGATACTATACCAACTTACTGAAGAGAGTAGCTGGTCTGCAGATTTAAATTGCTGAAGGCGCGAAGTTTGTTAAAAACAAAAAAAAAATTAATTTAAGAACTCAAATTCCTTATAATCTAACATTGTAATAATGACAGACGTACTAATACTTTGTTTTATTATAATGATTATCTTCTACAGAAAAAATACCCATATTGTGTAACATTAAATATTATACAAATTTGACTATTATACTTGGAATGGAATATTTTTTTACGAGAAAAATATTAAAAACGCTTAGAAAAAAAAAATTAAATTTGATTTTATTAGAGTTGAATCTGATGTAAATAACACCAGAGTTTTTTCAGTCGCAATATTGTCGTCTATTCAGTTAAAGATTTTAAAGTTTAGAACTGCACAAATAATTAAAAATAGATATTTTATTATTAGTGTATTTTTTTAATGAGCAATACTTATTTTATATTTCTCCTTAATATATCTAATATTATGTACAGTTATCATTGAGGATTTTTCTTTTGATAAAGCTTATCTGGTAAATGACAAGTTCAATATTTTTTTTTTTTTTTTAATTTTCCAGAAGTCGAACTGGGCCAACCTGATGCTGAGGAAGTTATTGAACCGCTTAAAGAAGAAACAAAAGAAACTGTTGTGCCTGATGAAGTGAAACAGAATTGCTGAGCTAAGTTTTGGCAAGGGTACAACAGGCTCAGAGGCGATATATCTTTCGCAACCATCTTACAATCTAAAATACTCAAACAATGTGATATATAGAACTACTTTAACTGAATACTTAAAGTATTTATTGTTATTTATGAACTTCATTGATATTTTAAATTACATTTTTAACTATTTAAACAAAAAAAGTTGTAATTGTTTTCACTTTTAGGCCCATTTTACAGTCTTTCCAACTATTATAAATAAATATTTATACAGTTAAACACTGGTTTTAGGTTTTTTTTATTGTTTTTCTTGAATCAAGGGTCATTTTCAATATATATGGAACATTGCATCCATAGATTTCACAATATTTGTTAGTGTTTCTTAATCACTTTAGACATGATTTGAATTTGTACAGATAAAGAAAAAATAATTATAACAAATTGGCACTAGATAATTAAATTCTAACATTCAAGCTAAACATTTTTTCTTTTGTTTTTTTGCTGTCCTTAACCAGGATGTAATATCTTGGATTATTTCTGTCTAGATAAATAAATATATTTAAGGATTTATATTTGAATAATATACTAACAGAAGAAATAGTAAAATCGGGTAATGCAAGATAACTTGTACCACTACAATCCATGAAGGATCTTGGGTTCAGTACTTGGCGATTTGGCCGTCACGCTCAACCGCCAGGTTTTTTCCACTAATTAAAGGGTTTATATAGGCTGGGTGACCCCCAGGAGGGTCTCCCGATCCCACAGGGTCGATCCACGACTGATATCAGAACAAATAATTATCTACCACAGCCGGTTCGAACCCGGAACCGTGAGCATGGTAACACAATGCCTTACCACTGAACTACTCCGCTCCCTTAATGCGAGATATACCCCCAAAAAATTGTTACGACGTCAGTTTATCAAGTTTTAGTACTGTCCTAAAAATCGAATCTAATAATTTACTTACGAAATAATATTTTAAGCATTTGTTCAATTTAATTTCTTAGTGCCTGGTATTTTTACTCACAAGGAGAGGATACGGACGTAGCATCATTGATTTCAATGAAACTTATTTTGGTTATACTAGGTTGAAAAATATTAGATGCGCATTCTAGGGTTTTTCCAATAGGAGCCGAGAAAAAAATATTTTAGATAATTTCAATGATTTTTTATATTATTGTTTTCTGCCTTTGCTCTGCATGAATTTCAAAGTTCTCATATACCAATCGATTTGATTTTTTCCTGTATAATAACAAAAAAATATTCTCCATTCTATTAAATGAGCTAAAATGACAAAAACCAGTTTCCTGTAAAGTAGGGAACCAAAAAATATTTTGGAAAAAGCCAAATTTTGGAGAAAAGTTAGATTCGCTTTTAGCATTCTTTGAAAACCCTAAATACGAATTTTCATTGAAATAAAAAAAAAAAATTGTTTTGATTTTTCTTTTTTTTCCAGCCGATGTTCTGCGTTCACAAAAGCTTCCTCAGGATTTTATCCAAATTCAACATTACTACAACTGTTGGAAAGCCGAATCTCTGATCTCTAATCCATATCAATAACTTTCAGATTTTATGCCTTCATAAGGGAGATACATTAGTGTGAACTATCTCCGGTACTGATTTGTTTAGGAATGCCGGGTTTACTCTTTTTCATGTAATTTATAGGTCCTTTAACCACTATCAAGTTATTGCTACAAAAATTCGTATCAAAGGTTTCCTGAGGTACGAAATACGAATATCACCATTATTTCTTCCTAAAAAAATATTTTATACCGCTTTGTTACTTCGTACAATGTTCTGAATTCTCCTATAATTGTGTGAAATATTGCGTGCTTGCTATTCGACATTGCGGCACCACTTTGATTTTAATTATGATTTAATTTCGTTAGATTCTATTTATCAGCTATTTACGATTGTAAATAGATAATTTTATATATTTAATTATGAATTTAATTATTTATAACAATGATAGAAAACAATAATTGTATTTAACTAATTTTTATACAGTTAAATAATAATTTGATGGATTTTATTTATGAATTTATTATAAATAGCTGTTTTTAACTTATTTTTATAAAAAAAAAAGTAAATTATTTAGTTAAAAAGTTCAATAACAAAAAATGATAATTTATTTTCTAGAGCATTTATAGAACTTATTTTATCTCCCTTATAAAGGCATAAAAACTAAAAGTAATTGGTATGGGTTAGAGATCAGAAATTCAGTTTTTCGACAGTTGTAATAACGTTGAATTTGGATGGAATGCTGAGGAGTTACGAATGTTTTTGTGAACGCTGGATATCGGTAGAAAACTTTTTCCTCCAGAAAAATCAAGTCCTAAATTTGCTATTTTTCTATTACTGTGAAAATTTGTATTGAAGGGTTTTAAACAATGCAAAAAGCGAATCTGACTTGCTTTTTCCCAAAATATTTTTTGGTGGCCTATTTTACAGGAAGTAGTTTTTTAATTTAATTCTGGTTTTTGTAATTTTTTGTACATTTAGTAGTACTACCTAGAAAGTAGTACTAGTACCACCAAAAAAGATTTCATTGAAATCGGTGATGCCACCGATTGTCAGCTAGCATAATCTCAAAATGCCAAACCACATTTTTAGCTACTTATAAAATGAGCAGTCCCAATTTGGAATATTTCGGGTCATGAGTGTTACCTTAAATGAGGAATGTCCTTATGAAGCAGTAGGGTATTAAAATAAAAATATTTTAATGAAATCTGAAGTCTCGAGCCATTGACAAATGCAATTTACACAAATATAACATTAGAAACAGAATAAATATAGTTTATTTATTTTCTTCCTTAAAATAAATTTCGCTTGGACAATGGTCTCACAGCTCGACTTTACTTTATTTTATATATATTTTTGGACCCTTTCCATTTGTGAAATCCCCTGCATATCAATCTTTTCATAAAAGACAAAAGAATTTTTTAAGATAATTTTTCTTGCAGTATTGAGTCTAGGCGTGAAAAATCGCTTTAACTCGGAGAATATAACTACAATGTAATAATTCAATGTGGCCGCAATGCGCTCTTAATAATTTAAGACAAGTTATGGCATTTTGTAAAAATTATTTATGAACTGTATAAAATTGCATTTATTTTGAAAATAACCCATGCAAGTCTAAAAGAATATACTACAGCTAAATTATGTATCTACTTCAGTACTAAGGGCCCAAATTTTTTTCGAAATTGCAATTTCAATAATATAAGGTAATGTTGACTTAGTGCCTTTTCGGGGTAAATGCGTAATTGTCTCGTTAAATCCAAATCCTCAACTGGTAAGAGCTGCCCTTTACGAAGCATGAAGCCTAAACACTGATGCATCAGAAATAAGCCACGAATATTCGTTAACATTAAATATAAAGAGTTGTAAAGATATTAGTTCCAACCTGTTGATAAAGTTGTGTCTTTCAACTTTTACAGTACAGCTGTATCGGTTTTAATCTACCAGAAGGCTTTTTTTTTTTTTTTTTTTTTTTTTTTTTTTTTTTTTTTTTTTTTTTGCCGTAAGTTTCAAAATACTTTTTGAATCACATTTTTCATCGACAATTCTCTATTTTTTAAGCGCTTGTCCTTAGTCACCCAGCAGAAGATGATAGTTGGGGCAAGTGTAGACGTCTTTGGTGTGACAAGTTTGCATCGCGTACACTTACCCTTACTATCCTGTTTTGTCTAGAGACCTACTAGCGAATAAAAAAAAAAAATATTTTAGTATATATATTCAATTATTTTCCACATCCCACTTTTATTTTTCGTTGCAGATTGTAAATTGTCAATCTCAGATAAGTCTCTACTTTCTCTGTGATTGCATCAGTATAATAATCATCCGGAAGCCGTACTATTTTGCACTTGTCCCAAAACCACTCCTACTTCCAGATACGTCGTCCGCAATTACCCCTATACGTAAGTGCGAATTGGGCACTGCTAAATTGATATATCAATCAAATATAAATGGACATGGTAGAAATATGGGCTTGAATGTAACATTTAAACATAATCGCCTAAGGATTATTTTTAAAAGCAGAGAAAAAATCCAGTTTCAAAAATCAAGATTTTACGGTCATTTAAAGTCGAACTTTGTCTTCTAAAATTCAATTAAAAATTTATTACAATATCTCAAATCCACAATTTCCCGACGTAACTTAAAGACGGAGCGCGTCCAACTTAAACTCGCTAAGTTGCGTTCTATGATGGTAATTGAATAATTAATGCAGAACTGATTTTTTGTAGCCACAAAGAGCATTACGGTTGTCGGAAGCCCTGAAATTATCTTCATGATGCTTTATTACTTATAATAAATTACAAACAAAATAAGACTAATATTATTACATTGTAATTTATTATGAAACAGGACCAGGATGTGTTAGTTTATTACAGCTATAGTTTATTCACGAAGGACTTGCTAATATAAAGCTCTAAAAAAAGTTTTAGTTTTAAGTTAATTATTTGTCTTTTCGCAAGACGACTCTGAGACTAATATAAGAACAAATAAAAAAAAAAATATTACATTAGCCAAAGTTTTGACCAAAACATTTAAAGCATCTTCAGAACTAAAAGAAAAAAGATGAAACGAAAATGGGAGAAACGATAATAAAATAATAAAAATCATGGCACAAAAAAATCGAAGAGATACATATAAATACATTTTTTTAAAACACGCCTGAAAAAAAAAAAAAAAAAAAAAAAAAAAAAAAAAAATATATATATATATATATATATATATATATATATATATATATATATATATATATATATATATATATATATATATATAGTTACTTACTACAATAGATTATGTTATTAGAAGTTACTAAACCAAACTTTTTAGAATTAAGGTTAGTGGACACAGGAAAATTTACAATTTCCCAATGGTTTCTCTTGGCATTTTTGAGATTTAGAACGTATCCAGTGATTGCACCAGCTATACCCCTTTGAATTCTTGACTGATAAAATTTTAATTGGTAGTAAGCATACTTTTTATTTATTTTTCTAAAAATCTAATTTGCACCAAAACAAAGTAGTACTTGAGCCTTAAAACCGGACAAAATTATTTGATGTTCGATTTAATTTCATACAGTTGCACATAAGAGTACTTGAACCTTAAACCCGATGAAAAGTCCGAATCAGGGAGTATGTGAAAAATACCATTAAACCCATCTTTCATCAAGAAACCTATTTTCATCGCTCTGAATTCTTTCAATATGTTATATAATTGTCTCCTGGTTTATTCTGGACGGTTTTAATATAATCTAAGAGATTATACCACCAAAAATGATTACGCTGTAATAATCGTATTTTTTACTCATTATATTTAAAGAGAGAGAAATCCTATATTTACAGTAACGCTGCCCTGTAATAAATACTGTAATAATGTAAACATAAATGTAAATACCTTGGGTTGCTACACACCTAGGATACTCATCAATCTAATGCTAGACATAATATATATTACATTTTTTTTTCGCTTTCATTTTAACTCTAAATACATTATTCTCATCGCTACATTACACCATTATATCTATTTTATTTTTTTTTGTATTTGTTTTCCCTTTTGTTTGCTGTAAACCTTCTATCACTCTCTAATCCATTCCTTATTTCTCTGTTCCAGTGACTCTCAACTATAACTCGAAATAAACCCTTTATTTTTTTTTTTTTATAAATTAAAAAAATAATGAAATAAATTACTTAAAAATTAATCAAATGTTCACATTTTAGAAACACACAAAATTTGTACAAGAAATAATAAATAAATAAAAAGATATGGATAAATACCGATGGCAACAAATATAATTAAAGAAAAAAAATAATAAATAAGGAATATCGACTCAATTAACCACCATACAAGTGATGGTGGATAATCCCCAGGGAGTCCAGTATAATATGCTCGGCCAATATCGCAACATCCTTTGTGTTAGCCTGCTGCTAACACCTAGGTCTTCCAGTAAGCTCCTCCTTGTTCTGTTCGTTATTGTTCCGCGAGACCCAAACCAGAGGCCTCTCACGGTGAACTCTCTTAAGGTTTGCGGAATTTCTCTTTTAGGAAAGGGATGCAGTTCTCATAAATTTCCTTCTTTAAAAAAACAAAAACAAAATGGTGGAAGATTTTTTTTGTATTTTATAATATAGTTAATATAGGTCTACATTTTATGTTTACAATCAACATTACACCCGACAAGACCCGACACACAAACAAAAATACCTTTATGCAATAACCTTTCGTAAAAAAAAAAACATTTTTCATAAGCATGGTTCGTAAACGAGCAATGTAAACAGTAAATCAATAAAATGACAGTTTTAAAATAAAGTACGTAAATAAAAACACTATTCAGAATGGGAAAGAAATACTAAATATGAAGTCAACCATAAGTATGAGCCTTGAAATTCTGACAA
Organism: Rhaphigaster nebulosa; assembly: GCA_948150685.1. Lineage (NCBI taxonomy): Eukaryota > Metazoa > Arthropoda > Insecta > Hemiptera > Pentatomidae > Rhaphigaster > Rhaphigaster nebulosa. Next base: position 30,399,150 of record OX411312.1, on the reverse strand, counting down.
TTTTTGAGTTCTGATTGACTTTACTAGAAGTGGCAACAGTGGGGGAAATTTATTTGATGCCTCAGTTATCAAACTTGAAGAATTTGTGGGTTTCGTAGAGTTTTCTAGAAACCTTCTGATTCGGACTTTTGTCCGGTTTTAAGAATCAAATGACTCCTAATTGCGATGGTGGATATTTTCATAAACTATAAATGAGGAAATCACCTTATTGCATAAGTGATTTTTTTTTTTTTTTTTTTTTTTTTTTTTTTAGTTTTGTCAGATGTACATCTTCAATTTCGATATTTTATTGTTCTTTTTAAATTCTGCATATGAGATTCGCATATTTTTTCGTATCTCGTTTGAGGCCTCTAAAGGCTTTCAAAGGGGGCCAAAACGTAGAACGAAAAAGCATTCGGATCTTGCATACGATAACGTTGATATTAATTAGTACAAAACTACCTACTATTACAGATTTATCAAATATTAAAAAAAAAATATGACAATCCTTAATCTAAAATTTAGTTGTGAAACTAGATTGGTCAAGTACGTATGTCCCATTCGACCATTTGTGTCTTCAATAAACACATATTAACTAAACAAGCTTGTAATAATAGTTACGATCCATCTCCATATTTGTGTTATGTTTGGCTAAGGGAAACCTTTTAGCTTTGAAATACAAAATCTAAGCTCGATCAGTTTCTCAACATAATAATGATGGCTATAAATATTAAATATTTATTATAACTTTTATCTTTAAAAAAATCTAATTGAAATAAATATATCTGTCCGAGTAACTTACAAGATTCATTAAATCTTGTTTATTAAGAATTAAAAATTCGAAAAACAGTCAATGTATTAATAATCATACATATGCTATTATAAATAATGTTATTCATGGCTCGAGTTTGTTATATGTTTTAAATAAATCTATTTTTTTTTCCTAGCGATTCTCAAAAATCGAAAATCTTGGTGGAAAGTACATAATTCAGGAAAAAGATGATACTTTAGTGTAATGTTGTCCCTTCAATAACTTTAGATACAATACCGTCTCATCTAATTGATTTTGCAGGCTTTTAAAATAAAGAGGCAATAGTTCCTTAAACCATAATAAAGAAAAAAAAATCTAAAAAATCAGATTTTAAAAAATTTAAGATAAAAATAAATCATGTTAATCGTGCTTCAGCATACGTCATGATTATGCCAAATGTTTTAATTTTTTTTTTCGCTTTTGTAGATTTTTTAAAATTATTTTTCCTCGGAAATTCAGCTAATTTTCTATACTGAATTTGAAAAGATTGGTGCTGGATAAAATTATAGAATCCCGAAAAATTCAAAACGAGTCAACACCTGATCTACCCCTTCAATTGCAGTGGATACTATACCGTCTTACTGAACGGTGTAGTGGGTCTGCAAGTTTAAAAATGAAGGCGCAAAGGTTGTTTGACCCTTTGACGTTTATGTTGAAATCGATATATGATTGTCCATATCGAATTTTTAAAAGTGAGATTTTTGATAAAATATCTTGGTGTAAAAAATGTCAGAACTGTCCTTTCATCAAAGTTATGAATCAAAATTTAAATTAAGTGTTTGAGAAAGTACGTGCGAAACACTGATTATTTTATTTATTAATTTATTCTTTTGCTTTTCTTATTTCTTCACTTGATAGAATATTCAGGAATTAAAAAAATATTTTTTAAACTGAAGACATTACAATTTATTATGAAGAAAATACAAATATGCTTTGTTAAACGGTAACTTCAACTTGTAGTAAACATGACAGTAGTTTATTAGTTATATATCGCCAATCTTAAAAAATAAAATATTTAAATAAAAATTAATATAAATATTAAATGCGTTAAATGGAGCTTTTGATGTTTATGTTAAGTGAATAAAAAGGTGTCCATGTTGGCTCAAATTCATCACAGAGGTTTTCCTGATTGGTGGAGAACGCTGTTAATGGATCCTTGCACTGGGCCGTATTTCTTCACCTGGAACATTTATATATATATATTTAATATTTATTCTTAATAAACATATACATGTGTATATATATATATATATATATATATATATTTATTCTTAATAAATATATACATGTATATATATATATATATATATATATATATATATATATATTATATATATATATATATATATATATGTATGTATGTATGATTAATTATAAAACTTTATATGCATAAATAATAATTAATAATGATAAATAAATTATAATTAATTAAAAAAATTGTAATGAAAATTTATTCGCAAATAGAAAATATTAGTAACAAATACAACTTTTTGAATATTTTGTTTTATGGGGAATAAATAATTTAAAAAATAAAACTATATTTCTCTCTTGTTTTTAATCAAATGTTGTACTGAGTAGTAAATTAAATATTTAAACATTATCTTAGGGAAATATATTTATTTTCAATCAGATATTGTTGAATAAACTGTAATGAACAACATATTTGCATATTATTATAAAATTAATTGATATGATTAAATGAATAACTCAATAGTTCGCCAATTCAGGAATCATCAGGACAGTAGGAGAGAAAAAAATAAAATATAAAGAAAAAACCCTACTAATGAACTAAATGCAGCAAAAAAAATCATTAACCAGAGACAGCACTCCACACCAAGGCAACCAGGCACATACTGAGGGAAAAGGGATGTTACATGAAAATAGCTGTGAAAAGTTAAATTACAAACAGCTGATCATAAAAAAAAAAGAATTGGGTTTTTAGTATGAGTATTTCCTTTTTTTTTTTTTTTTATGATCAGCTGTTTGTAATTTAACTTTTCACAGCTATTGTCATGTAACATCCCTTTTCCCTCAGTATATGCCTGGGTGCCTTGGTGTGGGGTGCTGTCTCTGGTTAATGTTTTTTTTTTTAAATCTGAATATAACATGTGCTGCATTTAGTTCATTATTAGGTTTTTTTTTCTTTATATATTTTTTTTCTCTCCTACTGTACTGATGATTCCTGAATTGGCGAAATATTGACAGATGATTTTTTTTATTTATTTCTATTATTTGTGAGACTCTTGGCTTCTTTTTAGGATTTGTCCAACATAGTAATACAATTTTTTTTTTTAAATTTCATTCACATCTGTCATAATAGTGACGATGAGCAAGCAAATATTAATATAATTTTATGTATATAATGGAAAATATAATAACACTAAAAAATAAGTAAAACTTTTTTGTAAATATTTTTTTTTACCTGTATTGAAATCGATAATTATTTTTTCCAATAAATCATGAAATGATCGTTATTTTTATCAATAAATTTTAAAATAAAGCCTGATTTATTCATAAAAATTAATCTTTGTGTTCAGTTGATTCCATTAAAAATATGAATGATCACTATCTGACCGATACTTTTTTCAGTTAAAAATGATGTTTAATACTTAATAAAAAAAATTACGCTCAAAACATAAAAATCTGATTAAATGAAAAATATTTTTTTTCTCTCTGTTTCCTATATTGTTCACTTAGATACTAACTAAACTCTTCCAGTTTCAACTAATATGGATGAAAAAAAAATCTATCGATTACATTTATTTTCGTTAGAAATATCATTTCGTTAAAAATAATGACTAAGCATGAGCCTTAAAAGGCCTATAAGCATTTTGGCTTATATTATCTGAGAAAATAAGGTATCGTGGAAGATGCCTTAGAGGGGATATCATGCTATCTCGGGGACCCCCTTTAGCTCTTAGGATCCGCCATCTGCATAATATATGCATATCTCGGCCTCTGGTTTAAAATCTTTTCTCGGGATGAGAAGTTTTCAACGTAAGGGCGGTAATGCTCACAATGTGAGGAGATGATGGTACTAAGGTTACTCAAGAGGGGTGGAATGGTGTACCCGTGTATCCACGCTACATTCTATAAATTTTCTGTTTATTTATTATGAATAAAGCTTAGAACAAAAGTTATTCTATAAGATAATGGCTCAGTAACTAATCACCCCCTCTATTATTTACGAAATAGTTCAAAGCCGTGAATTTTGAAAAATATTTAAAATAACGGTTATTTTTATTTTGTAAAAAAAAAAAAGTTACTTTCCATGTTATTGGTTTGTATTTTATTACCTTATCAGCTTATCTGGACCGACCTTAACCGGGAAATTTTGTATAAATTTCTAGGTGGAAAAGCGAGCCCTAATAGGCTAATTACAATTCTTAGAAAAAACAGGAACTGAAATTTTTCGTACTAGCCCTCCCTCCATTCAGTTTTGTTTCTCTTACGTACTTAAACTAGGAATTGAGTTTATTATTGTATTTTTAGTGCTAACACTCAAGTTTTTCTTCACTACTTATTTTAATTTTATTGTAATGGTTCAGCTTTTTTTTTTTTTTTTTTTTTTTTTTTGCCAAGCCCCTTATTTACGCCATTGACATCTTGATTGCCTTGATATTCTCCTTTTTCTGCAGATTTGTGTTTTAAGATCTATGTTACATCTTCATCATTATTTTTCATGATTTCTAATTATAATTAGGTGATGGGATTCACCTTATATTTTTATTGAACTTTCAAACTAAAATTTAACTTTCAAACAATATTTGCCAAAGGTGGGGTAGTTCCTTCTTTCCCTTTTAAAACTAAAATACCATGCCCTTCGTTTTTTCTGGGTTTACATCTTTATTTAATTTTTCAACTCTTCCGCTATTTTTCGGCATGTATTTTCTGATTGTTTTACTACATGTGATGACAATATAATCAGCAAAAGCGGCTTTTGTAGCATTCTGGTACTTGGTTCCAACAATTTTACTAGTGTAAATGGAAAATAATACTGGTGATATTACCGCGCCTTGTGCAACACTACACGTAATATGTACGGGACCAGAAATTCTTGGGAAAATTTCACTACCAAATATCGATCACTTAAAAAATATTTGATGACCAAATATAATTGTTCAGGTTTAGGGCGATACATAAAGTGAAAAGTAGATTGCATGCTAAAAAAAAAAAAAAATTGAGAAGTAATCTCTATCGAACAAAAACGTTTTTTGCACATTACTCTGTTAAAATTCATTAATATCAAGTATCAAGATTTTTTTATTTACTGATCATACCATCTATTATTTGAACTTTCACATTATCCGTAATAACCCTTGTCATATTAAACAATCGGCATTATTGGTTCTGCTGAATGGAAAAATGGGACTTGACGATATGAATTAATTTATATTTGAAAAAAAATCTTGGACAAAATTGTAATTGACAAAATTGAAAATTAAATTGAAAGACGGGCAGTGTACTGTTGGTGTATTTCCATGTTTTATTATCTTACGTGTATTTTATAACGAGTAACTGTCAACTCCAGTCCCCACCACCTACTGTTTATTTTCATTGAAATTTTAAAATTACATTTATAACCTTT